>CM040170.1:2320000-2650000 GCA_022606695.1 Vaccinium macrocarpon | reverse complement strand
TCCATGTTCCAATCCTATGGACCTACCCACCCAATTATTCTCCCCTCCAAGAACATTAGACTTGCACCACTCATCTCCCAACAATATTCACCATCATCATCAAAACCCTAACCCTAACCCTAGTTCTAGTTCTATCCCTACCCTTTCATCATTTGTTCCCCCATTTCAACCTCCACCACCTCACATGTCAGCCACAGCACTGCTGCAAAAAGCAGCTCAAATGGGTGTCACCATGAGCAACACTTCTCCATCATCAAATCAGGACAGTACCATTAGTAGGGCCCACCAACCTCATCACATGAGCACCAGTACTGCACCAGCAGATACAGCAGGGACCGGGAATGCATATTTGGCATCTTCTACAGCTGGATTTGGTCTGGGTTTTGTTCCCTCCACACGTGAAGAGAGAGGAGGAAGTGGGTTTCTTCTCAGTACAACTGGTTGCATGGAACAAGTTGGTGCAACTACTAATATGATGAGGATGACTACTACTTCTTCTTCTTCTTTGCCTTGTGGAAGTGGGTTTGAAGTTGAAGGGTCTTCTTCATCCTTTGAAGAGGCTCTGATGAGTGGGATGATGAATCCTAAAATGGGCGGTGGCGGCGGCGGCGGTAATGATGGGTTGACTAGAGACTTTTTGGGTCTAAGAGCATTCTCTTTTCCAAACATGGCTGGGTTTGATCACATGAACCCATCACCATCTTCTTCGTATGAGAAGCTTACCCATAACCAAACACCATGGCAAGGTTAGCTTAACATGCATGGGTGTGGGCCCGGGTGAATATCGGTTGATAGGTATCTTGATAACAAGATATCGGTGTCAGCTTGCGCACTTCAACTAGTTCCAGAGCCGGCCTTGAAGTTAATGACCGGATAAACACTAAAGTTCGATTGTACTGCTATTTAAAACACTAGAGGGTGAAGGTTTCTTAGTCTTAATTCAATATCAAAGCTTCGAATCGAATTAGCAAAAGTAATCTCTCCTTGGGCTCCTTACATGATGTGGGTCTCACAGATTCTTGATCTACCTATGACGAAGTCGAAGAAATTCTTATCACGGTATATTAGCGAACCATCTCCTTATAAGCAGAGTTTAATTGATTTCTGATTGCAATACATTTGTTCTTGTTGCAGTTCATAATCAGTTGTTTTTTTCTACATAATAAGAAGCAAGGAACTGAGAAAAATCATATTTTTTTCCTTTTATTTAATCTCTTTTTGTTAAATAATTTTATGTTGCATTTCTTATTATCATATTCAGTACATTGTGCTTTCATTTGGTGCAATTCTCAAAAACAAGTGAATGTTCAGCAAAACCTTCAAAACTTAATCAACCCTTTCAATTTATATTCTCAATTTACAAATTTGAAGCCTGTTAGCAACCTTCGAAGAATAAACAATGTACATTAACAAGCTTGGTAATTTGAATGTTCATATATTACTTGTTTTTAACCGTTTTGTCATTTGCTATTTATTGCCTATAAATGCTAATTGTCCTTGCAATTTTTCACCATCAAATGAATTTCATCATTTTTCCACTCTCCTACATTTTTTTTAATCTCAATATGAGTTCGAAAAATGTTACAGAAAATTGTTTAAATATTTTAGAAATATTTTTTTTCCTACATGTATTGACGATGGACAATCTCAATTTCTCTCACAATCCTCTGAACTGTATACACAACAATATGTGTGTAGTTCATTGGCAAATGGTAAGGCTAAAAGAAACAAGAGGTGACTAATAGATAAATGGAACAACAAATTGTAGTATCTAAAAGAAATTGAGGTCAATTAATTTGGTCTTAAATTACAGAATAATAAGAAATTATAAATAATAAGAAATTATATATATTAAATAATAAGAAATTATAAATAATAAGAAATTATATATATTAAATAATAAGAAATTATAAATTGTAGGGTTTGGGAGTGCAATAATCTACTAACACTCATTCAAATCATAGAGAAAAGTAGCAAAATACAATTTTGCAGCTAATTTTTGTAAATTATGTTGCAAATACTCTAAAAGGTTAAAAAATTATGATCAAAATATTAAAAAACATTTTCTAAATAATAATAATAATTCAAAATAGACAAAAATTTTAAATTATTTTTACTTGTATAAAAATAAATTATTTTGATTAATAATGTTTTGGTTTGTAGATTTCTTTCGTTGAGAAGGACTAATAATTCAAAATTAAATTAACCCAAAACAAACAAATGCAATCTTTTTAATAAAACTAAAAAAACAATGCGAATTTTTTAATAAAATCGAAAAAGTTTTAAAAAATTATTTAGTCAAAACAAGCCTAAAAATAACTAATGCAATTATTCAGCAGTGTCATAAAATTCTAAAATGAGACCATGTTATGTACACCAGTACACATACATGTGAACATGGCACCAGACAAAGAAAGATTCTTAAAATAGGGACAGATCACAGATGTGTGCAACTTATCATGGTTATGGTTGGGTCTGCTGTTTCCATGCAAAAACAAAAAGGAAGAGATTCTTTTCAGATACCTTTTGGGGGCAAGTGGGTTTCAATCCCTAAAATGACGATGAAGTTAGAGAGGAGGAGATGTTTAGATGTGTGAACTAAAAAAAAAATATGGGTATACCATCATATACACCGGATTGCAAGTGAGTTTCGGGACGTATCGGATTCAGGCCAGGTACAAACCTGTACCCAATCCACGAAATTTTTCAACAACAATTCCCATAACCTACCCGATCTCAAAACAAATTTTCAAAACGCCGATACATTTGGGGCGGAGATGGGGTTGGATTCAAACATGTTGGAGGAAATTGTCATCCCTAAATTATCCCTTCGGGACCAGAATGGATTTCACGTGCCCATCGGTTCATGGTTGGTGCGAAATCCGTAGCTCTCTTTAGCATTTTTGCCCTAATTATTGCTCCTCTCTCATGGCAGTTTCTTTCATGGATCTCTCAATCAGTCATGTAATGACAAACTTTATGTATGGAAGATCAACTGAAGTGTGCGTGTTTGAGCGTTATACATTTTCCAACTCAAAAATAGGATTGAGTACACGTCTGCACACCCTTTGTTGTACTCCGGAACCAGGGTGGATACCGTGCACGGTGCGATGCACAGTGCTCTATAAGCCGTTCGATACTTGGATGGATGACCATATTTGATCTCCGCCCCTTTGCATCCTATCCGATCATTGGAGCGCACAATGCGATTAAATTTGGGCTGTCCACCTTGTATGAGACCCACTTTGGAGTCTCACGCAAATGGTGAAAACCGTTCAATATTTGAATCGATCAAGTTTTTATCGATATCTGAATGAGCTTCTATTTTGCAAGGGCACGTAAAACAATTAATATTTTGAATACCTTAAAAACTTTAAGAAACATCAATTCTCTCATTTTTCGGAAAGAAAACTGGATCAATACCACAGGTTACATCGGGCCCCAGTTCAAACATTTTTTGGATTTTCAAACTTCGTTGCATAAGATCAATTCCAGCACTTTCTGAAATTCAATAAGCTAAAGTCATGAGATGAATAAATTGATAAGCAAATGAAGCTATTTTTTTTTTTAACTTGCACACATGAACTTCAAATCCCCCGCTTCTGGTTCAAAGCAAATGCTCAAATCCTAAACTTGAACAAGAAAATTTACAAATAACATAAAAAAGAGAGGATTCAAAAGCTTATACGCATCAATTCCAAAAAGTTTCGAAATGAAATTAAAAAATGGTAATAGCCTCGACAAAATACTCTAATATGCATCACTTGGAGGACTTGGAAAATAAGCCTTCATTACTACCTACAGAAAACAAAAAACAAAAAAATTATGAAAGAGGTATCAAAACTGCGACAAAAACGATAAAAAAAAGAAAGAAAGAAAAAGACCTAAGGACGATTGAAAACAACAAATTTACCTCTCAGTCACCGTCCAATCAAAAGCGCTCGGTCGAATGCTTCAATACCGTAATAAACTCACACATTCTTATAATTCAATTCTCTTCATTAATCTGGATTTTAATCTTAACGATGTTGTTTCATTTTAGTGTTTTGATTCTTTCTTTAATTGAATAAATTGCAGCCTGATCGACCAGACTAACTCGATCGAATCGAAAAAGTAGGTGGCTGAGTTATACATTGGGATGGGGCAAGGGTACTTGGAGTTTTGGCAATGTCCAGGGCAATAGGTATGCTCTTAAAGTCATCAGAAAATTCCCATACAGCCACTAGTGCATCACCATACAAGCACTATTGGTATCAATAAACAACTACAGGTTTGTTCAAACCCTAAACAATCAGGAAAAAATCATTTTAAAACAAGTGATTCCAAATATTCATATAGAAAAATAAAATATTTAAACCCACATATACCCTGAATGATTAAAATAGAGCAAGATTTGAGAATTATGGAATACCTAGAAGACGTTGTCTGGAGAAGAACTGTCCAAAAGATTGACAGAAGCTGTCGATAAAAAGACGCAACATCCAAGATTTTAGAAGAGGCATTTTTTTACAAGGAGATAACTTGGCAAATGACAAAATAACCCTAAAAGATTGAAGGGTTAGGTTTGTAATAAATGGGATATGATAAAAGGGCATGTAGGTAATTGTAGAAGCAAGAAATATTGGTTGTGTTTAGTTAGATAGTTTAGTTTAGTTTTGATGATGTCATCAGGTGTAATGAGTGAAGAGAGAGAGAGAAAAATGAGGAAAATAATAATGTATCAAAATTAAAACTAAAACTAAATTGAAAAACGAACAGGGCCATTAGAGTTTTGGCAGCAACATTTTTTATTTTGGAAGCAACACTTTCGATTTTAGCATCATTAGCAGCCAAAAATTAAGGCAAAAGTCAAAAAACAAAGTGACTTATTTTGGAAAACCGCCCTAAGCCATTTTGGTAAGTGAAACTGCACAAAAGAGTACAAATTTTGATCTGCCGATTTACTTGTGATTAATGTTCGGGTGATGCACGGACAGACTAGGCCCACAACGGGTTCTTTCTAGCCCACAACGGGTTCTCCTAGAAAGAAAATGCTAAAATAAATTCGGTAGACTTATGTTAAGATTAAATAATATATTGCACTACGTGAAAAGCATATTAAAAAAAACGTAAATGTATTGAAAATTATAAAATATGCACTGAAGTGCGTGTTATTTTTTGTATTTTACTACACCTATTGGAAGCAAGACCCCTCCTAAACAGTCTCTTCACATAAATTGGACTAAAATATAGTTTATTACTCGTTCTTGCTAACATACCCAACAGGTGTAGGATAAAAGGTACGTAAATAAAAATGAGTTCGGATTCAATACACAATTCACGGATATCAACTTACTTTCACGATATTAATACACCCTTTTTGTATATCAATACACTTTTTACACATTATCCTTTACCCTTTGAGTTGAGGTTAGCATTTTCTCAATATATTTTACTATCTTTTTTGGAACTTCGACTATAGTTTATTCGCTTGTTATGCTTTAAACCCATAGCGCAGAGAATTGTGAATTGATATAAAGATAATTAAATTAGTTTCATTTGGCTTATCATTTGTATTTACGTTGTTTTTGAAGGTGCTGGTGATGGACCCGGGGTTGCTAAAATGCAACATGTGCACAATCACAGCCGTTCACTAGTATATTCAATAGTTTGGATTGAAAACAAATTATTCACGCAAATGGTTAACTATTTGTGCGAATAGTTTATTTGAAATCTGGGTCATCCATTCAAGCAACAGATGACTCGAATTCTGCACAACACCTACTATGCACAGACTTCACAACAGGCCCCGCGTCTGCTGGTGCTAGCGATATACTACATTTTAAAAAAATAGAAGTGGCACAAAACACAATTTGAACAACTATTTTGCCGGGCTGTGCGGCGTCCGGCACAGCTGCACCGTTGTCAGTTCGATGATCGGAGACGTCCATCGCGTAGAGCACATCGACTACTACATGCCAACCAAAAATCAACTCGATTTGATGTCATTAAGTGCGTGATCGGAACACATATAACTTGAAAAAATGGAACACAAATGACTGGAAACACATGATGAAAACTATTGAATCCATTTTTTTTTTCAAGATATTTGTTTTCCGATGACACTCTTAACGATATCCGATTGAGCTAATTTTTGGGGACACTTGTAGTACTCGATGTGCTCTACGCAATGGACGTCTCCGATCATCAGGCTGACACCGGGGCGGCTGCGCCGAGTGCCGCACAACACACTGCGCAGCATGGCCCCTCTATCCTTTTGCCAAACTACAGAGATTAAAATCAATGCATTGGCCAGTGGAGGATCCAAAAAATAAATACCAGCGAGGCACCTTTCAATTATCATCTCGGAAAAAATTCAACGGGTAGAGCAAATATAAAACCAAATAAGTACTAAACTTTAACAATTTTCACTCCGGATAAAAAAAATCGTGTGCACTTTTCTACAAAAATTTCTAAGCACGAGCAAGGGAATGAAGATATTCTATAAATGAAAGTGTAATTTTTGAAGTTCATTTAAGGTAACGATATGGGCTTTTGATTCTTATTGGGCTCCATGGCTAGCCCAATAAGTCCTTCCTCTTCTGTACTGCCATACCCAAGCTAAAGTCACCTGATTCTGGTCTGCTCGCAAACAAGGTCTGAAATAAATGGGCCTCCAAGTAGCCTAACATAACAATCCTCTGTGGTTGGTGTAATGCACCTCACCATTTTTTGTTCCAAAAGACAGCTTGAAGCATAATGGCCTTTTTTTTTTTTTTTTTTGATTGGGTTGAAATTGTTTGGTAGAAACCTACGATATTTTGACTAATCTCTCCCCGATCCAGTCAAAGTCAGGCCAATCTGCTCCGGGATCAAGAAAGCATGAGTACTCCACCAACATATTTTCTTCTTCATTTCGACTTCTTTTTGTTTCTTTTCAGTTTTTATTTTATTTTATTGCATAGCCTAAAGTTTTTGATAATAACACAATCCCATGCTACAAGCTAGAAAACAAAAGCCATCTGGATACCTTGTCCGAGTAAACTTCCAAGGTAGGCCAAGTGATAGTCATCGGAACCTAATTTTGTGCTGGCCAGCCCAGCTCAGCCCGTATAGTACTAGGCCTAGGGTTGGTTTGGGTGAATTCAAAAAATTAGATTTTTGGTTTTTTGGTTTTGTCTTTATTCAAAAAAAATTTGCATTTGTTGGTTTTCGGTCGATTTTTTGTGGTTTTTTGGCTTATCTCGATGAGAGGAATCTAAAAAAAATATAAAATTATTAGCCAAACTTAAAGTTTTGTGAAGAAAGACAAAAAATAATCCAATAATCCGATTTTTTGGATTATTTTTCGTCTTTATTCACAAAACTTTTAAGTTTGGCTAATAATTTTTTGGATTCCTCTCGTCGAGACAAGCCAATAAAACCACAAAAAATTCACCGAAAACCAACAAATGCAAATTTTTTTTTTTGAATAAGGACAAAATCAAAAAAACCAAAAAACTAGTTTTTTCAATTTACCCAAACCACGCCCTAGTTTTCCAAAAGATTTTAGCACCCAGGTGCTAAAATCATGATATTTCAAATTAAAAAATGTAAGTGGTTCTGTATATCGTTTTTCGATTTCTTTGCACCAAATTAAAGTACAATTTTGGAAAACCGGGCCTTAGTCTCGATTTTATTCGGGTCTCCTACTAGTAAATGATGGAATTGGTCCAATTGGACTCTACTGAATTAGCCTTTCCATTGAGCCGAACACCGAGTCATAAACGAACAAAAACAAATTTATGGGAGCAACACATTAAGCATCAGATTGAGGGTAATAAGGCCATTATCCAGATTCCAACCAAGCAAGATATTTTGATGTCTATCCCAGTGGGATATTCTAATCTTGCAGACCTTGTTTTGGTTCAGAATAACAACCCTCGATCAATGGGTTCAACCCACTTAACCCATATTTATAAGAGCATCAATATCAGCCTCACCAAATGAACTCACTAATTTGAAGATTTTTAACTTTGCTACAGTAACTTAACAAATTTAGTGACTTACTGTTCACTCACCAAAAGAGGAGGAAGGAGGGAAGCTGGACAAGCAAAAATACTCGGGACTAGAGAATTAGTTCAAAGACCTCATTGACCCTGTAGATATAAATACGGAAAATCCTAAATAAGGCCTACTAGGAGGGGACACGGGTGGTCGGGCCGCTGAAGTTTATCAAGATGTTAATGCCGCCAAGCAGACCATCCAGCCCTCCGCCGCCGGATGGGACGGGCCGATTTCACCTCAACACCTTTTGATCCCAACCGCTCGCTGCCATATGCAGACAAGATTTAAATCGAACCATCCATCCAAAAACGGACGACTCATACGCATAAGACAAGAATCGGGCCAAATATGGGCCACAGACAACAACCCACCCCAAATCCGCTAGGAGGTGGATAGTGGATAAAAAGTGGACCGACACCGAAATAAATGTAACTTATTTATGGCTATCCATAATATGTCTGTCATCCATCACCTAGTGGGCAGTAGTTAGCAAGACTCTAGACATATTACTATAGATGGCTTGAAGTATTTACGTATATGCATCGGCCGGCAAGTGAATCATGTGATTAGTGGCCAACTACCAAAAAAAAATTCCCAATTTTGTAAATATGGAGGACTAATTTGATTTTGCCTTATTGCAGTTGTCATATCTTATCTAACAGTCAAAATGAGCCATAATCTTATAAATATGTTGAAATTTTACTTAAAGACATCCTGTCACTTAGTTCAGGTGCGAATTGACTCCTTCGACAGCTCTCCCAAGCATGGAGCATCCCCAATCTTGTCATTGTCTTCTTCAACTCCAATTTGAAACCTTTAAACCTAAATTAAAAAGAAGTGTGAAAACCACACACACACTGCACTAAATAGTGTGTGTGGGTTCTTGGCTCATTGTGTCAGTGCAGTGTATATACAAGTGTGTATGTTTGTGTGTGACACAAATATTTTCCAATTGACGATAGTAGTTCAAGGTTTGGTTAATTTCACCTTGAATTGGCCTTTATAACGATTCTTATTCTTTACTTCATCGGTCAAACAACTAGGGTTGCATTTGAGAGCCATTTCTTTTTTTTATTTGTTGAGATTTTTTATTATAAATTGCAAATCATAGATTTTGAATTGCAGTCAGAATAAATTTCATTTATATGAGGAATAGGTAGAATAAGTTTTGCATTCGAGGAATATATTCTAAGTTGCTTTTTGACCATGTTACACTTGGTTAGTATATTCAAATGAAGCAATTTTATGAGAATGTTGGATTAATTTAGTCTATCTATTCATTATTATTAAAATGAGAATGCAAAAACTTCTTTAGGGTTATTCTCGAATTCTGCCTCCATGAGTCTCGAATTTACTCCCAAACATCTATTGCACCGATTTCTTTTTAACGGTCTAATATGTCATTTTGTGTTGTCCTTTAATAAATGTCAATTTAAAAAAGTAAGTTGTTATAAATGATAAATTTCTCATTTTGTCCTTTTAATTAGGTAGATTTCATTTGATAAGTTAGTGAGTAGGGCATCCCCATCAGCCTTGCTACTTTGGCTTTGGAGTTAAACTACCGAGTAGAAGTGCAAGAAATGTAAGAAAATCAGTCTTGCCACTTTCTTAGGTCAAAATATAATTGCTACAGTGCCTTTACTTCCCCAACGAGTCACTATTTATGGGTACATTGTTGCTTTTTTTTTTTTATACTATTTATGGGTTAGCCTTATATTGTTGCTTCTACCTTCATGGGTTAGAATAAAGAGTCCTGATTCTATGAGTTTTTTTAAAAATGACTTGTTAAAATATAAAAGGTGTTTTTTAGGTTAAATTTGGTCCAAAATTTTGTTAAGTCTGATAAGGATGCTAATAACTTCTATAAGGCAATTATGAGGAGTTACAATTTAAAAGTGTACAGATGATCATTTCTCCATAAAAAGTTGAAGTTACAAAGTTGACACTTAAAAGGGGATGGAGAGAGTACAATTCAATGATGCAATTTGGAAAATGAAATGTTGTGTTGGAAAAATACAGTGGCAATCCAAATTCGAAAGAACAATTCCTCCGATATATAATATGAACAGATTACAACTGAAAATTTACAATAACAGAAATAGATAGAATATGAAAAACAAAGATACAAACAGTAATCGGAAGCCGAGTCGTGTGTAACCACACTCCTTAACAAAGATTCGCCGCTTACCGTGGGTGTTGCAGGTTGAACTGCTGTCTTCGTCCTAGGATACAACGGCTAGAACCACGACCAATAGAACACCGTTGTTGACTACCTTGGTGAACTAAAACAATGTCTACCTCTCTCTCACAAAGACGAATTTCTTGAGTGTTTGTGTTGCTCGAATTTTTGATGCTCAAACAATGACCCAGAGCTGTGTTTAAATAGCAGTTTGGAGGAGCTGAAATCATCAATATGGGATTAGTGGGGGAGCCTCCCCATTGAATGACAAAATGAATTCTGCCAATTCATTCTTGATTCTGTAACTCCAGCCTTGAATCCGAAATTGAATCTGCCATAATCTCCATATTCATGAGAGAGTTACCCAGAGATAAATGCATAACGTGTTGAGTCCGTGGGGTGGTCTCGGTTGCCTCGGGAGACCCTCCGAGTGCCCCGGTTTTATTCACAAAATTCCAACATGTTAAGCCTCCAAAAGCTCTATCTACTTGAACTCATCTAGTCATGTAGACGTTCAACCTAACGATTCGGTTGTGCCACCGTTTATCGGAAAAATGTGGAACCTCTTGCACAATAGCACCACCTCCTTCGCCATATGTGTGCTCATGTATGTGTACACATATAATAAACTATGTTAGTATTATTCCCCTGTCCCAAATTATTTATCTTGTTTGGATTTCGATGCAATTTTTAAACTATTCATATTTATTAATCTATAACATATTTTATGTGCAATATTGATCTTATTTGATAGGTATCAATTAGTTCTATTATACAAAGTTTTAAAATAACTCTAAAAATATTATAGATTGAAATATATGAACTGTCTAAAAATTACATTGAAATCTAAACAGGACCAACAATTTAGAATGGATGGAATATGTTTTTTTTTGTTAAATTTAAAATTAATTAGAAAAATAGGAGGAATAAACTCCAGACTTTACTGAGTATTAAGTAGACTTGGATGGCTAAGAGCATCCTTATCAGCCTCACAAAAAAAAAACACCAAATTTAACTACAAAAACATCTTTTACAATTTAGCAAGCCACTTTATCAAAAACTAAAAAAAATCAAACTCTCTATCCAAACTTTACTATTCTCCTCAAGTCTATAAAAAAAATTTATCCTAAAAAACTAATATCCCTGCCTTGGGAAAAGCTTTCCATGCAGTGAAACCCAACAGACAAAAGAAAACCCAATAGAAAACCAACGGAAATACAACAAATGAGTGAATAGTGCCAACTCAAATTTGAGTAGATGCTATAGCAAAAATAATTTGGGAAGGGAGAATTGAGAGGTTGATTTTTGGGGGTTTGGCTACGGAGCTTGATGAGGATGCTCTAAGGTGTGCGATATGAGGTAACATTTGAATATATGTGAGGTTTGATGCTAATGAGTCTGTTCCACTAGATAGTGATGTAATTTTTGCATTCTCTCGGTAGAGTGTTGATAAAAAGGTTGTTATAGACTCGTATCAAAAGATGAAGAAAGGGCCGGCTAGCTATTAATGTCTTATTTTTCCTTTATTTTTTATTTTTTATTTGGTAATTCGGAATATGGCTTGCTATTAATGTCAACTACGGAGTTCATTGATGGTGCAAGTTGTACACTTAATCTGGTCCTCAAACTATGGGAATATGTGTGTGTGTGTGGTAAATTACGAATAAAATTTCTTGGACGCCTAAAAACATAAGATCTCTGGGGATTTACCACATTCCCTCTCCTATGTAATTGATTAGGAATGACAAATGTAAATAAATAAATTTAAAAAAAACGATGGGATTATGTGTGTTGATAAACCAAAATCAAGGGGTCCATTAGCAAATTGACTAAACCTCAGGGATTTAAGTGAAGTTTTTCCTATGAATAAACTACCATTCAAAAGGTCACTGACTTTCATATGAAAGTGATTATATATAATATTTCGAATTACAAAAAGAAAAAAAAGAAAGAAAAAGAAAGTGGTTATATATATATATATATATATATATATATATATATATAGAGAGAGAGAGAGAGAGAGAGAGAGAGAGAGAGAGAGAGAGAGAGAGAGAGAGATTTTGGATTTGGAAACAAACAAGTTTCTTGCTGGCAAGTTGCACATGCTATTGGCAAGTTGTCCTTTGTTTGAGGGCCACACACCTTGTATAGTTGTACGTGATATCTAACAGAAAGAGCAACAGATGAGCTATAATGCAATTTGAGATATTTTAGCCAACCAACAAAAAGAAAATTTCACTTGTACTTGGCTATATTTGCCCAAGTGCTATTCACAGGTTCTCTCTTTGACTCACTCTCTCTTCTCCTTTGCATTGTTTACTGGCTATTAAGTGTATTGTTGAAGTGTTGAAAGATATGTGAGTTAAATGTGCACTGTTTACTAGCATTTTTGACCAAAATTTTGCCCAAGCTGATACTCTTACTCTAAGACCTGATATTTACTTTGTTAAAAAAGCCTCCTTGAGAGATGATAGAGATGGTAAATTAGACCATCTCCACTCCTTTGTTGCATGCTGTCCTATTTGAGGGAAAACACTTGTTGTATCGGACGATATCGCTTCGCTTGGATCTTGTTTCGATGGGAAACGTTTATTTCGTAGAGCTCATCAAGGAGAATAAGCGTGCCCAAAATCAACTCAATCGAATATCACCAACTGTTTGATCGAAAAAAAATTATGTTGAAAAGAACATATCCAAAATACTAGATCAAACCCACTGTTACCAATAGCCAAGTTATATGTGTACCCATCAGACATTTTGTTTTGGGGGTAAGCATATGCTAACTTCTAGTCTGATTTTACAATTTAGATTCTTCTCATCAAAGAAGAAACGGAAAAAAAATCGATAAAAGTCAATTTTAACAAATCAAATACATAAAATGTGTTCTCATGTAACTCTCTGAACATCCTCGGTTACTATTCACGAGCCATTATTTTAATTACTTTTTCTATGCTTAGAAGTGTTTTTTTAATAAAATAAAAAATAAAAAAATTTAGTAACTCGGGAACACAAAAGCTCCATTCATCCTCCAGTGAGCATCCTCTTTTACTTTATCCTTCAACGGTGATTTTGAGATGCTTGAGTGGAGGATGAGAGGAGGGGACGAAACGAAATGTGTATGAGTGTGTGAGAGGGAGGGAGAAGAGGTGAAGGGAGTGGGTGGCAATGATGGTAGCCCATGTGGGAGGGGTAAGGGAGGTTGATGGACTAATTGATCGTCTTCTTTTACGGTACGTTTTGAAAATGTACGGCTCGGATTTAATACGAGCTCAATGCAAATTTAAGTTATCTTTTGCTAGATTAAATCCGAACTGTGCATTTTTACAATGAACGGTCGGATGGCCGAATGGCACGGTGCCACGCAGCACCCGCACAGCAGGCCCCCGGGTCCCCCATGTTTTGCAAAAGATCTTTTAGTGTAGTAGATGAGTTGGAAATTGAAGAAGACCGAAAAGAAGATTTGGGATGTTATTCCATTTGCTGTCATGTGGACCGTATGGAATTTGAGGAATACTTGTGTTTTTTAAAATGCAACCACTGATTGGGACAAGGCCTCCAAACTTGTGAAGATCATAAGTGCCTTGTGGGTAGTAAAACCAGCTCTTAAAGATATAGATTCCTCGGTTGATGACTTCCTCTTCAGACTTAAAAGTATTCTGGATTCTCTGTAATTGGTTTTCTCTAGATTTTAGACTATCTTCTATGATTTGTTTTCTAGTTCTTGTACGTTTAAGTTGGCATCTTACTAACTTTTTTCTTGGGTTGTGTTCCCCTCTTAACATGTTGTTTGTCCCATTGCTTCCCTTTTCATCTTTGTCTCTTCGGATTATTTATAAAGTTTTTTACTGTTACATTAGGGGAGGTTGATGGACTAATGGGAGAGGAGATATAAGGGCATCACCATTTGATTACCTAATTTAACTTAATTTTTTTTGCTACAGTATCACACCAAATTTGGTGCTACATTGTTTACTCACTTCTTGTTTTGTTGGTGAGTCGAACGGGGAGAGAGAGAGAGAGAGAGGGAGGAGAATGGTTAACCAATGGTTAAAGTGAAAAAATGTCCTATTTATTGACATAAACAAGTTAACCAAATTCTCACCGTTTCAAAGCAAAAGTTTTGGTTTGAAACGGTGAGAATTGGTTCAAGCACTTTTAACCGTCCGATTGAGCTGGTTTTTTTTGGGCCCCCTCGGAAAAATATTTTAAGAATAATGAATGGTTCGGATCACACGTGTGAGACCCAAAAGTGAATCCTCAAAAACCGTAGAGTGCACTTTCAGTGAAAAAGGATTGTGCAAGTAGGTTTTTCGATATCCATAGATACAAGTGGGGCTTTGATTAAAGTGGGTCCCATTTTTTTTTTTGCACATTTGAGTACTTTTCTAGCTTTTTCTCTCCCCCCTCCCACTCACTCACTCACTCACTCTCTTCCCTTGCCATTTGCCGTACTATTTCAGATTATCTCCTGCGCTATATTTGTAGGAGCAATAGTTAACTTTAACTTTTTCTTAGCAACACCACTGCGTACCAAAACAAGAATTTTTTGATGTTAACCGTATATTTCTGACCCTAATTTTCTATTTAGTCATGTTACTGCGGATGCCCTAATGTAGTAAAGTTTATATAGAAAGTTTGATTTTTTGCATTTTTTATAAAATGATTTGCTAAATTGTAAAAGATATTTTTGTAATTAAATTTAGTGGGTTTTTTTAGTGAGGCTGATATGGATACTCTAATGTTGGTGCAGCAAGAAACAAATGACGAAAACACAGGGGCGTGAGGTGGTGTAAGTTCCTGGGAGAGGTAGTGAAAACTGAAAAGATGGACGCGAGAGAAGAGGGAGTAGTTTAGGATTAGGATAATTAGGTTATTAGTCTTTAGGGGTGCTTTGGGTAAAAAATTAAAAAGTGATTTTAAAAAAAATTATTTTGTCTTTATTCAAATTATTATTAGTTTTTACATTCGTTAGTTTATTGCATCTGTTTTGGTTTTATTTAAAAAAATTTGAGTATTGACCATAATTTTATACTTGTTAGATTCGTCTCCTCAAGGGAATCAAGAAACTACAAAATCTTGATGCAAAATTAACGAATGCAATTTTTTTTTAAATAAGGTCAAAATAATTTTTAAAAAAACAACTTTTTTGTTTTTTACCCAAAACACCTGTAGAGTAATTTAACTCGGGAAAAAAGGACGGAAAGCTGGTTTGTTACATGTTCGATCTTAGCTGTTGAGTTGATAAGTGTGTGAGGTGGCAAGCTTAGTCACATCGCACACGAGAGGATCTCATGCAGACCCAATGTTATAAGGTCTCACAACACACGAATTAAAAAGGGGTGCAATTCAAAGATAATAGTAGTAATTAAAGCAGCAAAAACACGATAACAAAAATACTTCTACTATTTTTATTATTATTGTTTTAAGTTTTAATTTTGCAAAAATGGTTATTTTCCGAAAAAGGTAGTAATATTACTTAATTAAGGCCTCCTTTGGCTAAAAAGAAAAAAACTTGATTTTTGATTTTTTTTATTTTGTCCTTATTCAATTTTTTTTTTTTTGCGTTTGTTAGTTTTCAGTCAATTTTTTGTGGTTTCTTGGTTTATCTCGACGATAGAAATCTAAAGAGTATAAAATTATTAGCCAAACTTAAAGTTTTCTGAAATAAAGACGAAAAATAATCAAAAAAATTGGTTTATTTTAGTTTGTTTTCGACTTTATTAAAAAACTATTACTTTTGGCCATAATTTTATACTCTTTGGATTTGGCGAGACGAGACGAATCCATAAACTACAAAAACTTGATGCAAAACTAACAAATGTCAAAAAAAATTGAATAAAGACAAAACGAAAAAAACAAGTTTTTCCTTTTTTTAGGCAAAGGAGGCCTAAACATAATAGTGGGTCACAAAAATCAATTGGACTAGCTACAGCATCAACTAGAAATCGATTTTATAATCTGACTGCAATCAATTCGTTGATTTAGATCTCAAATACGACGTTCTACATAAAAAAAAATAACAAAATGTGAAATCCCCATTTTAAATTGCCATATAGCAATCTTTTTGTTATTTATTTCCTTATGTTGTAATAGTATTTGAATCAGGACGTACATTAGTAATTACTCTCTTCCTTCCATATTATTTGCCCCTATGAGAGTCCATGCATTTTGTACGCAAAAAATAATGTATAAGCATAAATTTTTTTTCAACGAACTTTACATTAATTTAAAGATCTCATTGAGAATAAAAAATTGGTGTAATTTTTTTTCAAAAAAAATTCTCATAAACACGTTATTTTTTGTGTGCAAAATGCACATATTTGCAGGGACAAACAATATAGAATAAAGGAAGTGTAGTAGTAAACAATAAACAAAAGAAGGTTTCCAAACGAACCCTTCGGCCTTTTAGACGGCCCTTCACATATCACCTTTGAGCCGGCCAGGATGAGAGGAAATAATTCAAAAACAATTTTTTTCTTCGGAAAAATCAAAATCAGCCCAGTAAGTTATCATTATGTTTACAAAGTACATTACGATGTTTGTTTGAAAATTGTATAAAAGCGTTTTGCGATACATTAAAAAGTATATAACAAAAAATACACTAGAATATGTGTTCTATATCTTTTTATGTGTACATTGTTAGTTCAATAGGTTCACAATCAAAAGAAACTTTTTCTTTAAACAAACCTTTCATATCTCCCTCCCTGTTTCGCTCAAATTTTTCAAACTCATAAAGCGCTTTTGGTTGAGATTCGGCTCATATTCTCTATACCCATTTTTCGTTGTTTGCATGTATTAAGGCCTCCTTTGGCTAAATCTAAAAAATTGGTTTTTTAATTTTTTTGGTTGTCTTTATTCTTCTTCTTTTTTGCATTTGTTAGTTTTCGGTTGATTTTTTGTGGTTTCTTGGATTGTCTCGATGAGAGGAATCTAAAAAGTATAAAATTATTAGCCAAACTTAAAGTTTTGTGAATAAAGACGAAAAATAATTCAAAAAACCGGTTTTTTGCCACAAGTTTTGTGAATAGTAGCTTTTCAAATAATTTGAAAGCTTAAAAAGCTTTTAAGAAAATTCAATCGTTGTTTGTTTTCATAAAGAAATAAACAACCATTACGACGTGTTTGGAACATTGGGAAAATGAGAGAAAGGAAAAGAAAAAAATTCAGGAGGAAAATGACAGGAAAATTTTACTGGGTACAAATTTGAATTTGTTATTTTCACTTCCCTTTTCCTCTAAAACTAACAATGAGAGAGAATTTTTTTTAATCTTCCTTTCCTTTATCTAATTCTCCATACAAGTGCGTGGCCCTATTACAGTAAATATTTCATGGTCTTGGGCACCATTACGTAGTGTCCAACACCTTTATCCATCGCATATTATACTGGATCCTGCAGGAAAATGTGGTGGATATAAGTGTTGAACACCACATGCTGGCGAACCCAGGGGATTTGTAGTGAACTACTCACTATTGGTGCATGGTGAGTATTTAAGTCGTCTATTTCGATAATCTATAGTTCAAACATGTTTTTGTACGCTTACCAATAAGGCCAAAAAAAATATACTTTAATTGATAAGAGTGCTTAGCGAATCTGAACTGTCAATTACAAAAATTAACGGTTCTCATTACTTACTATAGGCCCCCCGCTTTCTATGCCAGTGCCCCGAGATCATGCCGGTGCCTCGAGATCATGGAATAATTACTCGGTGGTAGCATGTTTGTCGAGAATACCATGGGACTACACTATCCTCGCCTTTATAATCTCCTCCCTTCGTTTTCCTGTGAAAAAGTAACTGACAGAGCGAGAGAGAGAGAGAGAGAGAGAGAGAGAGAGAGAGAGAGTTAACTGGACGAGTGAGAGTACTCTCAGTTTCTCAGATCCCTCTAAAGCTTCTCCCACCAATGGCGGAACCCAACAAACCCAAGAGGTACATTACATCTTCAGAGCTCAAAACCCACAACAAACCAGGAGATCTATGGATCTCAATCCAAGGCAAGGTATACGACGTCTCCGATTGGTCCAAATACCACCCAGGCGGCTCTCTACCCCTTCTCTCTCTCGCCGGCCAAGACGTCACCGACGCTTTCGTCGCCTACCACCCCGTCACCGCCTGGTCCCACCTCGACCAATTCTTCAACGGCCTCTACCTCCAAGACTACGCCGTTTCAGAGGTCTCCAAAGACTACAGGAGGCTCGTGGCTGAATTCTCCAAAATGGGTCTCTTCGACAAGAAAGGCCACGGGGTTTTCCTGTCCTTCTGCGTAATTCTTGTTTTATTCATTACTAGTGTTTATGGGGTTCTTTATACCAACAGCGTCTTGGTTCATTTGGTGTGTGGTGGAATGATGGGGTTTTTGTGGATTCAGAGTGGTTGGCTAGGGCACGATTCTGGTCACTACAAAATCATGCCAACAAAAGGGCTCAACAGATTTGTTCAGATCTTGACTGGGAATTGTCTGGCTGGGATAAGTATCGCTTGGTGGAAGCGGAACCACAATGCCCATCACATCTCTTGCAATAGCCTCGATTTCGATCCGGATTTGCAGCACATGCCGTTTTTCGTGGTATCTTCGAAATTCTTTAACTCGCTTACCTCTTGTTTTTACGAAAGGAAGATGAATTTTGATGCGGTTTCCAGGTTCTTGGTGAGTTACCAGCACTGGACTTTTTACCCTGTTATGTGTATTGCTAGGATTAATTTGTTTGCTCAGTCAATCATTTTGTTGCTTTCTAAGCGAAAAGTACCCAGTAGGGGTCAGGAGATTTTGGGGCTTCTTGTGTACTGGATTTGGTATCCGTTGCTTGTTTCGTTCTTACCCAATTGGGGAGAGAGGATGATGTTTATCCTGGCTAGCTTTGCAGTTACTGGGATACAACATGTTCAGTTTTGTTTGAATCATTTCTCATCGACTATTTACCTCGGTCCACCTACTGGGAATGATTGGTTTCAGAATCAAACTAGTGGGACTCTGAATATAGAATGCGCATCTTGGATGGATTGGTTTCATGGTGGACTGCAGTTTCAGATTGAGCACCATTTGTTTCCTCGATTGCCTCGATGCCAGCTGAGGAAAATCTCACCCTTTGTTGTGGAGTTGTGCAAGAAGCACAATTTGCCTTACAACATTGCCCCATTTTGGAAGGCTAATGTGTTGACTGTTAGGACGCTGAGAAATGCTGCTTTGCAGGCTCGGGATCTTACCAATCCTGTTCCCAAGAATTTGGTTTGGGAGGCCGTCAACACTCATGGATGATGATTTTGGGAGTCATGTGAAGCTTCTTTAGAATTCGCAGCTGCAGGGATTGAAGCTTCTCACATGGATTTTTTGTATGGCGATCTTATGTCAGTTGTTTCCCATGTTTATCATCCTGGGTACTGGGTAGTAAGACAATATAGAATAATCTGTCGTTTCAATTATTTCTTTCTTGTTATTCGTGTTTGCAGGATCATATTGAGATTAGGTGGTGAGCAATTCAGACGATTGATCAGCAATCTGTTTGAATGTGGAATAACGAGATCAAGTGCATTCAACATTTCGTCAAAATGTCTTTATGCTTTCTAGGTTTCATTCACTCTCTAAAATTATTGATTTGATTCAGTTGAAATTTCATTGGTTTCTAGGACAAAAATATTGTAATATTTGGTACTTCATTTGTCCGTTCAATTGCAAAAGTTGTTTGAAGGTATCTTCTTCGAATTGCTTATCCTGGTATGGTTCTCTCGTCTTGTTTTATCAGATGACCAGGCATAGAACGGTTTTTTGTTTCCAGAACTTGTATATGAGTACAGACATAGTCCTTCCTTTGCAGTTCATAGTTTAGTAATCAGTGTTAGCCCTAACAAGATGGAACAAAAAAAAAGAAAGAAGAATAATGCCGTCTTCATCCATAGCTTCATTTCCAAGTTGAACAATTCTGTACGATTTCCAAATTTAATCTGCCATTTTGTTCTTTTATCTCTGAAACACACAGGCGAGAGGACTTGAATTGCACAAAAATTGTCATCTTCTTATAGTGGTATGTCATGAGTGTACATTGAATGGCAAGAATTCGGAATGAGCTTGGTTTAAGTGTACTGTAACTGTATAGGAGCCACATAGATTTGTAGTCATCAGGCTTCATGTACTTAGGGCCTGCATGTCATACGCCGGAGAATTAATGAAAACTGTACATCGTTTTATTAGATTTTGTTTATTCTGAAACCTACATTCATCTATGCTTTTTGGTTTGCTTCTGAGGAGTTAAACTTGGTACTATCTGGATTTAGAATTAGCTGTTATTACTGAACTGTTGGTCTGTGTCTAAATAGAGCATTCTTGCCCTTCTTTCTGAGTTGGAAGCATCAACTATTTGCTTGCTCTAATTCTGGTTCTCACATGCTAGATTATGAAACTGTAATATGAGCAGTGTTTTAAAAGTTGGCAGCCTAGGCCAACTAGGCGATGGCCCAGCTTCTATATTAGGAAGCTGGCTAGTTGGCGCTTAGGCCCTAAGCGCTCCTCCGCTCAACTAGCGCCTAGTGAGTTTTAGAACATGAAATATGAGGAGGTTCTAGTTAGTTTTCCAGAAGAATTTACGAATTAATAACCCACTACAGGCCAGTGACATGGTTGTTGCGAGTTGTTTTTTGGGCACATGGTGGGTTTTTAGGGCTGTCATTTTTGCAGTTTTCTATCGAGTGATTGATCTAGAACCCACCAGTGCTATTTTTTTAACAGAGCAGGGGAGTCCTGTTGTGTATGTTTCTTGATTGAGAAATGGATTCCTTTGTATTACTCTCACCCTGTCAGTCACCCCACCATGTGCAAGTTTCATAATTAAGTTAAGGCCTCTCTTCCTTTACCCTGAATGCGCTATTTGTTTCCTGCGAGTGGAACTGTTTTGAGTACTCACAGCCGTGGAGAGGAACCAAAAAGTAAAACCTGGAGTGGAGTTCATGCCCATCATGTAGTGCGGGGCATCTGTCTATTATGAAAATGCACGGCTCAAATTTAATCTGAGCTCCATGTAAATCCGAAAAGTCTATTGCTTGGATTAAATCCGAGCCATGCATTTTCGCAATGGACGGCTGGATTCCTGCACCACATGGTGCTTTGCATATGGTGCTCAACAGGGACCCTTGATCCACAAAACCTGCCTTAGTATGTGATTGTGAATCTTTATAGTCTTACACAAGCGGGTTGGTTTCGTGGTTGAAAACTTAGACTTGGTTGAACAAATGCCCAGGCTTAAGTTCTCATATCTCCTAGCATAAGCCACACGAAAGACATTAGCTTTGGTCTTGACATAGGTGTGATAGGATCCTCTACTCATAGCCGTGTGGCAACAGAGCAATACACATTTCATCTCAGAAACTTTTTAATCCTCACTTCCTCAGCTATGTTGATGACTTTCTATCTTGTACTTTTTTTTTTTTCCTGCCAAACAATTGAATGATAGAATGCAAGTAAACTTGGGGACTCTACCGTCCCTTGGGGATGGTAGGCCCTGCTTACATGATCTCAGCCGTCCAAATGTATTTTGGATGACTTAGATTTAAATGATGTCGAAGGGTGTTTTGGGTATTTTAACTCCCGTAAAATCTGGGCCGAATCCCTCATTATCAGGTGTTTCAAATTCTCGTTGAATGACTCGTGAACCCTTCTGTAATTTTGTGTTAAATGTCATAGCTTGATAGAGTTGCATGGATGATACTTTATAGAAATCACTACAATGGGAAGCTGTTCGAAGAGAGCAAGACATATTTTACACTCTTAGAAATTATCCATTAAAACTACTTTTCCCGCGATAACAACTTTGAAATTCGAGGTCCATATTCCATCACCATCACCATCACCAACCTCTCAATTACCCATTAACTTTGAAATTCAAAGCTTGTATTCACTGTGAACCCAAAACTTTGTTGACCCAATTATTGTCTATTAAATCTGAATTCAAATTTATGAGACGCTGAAGGAATTCAAATTCCACACAAACTTGGGTAAACAATAAGAATGGGGATTTGAATAAAATTTTCAACCAGAAATCACTTTCCATAGACTGGGTTCTCTTCTCGCCCTACTTTTGGCTTTAGTTTTCTAAACATTAAAATTGAGAACTCATTATCCGAAAATGTGTTTTGGTAGATAGCAGTCAAACATTCAAAAGCTAAGAAAGAAATAATGAGAAGTGGAAAAATAAGCTGCCAAACACCACATTTGCAATCAATTTTGTTAGAGTACCTGCTGCTCTAGTTATGTTTTGTTAAATTACTGGTATGTTGAATTAGATTTTTCTTTATGATCAAAAAATCGGTCGAATGTAATCAGTTTTTCAGAAGGTCTTGAATAGTTACAGGAAAATGATTGACATGGAATAAGGTAATCATGAAATTTTGACCAATATATCGTGCAATTTTGTACTGGTTGTTAATCGCAGATGACCTTACTACATTTAGAAATATTATCCACATTTGACAATAGTCATGTTTGTAGCTAAGGGATAACGAGAAAGGATCCTTCCAAATCTATAGCTAACAGTGTATTTTCCCTTTTGAATACTACACAAGAAAAGTACTTCGACTGATTGTCTAATTACCATAGACGGAATAAACCCAATAATTCACAGTCATATAGATCTTTCCGTTCTAACACTTTATCCGAGTTCTCAGTGTATATCCAATTTTGTCATTAATTTTTTTTTATTATAACTACCTCCATTCAACAAAGGTAATGCACTGTGAAATAACGTGCAATGTTTTTAGATAAAATAATAATAAAAAAAAAGTACTTTTGTTCATAATTTTTTTATAAAAAAATTAGTTCCAAATTAAAGATTTCAATTTGTCCTTTATTTTTACAACACTGAATCAAATAATATTGCGTGAAATCACTTTATTTTTATCCAAAAATTTCACGTCTGTTCGGAGTGGCACTAAAGAAGAACTTTACTTGCAATTCCATTGGAAATTTGATGTCAAGCCCAAGCTTGTGACCCAAAACGCCCAGTGAGGTTGAGCCCAACAAGCTTGAGGAGACCCAAGTCGTGCCCACAATTGAAATTTGGAACTCATTCTCCGACCAAATTAATTAGTGACGGATCCAATGCAAAACAAGAATAAACCAAAGAGAACAATGGGTAGCTCAAGTAGTCAAGTTAGGCGCCCCTTTACTAGGACAAAATTTTGGGTTCGAGTCTCCTCGTTGGGTTCCAAACCCTACCTCCTTAGATTTGATTAAGAGCTTAAGAGCTCTATTTGATTGTTGACAAATTAGCCATACTAGTACTTAACAATAGCCCTCTTATAGGCCAGTCTAACTGGGTCTTTATCACGGTTTTAATAGGATCCTTTGGCCTTGTCACTGGACAGTGGTATTGATCTCCCCAAAATCAATCCTGAATATGTATAAGTTTATTAAAACATCAAGAGTTATATACATTAAGGAAATAGGCCTATATGAATAAGCCACCATCTATCCATATGGTCCATATTGTAAGGGCATCCTCATCAGGATTGCCAAATTAGTTTTTTTTGACTAAAATAGAGAGTCAATCCCTTAAAAATCAACCAACATCAACCTCTCTATTTTCTCTCACCAAATTATTGTTGCTACAGTACCGCACCAAATTTGGTGGGGTACTGTTCACAGACCAAACCTTTTTTATTATTTCCGGTTGTTGTGCGCGTGAGAAACAGCAGGAGGAGAGAGGGAGGGGGGACACGTGGTAGTGGGTCAATGGAGGAGAGAAATGTTAATTGCTGAAAGAGGGGGTGTCCTGACACTTGGTCCACCACTTGATTTTTGTACCAAACATCTCCCCAGGTGGAGAGTTTAGGAATGATTTTTTTTTTTATAGATTTGAGGGGAATTAGTTTAATACATTAAAGTTAAAATAGAGAATATGATTTTGTGAGTTTTTAATAAATTGACTTGCTAAATTGTAAAAGGTGTTTTTGTGATTAAATTAGTGTTTTTTTTTTTTTGCGAGGCTGATGAGAATACTCTAAGTCATCTAAATTTGGAGGAATACCACTTAAATAGATTAGGGAGAAACCCTAGCGAATGTCAAGAGTGGCATCTCTTGACAGGTGAAAGGACGAACTCGGGGGCTTGCGGTCCGTTAGGGACAACAGTTGCAGCTGCGCCTCTATGCGCCACCGTTTCAAGCATAAAAAGCATCAGACTGTCGGAGTTATTGTTGCGGATTTTGTTCATTTTTTGCAACTTTCACCTTGCTGGGAAGCACGCCATAAAATTAAATAAGTACAAAGAAAAATAAGAATACAAAATTTAGTGTGGTTCAGCCTCAATACCTACTCTAAGGACAAAAGAGAATTTCACTATATTGACTAAGTACAATGAGAGAGAAAAAATATTAATCCTCAAGTCCATGCTCACTAGCTAATTAATATACTCATTCCATCTCATAAAATTTAATCACTACGAAACTATGTGTAATTTTCAAACTAAAGAATAACATGCTTATAAAAATAATTTTTTAGTCAATATGGATCTTGTTTGATAGATCTCATCGAGAACTTTTATATGATGCCAAAAAAATTCAAAAATTATTTTGATAAATAGATTATTTTTTAATTTGAAAATTGCACGTAATTTCGTAGTAATAAAACTTTATGGGACGGAGGGAGTATTTTTTTATATCTTCCCAATTCTTACAATATATTTGTCCTCTCTGGGTCTCCATTTTTTTTATGGGAAATGCTAACGGGTGCACCGTTAAGAGTACAAAAAATACAATTTAAAAGTACATTTATACTTTAAAGTACATCTTTAAGTGTACTTTAAAATGTATTTTTTTATACAAATAAGATCCACGAAAGTGTACTTTTCGTATCCTTAACGGGTGCACTATGGCACCCGTTAGCGTGACCCTGTTTTTATTCCAAGACTTTCCATTCCTGCTGCCATGGAATTCCTTTCGGTGAGAATTTTTTTTAGGAAGAAAAGATCTATTAGACCAACTCACCTTTTATTCCGTAAATGATTTCTCCATTACTTAGGGGGTGTTCCAATAAACTTATTTTTGGAAAAAAAAAAACTAATTTTCACGATTTTTTATGTGATATATTGTGAGAGAATGACCTATCTCAGTTTTTTGTTAGCAGAATACCCCATAAAGATTCTGCCAAAATAAGGTTTCCAAATTAATTGCCCTACATATTTCACATGGGTGGACCATATCCTACTCAACACACCTCAGTTGAGATTTGTTTTGTGAGGAGTGGAAATAGCCAAATAGGGTTGCTCATGGTGTGGTCCAGAATACTTTGGGAGGTGCAGATTTTTTCACACCGATTTTAGTCTTCCTTTGTGGCTTCTGTCTCCTCTTCGGGTGATGGTTGTCTAATTTGACGTGTCGTAACTTTTCGTTCGTGTCAAAGAAATATTATCTTATCGTTTGACAAAAAACCACATAAATAGCAGGGCATCGTCTCTCACATTTAATCCTTGTTTGGCTTGCCCTTGACCTCACACCAAGTTATGCTGTTATGCTTTTATTTATTACTGAAAAAATATCAGATGTGTTTCAGGCCAAAAACCGGAGACCAAATTAATATGTATGGTGACCATATTTGATAACCATGTTTTCTAGGAACCGGAGACCCTGTAGTGTAGGAATTGTAGTGTATGATCCAAACGGTCTATCTCACAATTAATGGTTTAGATTTAAAAAAAATATCCTATGAGTAATTCAATTATCAAATGTGATTATCAAGGTACACTGTATATATTAATATAAACATACGTTTTGTACAGTAACATCGACAATATTAGCTTGTTTGGCAAACCCCCACACTTTACTAACATGTGTCGCGACAAATCTATACCTAGAAAGTGAGTTGATCGTCTGCTAATAATTTTGTGTAGTCTTTTTACTCACTCATTTTTCACACACCTTAAAATAATTGAGGTCACTATAGGAATATAATCAGGGACGGATCCAGAGATCCAATTCAGTGGGGGCATTTTATCAATTGTAATCGCGTAATTTTTTTCCTAGTCAACGATTTTGTTAGGGACAAGAAATCGTATAAGATTGATTCTAAACCTAATATTAGACAAAAAAAATTATTGAAGGCTAGGGACCATTGTAAAAGATCTATAAAATTTAAAAATATCTAAATTAAATAATTTTTTCATCATTTAGTATCATTTTCTTAAAAACAAAAAAGGGAGAAAATTAAAATTTAGAAAGAAAATGTTAGGGGAATAATTATTCCCATTATAGGTTCAAAATATATAATAAAACTACCAAATTGTTGAACAATGAATGTTGTTGATCTAGTGGCGAGAGGGAAGGTATTGGTTTTGGAACCAAAGGTCTAGGGTTCAAACCTTGACAACCACTAATATTTAATAAACTTTCAATTTTGTGGCTTAAAAAAAAAGAGGCAAGGCTCGAACCCGCAACCTCTGTCTTAGAGACAGTGCACCTTACTACCAGGCAACATGTGTGTTCAGTTATCAAAGTTTGACAGAAATAATATATATACAAAACTTATTTCTCGAAATTAATTTGAAATTTTGTGGCTTAAAAAAGAAGAGGTAAGACTCAAACCTGAGACCACTGACTATGAGTTGGTGCGCCTTACCACCAGGCAACATGCATGTTTTGTTACAAGAATACCACAGAAATAATATATATATGAAACTTATTTCCAAAAATTAATTTTTTTTACACTAACAAGTGGGGGGTCAGCGGGGGCACGTGCCCCTGCATGCCCCTTTGGATCCGTCCTTGAATGTAATGACTTACCTCACTACAGAAACCCGAAGTCTTCAAAAATATGGCCTGTGGGTGTGCAAGGTGTGAGTCCAAAACAGGCGTGGAGGTAAATAGTGTGGTGGTGGTATTGGTAACACCTCATTATGAATATTGTAGGCCCTTAGAACATGCTCCATTTATATTTTCCTTTGTCATTAAAGTCTCACTTGCAAGCAAAGTCTTTATATAAAGTACTCATCTGGTCAGTGCGAAACAAAACTTAATTCACTTTTCTTTCTTTTTTCTGTTGCTTGATGAATTCTTAATTAAGGGGTGTCCCACAAACTCAATTAAACTGAATCTGAATATATAAGAGCATTAATATGTGGCTTAACAAATTTGCTTTTAAGTTAAAGTAGAGAACAAACTCTCAAAAAAACGTCAAAAAATCAGCCTCACCAAATTACAGATTCTTTAACTTCGCTATAGTAACTGAACAAATTTTGTGCGGCACTGTTAACACACCAAAGGCATTGTTCACGTATTGTTCACCCACTATTCACTTCTTTTCTTCTTTTTTTTATTACTTTTGGGAGTAGGAGTAGAAAGAAAAAATAGTTTAGTATAGTGAAGTTAGAATAGAGAGTCTGATTTTGTGAATTTTTTGAAAAGTGACTTGCTAAATTATAAAAAGTGTTTTTGAGGTTTAATTTGATGTTTTTTTTGTGTGTCTGATAAAAATGCCCTAAATCATTGGAACTAGCATATTGAGTCAAATTAAATTGATGTCCTATGAGAGAGTGACTTGTCTCGTAAAATATAAAAAATCAATTTTGAGTTTAAATCGACTTCTATGAAAGACATGGACGATCACTCAAGCACATTGTTGTTGAATGATAATCATCAGGGTTAAAAGGTGCTTCATCCGATGTGTCCCAAAGAAAAAGAAAAGATGAGGCGTTAGCACAGGAGATTGGTATGTTTATTCCTCGTACAATTGATTAGAGTTCGATTTTAGAGACCGGATTACAACAAAGTAATCAATTGTGAATCATTTAATCCTAACGTAAATGATTTGTCTTTGACCAAACTAAGGAGTCGGTGGATATGTTTAACATTATTGACCGTAAAAAAAAAAAAAGGGTGCCGACTTATTAGAAGCTGACATATTCCAACCGGAAAACAGAGATACCACGTGCACCCGAATTTAACACCCCCTCACCCAATCGTCCTATGATATTAAAATTCAATGAATTTTGTCATGACTCGTGTGTGAGGAGGCTAGGGGGAGGGACAGAGGCTTAAAAGTAGCTTGGGGAGAAGAGTTTTTTATTTTTTATTTTTTATTTTTCTCGAGTTTTGTTAACAAAAAGACTCACACAATGTATTCTGCACATATCATTAATCACAAAAATACAATAATTAATAAGAGAAACGAGATAGCATCAAATTCAAAGAATCCAAATGCCTAGTCTAGAACCAATCCTCGATTGGTAAGAAGCCAACCAAAGACACTCAAAGGGCCACAATGCCCAAAATAGAATTAAAATCATAAGATGTCAAAGACCGGCCATCAACACGCCGCCGTAGCTAGATCAACCGCCTCAATATCATTTGAAAAATACACTGTAAGACAAATTTGTCTCAATTGTGTGTCTACCAATCTCACCATAGAACCCCAAGTCTACACAAAACAAGTGTGACTCTAAAACAAGTGTGCGCATAATTTGTCATCAAAGTTTCACTTGGAAGCAAAGTCTCTATATAAAGTAGTACTCCTCTAGTCATTGCGAAACAAAACTTAATCAAATTTTCTTTTCACTTTTCTTTCTTTTTTCTGTTGCTTGATGGATTCTTAATTAACGGGGTGCCCCACAAACTCAATTAAACTAGATTTGAATAAGTCATTGAAACTTGCTTATTATGTGAAATTAGATTAATGTATTATCAAAGAGACTTGTCTCTTGAGTTTAAGTTAGTTTTGTCAAAGACAGACTATCACCCAAGCACATTGTTGTTGAGCGATTCTAATCATCAGGGATAAAAGGTGTTTCACGTCATGTGTCCCAAAGAAAAGAAAAGAAAAGAGCCTACTTTAGTTCAGACGATTGGTATGTTTGCTCCTCACATAATTTATCAGAGTTCGATTTTAAGAGCTAGGTTATAAGAAAGTAATTTATTATGAAATCTTTAATCTCGGTGTGAATAGTTTACCTTTGACCGGGCTAAGAAGAGCATATATCTCCCAAATACGACTTTTATTAAAAAAAAAATACATTCTACATATAGCTCCCAAATTAAACTCTACAAATTTTCATAATTTTTTTTGCACGGCAAAGAAGTTTCATTAAGCACAAAAAAAGATACAATGATTAACAGGAGAAAGGAGACAAAATCAAATTCAAAGAATCCAATATCTAGTCTAAGACCCAAACTGCGATTGGCAAGAAACTAATCAAAGACACTCAAAGGGCCAAAGCACACACCTAATGGGCCGAAGCCCATACACAAAGGGTCACAATGCCCAGAATGGAAAAAATTAAAACCCTAAGGCGTCAAAGACTGGCCATCAACATGCTGGCACAACTAGGTCAACCAACATTGCAGTGACGAGCGCTGCCACACCATCGTTGGGACCGGGGGAATAAGCCCATGTTGTTGCCCTGCCCTTCCACAAAAGACCGAAACGAAGAGCCTAGTAGCAAACAAGTGTCACTGGCTGCCACCCCATCCATGCCTGGAAGAACCCAAAGGGCCAAAACAGTACCAAATCGAGAGAGTCAACCCACACCACAACCCAACCCTAACTCCACGCAAGATCTCCAACACCATTGCTCGACCCAACCCATGTGCAACGAGAGCCCTCGACACTGTTAGGCAGCGCTGAACCACCTAGGAAAGGATCGGTTGGGACTAAGGGTCATCATCGGCTCGGCCCACGAACTTCCTACCCAAGCTCGCCCGCGGGCCGGGCTTAGCGGGCTTTTTCTTTTTAGCAGGCCAGGCAGGCCGGACTATCTCTCAAAAGATGAAGCCCAAGCCCGGGCCACGGGCTTATCCTAGTCGGGCTAGCGGGCAGACTAGTCTTCGGGTGAGCTGGTCTGGGCTAATTAGGTGGGCGATCTCTCTCTCAAAAAGTTTATTGCCTAAGCTCTCGGTTTGAAGAAGTGGAGGTTTTAGTGGAAATGGAGAGGGAAGAGACGTGGAAAAAAATGGTTGAGGATTTCTGAGACACGGTTTGAAAAAGGTAATAACCCTCCACACAAAATTCTTTGTAAATGTTGGAAAAAAGAAATTCATTGTAAGAAAGTTGGCTTACAATGAATTCCCGATAGTAAATGTTGGGGAAAAAAAACTTTGACCATGCTTTTGTGTATTTTTTTTTCATGCTTTTTCAGTTTTTTTAAATCTTGAAATCATAAGTGGGATTGGGAGTTCCCCATAGTAAAGTGGGATTAGAATCATTCCAAAAAATCTGAGCTATTTTATTACATATATATATTTGTTACTAACCCATGCTATGCGTGTATAGTGTACCGGGCTATAGGCGAGCTAATATCTCGAGCTTCCGGGCTGGGCCGGTGGGTGGGCCAATGGGCGAGCGGGCCGGTGGGTTGGAGCTAAAATTTTAAGGCCCAAGCCCGGCCCATGGAAAGGTCGGGCTGGGCTAGCCCGCCCATTTGATAGGCTCGAGTAAAGCCCGGCAGGCTTGGCGGGCTTCAGACGTGTAACGCCTCCAAGATTTGGGCACGTTAATAATGTTATTACAATCATCATTAAGTCAAACCCCTAACTTAAATCCAAATTACAATATTCAGAATAATAATATAAATAGTAACTGGGGTAGTCCTAGGGCGGTGCCTATCCCTGCGTCGGGTCATTCTCCATGCCGGCAGCAAGCCCCGTTCCAACGGATCAGTCTCCACTATAGTTTTCCTGTTCATCTAGATAATCTGTCATAATACGTCCGAGTCGCACATGCAACATCGTGGTATTATGCCAGGGTCACACGAATGCAATACCATGAGCAAAGCCCAGAAGTTCACTACACTAAATTTCTAAGTAGCAATTCTAGAACAATATGTTACAAAAACCATGTATATAACTTATGTACGGTAAACCATGCAATGCCTCATGCGATCAATGCGGATCAGAGTAAACGTGCGCAGAAAATAATATCTCGTCTCAATATCTCAAAGTTAGCCACGTGTCATTTCTCGCAACAGTCTCAATCGTTTTCCTCGTTTCGTCTCATTTATCGTTGATTTCTCAAAAATTCGTTTTCTCAAATCAGTGCCTCTTTCGGCATTCTTCTTCAAATTTCATATATCTCACATCACTCGAAAGTTATTGGTCTGTTTACGCCTCCTTTCAGCTGACGGCACCAACCTTTCCACTCAAGGTCCCGGCCGTCGTGCATCACCGATCTTAACAGCCTGTTGGCACGGTCCGTCCACTTCGTGACTCACACGACACAGTCTCGGCCGTCTCATATCACTGAACTTAACCAGTCTGTTTTTGAGGTCCGTTTACCGTGTATTGTGCACGCTTAGCACAAACATCCAAGTTCTCTCCGCGAACTCGAAGTGGCGCGCTCTTACTGCACTACTGCATCACGGCCAATCCTCCAAGTTCTCTTCGCGAACTTGAGGTGGTATCATTCATCTCATCACATACATTTCATTTTATTTCATTTCCAAAAATCTCAATTTCTCATTTCAAAATCCATTTTCATTCTCATCTCTAATTTCCCGTGAAACGTTATTCGATGTTTTCAAGTTCGGTGTTGTAATCGTATCGCGTACGCTCTCAACACCACATGCAAAATCATGCTCATGCAATATGTCGTAATTTCTTCCAAATTTCATATCTTTCACTTAGACATTTTACCACATAAAATCATACAACTAGTTTCACCCTTTCTCTAAAATGCAATATTTTCTCACATAAAATCACACTTTTATTTCACCAACTTTCTGCCAAAATAATATTTCAAATCTCTCAATTTCTTTTCTCATCAACCTCATTTTTTCATCTTTCTTTTTATTCTTTCTAAGGAAATAAAGCTAGTCAATCTAGTTTCCTAAAATCCATTGATCACATGCTTCTTTTCTAAAAATCCCTTGTCAAAATTTAACTCCATTAATTAAGAGCTTTCAAAATATTTCATTTCTTTCAAAATTGTATTTCCTAAATTTCTAGGAAAACTTTTCTTCCAATAATCTCATTTCAAGTCATCTCTTTCTTCATTTAGTAAAAATTTTCTTTCTAGGAAATTTCATCAACTCTCTCTCTATTTATTTCTTTACTCTTACCAAATTCATAATTTGTTCACAATAATCTAGTAGAAACATTTCTAGTAAACTTTTATAAAACTCTCTCTTCACATTTATTCTTTTAAGTTATCATACTTTCTTACAAAACTCTTCATAGTGTATTTATTCTTTCTTTCTAACAATTTTCTCACACACTTTACTTTATGAAAATCACTTTGATAATAATCATTTATTGAATGAATAATGAACATTTAACTTTTCTATGAAAGGTTAACACAATCATGCTAGAAACTTGTCTAGAAAATTATACAACTTCTAATCAACTTCTAATAATCTTCTAATCACTTTAATCTTACAAATTTCATTTTTAATTTCATGAAGAACCACTCTAATTAGAATCTCATTATCATTCTTGTTATTTTTCAACATGAAATCCTCTTTCTTAGACATCAAGTAACATGCTTATTCACTTATTGTGTGTATAAATTACTCAATCAACCTTTAAAATCATGCTTGAAAAACTAATTAGAACATTATAATTATTCTAGAAATAACTCAATAGAAGGTTAGTTTAGTAAAATACCTTAGTTTTCAGGTGTAAACCGGAAGCCGAAAAGCTAATCCTTGGTTGAGAGACTCCTAACTTGCTTATCTAATTAGCTTAACAAGAAGCTAATTAAAACTCAAGAGGGTTGGCTAGAGAGTAGTAGTAGTTGGTGGTTTGTTGGGAGATAGAAAGATAATACAAAAGGAGAAAGTGCAAAGGTGATACAAGGCACAATAGGTGAGCTATTTGTAGCAAAACTTGGACCTCTCTCTCCCTCTAAAATTTTCGGTACACACACACACATATAGGGCCGAAAGTTTTGGGTGTGAGGGGGAGAAAATTATGCTTGCCATGCACATGACAAGTACCCTAGGAGATTCTCTAGGTTTAGGGCTAGTTTTAGGTAGTTTCTTGCAAGCAAAGTGAGAATCTTGGGTGAGTACATTGATGTGAGGGTGGGAAAATATAGTGGGAGAATATATGATCCTAGTTGTGTAGGTTTTGCATGGTAACCTTAGTTATAGGGTGTTTGTAGTGTTAGATATACACAAAATGCTTGTATGGTGAGGTTATGTATATCTTCTTACCAAAGCAACAAGAACTTATTAGCCAGTTGAGTCTGCAAAATGTAAACAGGTGGGAATCTTAAAAATTCTAACACTTGTGCAAAATAACCAATCAAGGAATCTTGCATATGCAAGTGTACTTATGTACACTTACACACTCCATCTCTCTCTCCTCTCTCTCTCTCTCTCTCTATCGGCCTCTCTCTCTCTCTCTCTCTCTCTCTCTCCATCTCTAACTTAGTTAGTATAAGGTCCTAGGGTTGAGAGATAAAGGAACTAGATGGTATCAAGGTGTTCGGTTAGGGTAGGAACGGCGGTTGGATAGGTTTCGGGTATTAACTCGGTCCCTGGGTGTGGCGGTAGTGTATCAGATGTGTTACTCGGCCTCGCACGTGCGTATTCATGGCTAGGTTATAATTTATTAAAATCAAAAGAATTTAAATAATATTTAATAGGAAAATATTTCAATTAATCCCAATTTAGATTAGTTAATGGGATTTTTAAACGAAATTTTTTTATTTACAAAAATTAGGGTCGTTACCGGACGGACCGCGGACCAACGGGTGGAATGGTAAGGCATAGCGGGGACCCACATAAACCACTCCACCCCAGTCACACGAACTGATGTAGATAAATGAAAATTTTACAATATTCACTAGCATTTTATGCTCCAAATTTATCTATTAATCTTGCATTCGCTCCCATTCGTTTAGATCATCTGAAAATGTGCGCGTAGAGACAAAGTATAGAGTCTGTACGCGTGAACAACTCAGCAGGAAAAAAACCGATTGTCTGACCAAGTTAGGTTGCACACTAGTAAAACTTGGTCCACCAAAGCTACCATGCCAAGTTGGATAGTTCCCCAAATAAGTCACTCGATTACCGAACGGGACAAAAAGTGCTAAAAGTTAGATATTTCAAAAAAATTACAGAGTAAAATTTATAATTTTATATTCTTCCGATTTATCTCATCGAGACAAATCAAATAATTCACAAAACTTTGACGCAAAATTAAAAAATATGATTTTTTTAAATAAAGACAAAACTAAAAAAGCCAAGTGACTTAATTTGGAAAACTACCCCGTGGTCCATTAATACACTCTCCTAATCCTAACTAATCTCTAACATTTAATATTATTATATGAGTTCTTGTCTTTTCTATAGAAATAAAATTGTAAACTAAGATCTCAAAATTTCTTTTTAATTATTAAACACTTACTATTTGGGCTTCTGATGAATAAATCCTTTCCCGCACGTATCATTTTTTTTTTACTCCTAAATTGACTATTGAACTAAAATAAAAATAAAAAGAAACTAAAATGTTAGTACAACGTGTGGGACCCCCATAGGTCACTGAAATCAAGGGAACAACTGAGGAGCATTTCTGTTTTTCTGGGAGGTCTGATTGACTAAAGTCAAAACCTCAAGATTTTAAGTTGTGTTTGGTTTGGTTTTGGGTTTTGGTTTTTGTAATGATTAGAGAGAGAAATAAGGGTAATAATTAAAAAATAGGTATTAATGATTAGAGAGAGATAGAAAGAAAAATAAGAATAATATTTAAAAATAGGGATAATAATTGAATAATAATGTTGAAAACCGGTTCTTGAGAACCTTTCCAAACAAGGCCAATAGTCCCATCTGGCTTGAAAATTTATTAGGTGCTGTACAGAATGCGGTAACCCATAGGGATGGAGTTCAATTGATAATTGTTGTGAAACGGTGGTCCATAATTAAACAATAGCTTTCCCTTAACATGATGGGCTCACATCACTTTCCATGCATATCCAATTCTTTGTAGTGGTTGTTGAACCTATCCGTCCTAAAAAGTTTCTCCTATTTTTCAAGATCGCCTTTCATATATTGTGTAAATTTGAACTTCACTTAAAAACTCATAAATATTTCAAATTAGGCTCGAACAATATACTAATCAGCTTGTTCAGCTCCGGTGTCTACAAAAAACAAGTTACTCAAGATTAATATGCGACCGCCTCATAAAGGAACCAAGTTTGGACATGATTTTTAAGCTCGTTAAATTTTAAAACCATACTCAAATAATCTAGTGTTTGGGTCGTTCAACTCATTTATTAGCACTAGAAGTGACAAAGCATCACCCCTGAATCCTTATTCATCAATCTGTGAACTTTTTGTAATGAATCATCATGGTAACAAAACAAAGAATCACTTAAAGGTCAACTGTTTTTACATTGGTAAGATAATTTTTTAATCGTGTGACAAGATTAAGAGGCTGTTCTAAAAAATTGACTATATTATCAAAACTGATTTATGACGCTTTAAGTGACAGTTCTGCCATTGTAGCGACGACACATCAATATAGCTTTGGAAAACATCAATATAAAAAAAAAAAGGAATCAAACAAAAGTAAAGTAGAGGGACAGACCAGTCCCAAGAATTGCACATGAACACCTGAAATTTCATATCCTTCCATGGTAGTAGTAGTAATCACAATTCACTAAACGAATCCAAATACACTTCATCACTATATTACCGACAAATGAAATTTATAGATTTCACCCTCCTTTTCCTCTTAATTCTACTAACAACCCCAAAATCCAAAAAAACTCCCAGCGAGAAAAAGAAAATTGCATTGAAAACCAACAAGAACCGAGTCCAGAGATGCAAATCAGAAGGTCCATTTCCAGATCTTGATCCTTAGATCAACCTTACACTTGGCATTAGCAGTGGAGGCAATCGATGCAACCTTACCCTTTGGAACAAACCCATGAATGCCATCGCAAGTAACTCTTATGCCGAACTTCTTACTCTTCAGTTTCTCCAATTTCACCACCACTTTTGTGTCCACCACTATTTCCAACGGCAACCCATTTTTCTTCTTCAGATCCGACCTGAGTTGACTCACCGACTCAGCATCGACGAGTGCACCGGTAGTCGACAGTGTAGATCGGATCGCCGTCACGTCTTTCGGGTTGCTGGTGAAGGACGGGAAGGACCCATTTGCGATTACTACTTGGTTTGACAGGACAGTGATGGAGAAAGGGTCGTAGATGTAAATTAGCTTTTTGTTGGGGTTTTTGGAGGTGATGGTGAGGTTCAGGGTGGAGGCGAGGTGGGTGGTGTCGTCGGCGGAGGAGGTGGAGAGGTTGAATTGGGAGATTTTGAGGGCGGCGACGGAGAAAGAGGGGCGGCGGGGGTTGTAGATGACGTAGAGGAAGCAGGCAGCGATGGCGGCGATGAGGAGGATGAGGATGATGAGGAGGACGGACCAGAAGCAGCAGTGGCAGAGGCAGCTACGGCCACTACGACGGCGACGGTGTGGTGGTTGGGGGCGGAAGGGGTGGCGGGTGGGGTTGTAGAGGTGGGATTTGGGAGGTGGGGTGATGCCGGTGCCGGTGCCGGTGCCGTTGGTGGTGGGCTTAGCTGAGGGGTAGACTCTGTCTGTCATGTTTTGGAAACCTTTGGGGTAGATTTGGAAGAGAAAATAACAAAGAACATGAAGTGGAAGGAGAGGAATTGGGGAAGGTATATAGTGTATATAAAGATTTATGAGAGAGATTTGTGGGGGAAGAATGGGAGTAGTGAGAAAGAAAGAAACAAAGAAAGTAAGTGACAAACGAGGAGAGAAAGAAACTCTCCACCTACAAGGGATGCTTCCACCTCACCAAAATTGGATGAGGGTAGTTTCACTCTTATTCCCTCTTGTTTTTTTGTTTATATCATGCCCGGATCACTTTACGCGTACCTTAGCTTAACTCCTCCTTCGGTGCGGTCAAACGCAGGCAATTAACTCTGTGACTAAGATATTCACAAGAGAAACTCCTACGGTATAACCTCAAGAAGTTGCCAAATTTTGAACTCAAAATATCGAGATTTACTATTCATTTGTTCTCTCTCTATCCTTTTTGTCTATGTAGTTTGTATCTCTCACTGTGAACGGAGTAAATTACCCTCTCTTTTTTTTTTTTAATAACAATTCCAGTGTTCAAGTTAACATATGCGCAGATCGAAAGATGATCGATTTCGTAGTTTGGCCTCATTACGAATTGATGGCACCTCTAGGAATTTTTTGAATTTGAGATGTTTAGAGGGGAGCAATTAGGGATGGCAATGGGGCGGGGCGGGTTTTTGGCATACCCGACCCGACCCGAAAATTACTCCACGGACCAGACCTCGACCCGATCCCGACTGGGTATTTTTTGGGTACCCCCGTTCCCGCCCCGATCGGGGAACGGGTTTACCCGCCCCGCCCCGATCGGGGAACGGGTTTACCCGCCCCGCCCCGCTTCGTAATAAATTTAAAAAATTCTTAATCTAAAAGCAAAATAAAAATAAAAACCTATAAATAAAGTGATATTTTAGGCTAATGGTTAACATATTAAGGTAAGAATGAAATTTTTTTTAGTAGAATGATAATAAAATTAGGATAAAATTATAATATCTTTAGTATAATGATAATTAGATTAAAATAAAAGTATAATTTTATATATAAATATATTTGGTAGGGTAATGGGGCGGGTAATGTAAACCCCGACCCGACCCAACCCATTTGGGTTTTTTCTATTTTTTTTTCCCCCCCCGCATACCGAAAAATTGATAAAAAAAACCCGCCCTAATCGGGATGGGGCGGGGCGGGTTAGGGGCGGGGCGGGGCATTTTGCCAACCCTAGGAGCAAATTCTTATGGGTGTTTTGGCTAAATAAGTCACTTGTCTTATTGTTTTGTCTTTATTTAAATTTTATATCGCATGATTCGCATCTATTAATCTCGCATCAAACTTTATGGATTATTTGTTGTTCTTGGGGAGAGAAATCAAAAAATTAAAAATTGTGAATCCAAACTCAAAATTTATTGAATAAAACCAAAAAATCTGGCTTTTAGTCTTATGCCTTCACCTCCAACCAAACCTTGGGTTACTAGATGAACTTTTTTCTTAGCTCTAAGTAAAATTATTTACAATTAAATACTCAGAAAGCATGTAGATCAAAATTAAAAGAAAAAATCACAAAAGATGAAGTATGGCTTATTTTGGCATAAAAAGTTGAGCATGCTTTTTGTTTTTTTGAGTTTCAAAAAGTAATTTATTTTGGACAAATAAGTTACTCCCACAACATTTTAGGCCAAAATAAGTCAAAAAAGCTTTTTATTTTCCCCCTAATAAGTCAAAAGTCGAAAAACATTCTAAATTTTTTAGGCCAAAATAAGCCTATATATCCTGTCTTTTCAAATTATTTGTGTTTAGTGATTTTTCAATAACTTTGTACCCTACTTTTTAAAATTGCTCTCGTTTTTACATATATATATTAAGACTCTTGACTTAGGCCTAATTTGGCCTAAAAGTAAAAACTGGATTATTGGTTTTTTTGTTTTGTCTTTATTCAATTTTTTTTTTCATTTGTTAGTTTCTCGTCAAGATTTTGTGGTTTATGGATTCCTCTCGACGAGACGAATCTAACGAGTATAAAATTGTGGTCGAAACTCAAATTTTTTTGAATAAAGCCAAAATAGGTGGATTATTCAACCACAAAATCTTGACGAGAAACTAACAAATGAAAAAAAAATTGAATAAAGACAAAACAAAAAAACCAATAATCTAGTTTTTACTTTTAGGCCAAATTAGGCCTTAATGGTCGGTGGTTGTTATTTTATTTTAGAACGTGTAAGCTGTAAAGCACTAAACAAGCTATATGCTTGTAAGTATAATGGTTGGATTTGGCGTTGGAAATTTTCAACTACATTGACAATTGAACAGCCTAAAGCTTTGAAGACATCAGTCCAAATGGAGAGGAATCAGGAATGTCGTAGACCCATATCAAAGGAAGAGAATTCTCCAGGTCCATGAAAATGGACTGAACCCTCAAATCTGTCAGTTTTTAGGCTTTCTTCGGTCCAATTTAATAATCCAAATCGTACCCTTTTCAGAGCTCCTCGGGAACAATTGTCTGCAAAAAATTAGGTTGTTCGAATACCGACTGGTCTAATTTTTCCATGCATTTGTCTTGAGGTAGACTACATGTTCTGAAATCATATCAAATGAAATAATTAACATATGATCAATACTCCTTCCATCCCAATTTTTTGGTTCTTCTTTCTATTTTGGGATGTCCCAAAATTTTTATCTCACTGTTAAAAACGTCCATCAAAATTGAGTCACTTTCCAATTTTACTCTTAAAATGTACTTTTTGCATCTTAATTGGCTAATCTATTATCTTTTTATTTTATACCGGTTTTATGATTTTCAAAATTTTGAATAATAAAACTAATTTATATCTATCAAATAAGATCCATATTGAATATGTTTTGACTTTCATATAATAAATTAGTCTCACAAATTTGGGAACAATAATATTGACTGGATTTATGAGCAAAATAGAAAAGTCAATACAAAGTTTTCACACCCCTTAAAAACCTATTTTCCCAAAAGGGGCAAAAAATTGGGACGGAGAGAGTATGATTTTTGGCGTGATTGATGTTTTTAACAAGTTTAGTTCTGTAGTTCATCAAAATGAGCCTATAAATGGCCTACATTCGGACAGACTAGACGATTCAGTCCATTTTCAAGGACCGGAGTCCGGAGAGGAGGTCATCCCCCTATAAAAATTGGGGCACATCGTGCACTTCATCTCAGTTTCTATTGGTACTTTCGTTTTCTTTTCTTCTCTCTTTTTTTTTTTCCTATTCCTATTTTTCAACAAAGAGAAAATTTAATAAAATATATTTTGATTGAGAGAATACTCGAAGATTTTTGCTGGTAGTTTCTCTCCAATTTTCTACGCAGTAGTGTTACGAACACAACACCAACCATAACAACCTACGTATTGCATGATATGATGGGACTGTTTACATCTAAAATTAATCAATCCAATGATTAATTGACACGTAATCAAGAGTGCCAAACGTTGACAATCACTCGTCGATACAGACACATTGGATTAAAAGAACATATTTGAGTAAATACGATGTCGTATCGTGTTCAAATATAAAAACGGTTATTAGCACTTACGAATCATCGTTATTGGAAAGAATTGACCTCAAAGCTAGGGGATTAACTGTTAAATATATAAGTTCCACGTGTGAACTTGGGAAACAAGGCAAATTGACAGTTATAACACGTGGAATACTTATAGAAAGGCAGTTATTCATCTTAACGCTTAATCATTTGGGTTTGTTTAAACAAATGTACAGATTCAAAATCAAAGCTTTTAGAGGAAGATTTAGAAGAATTCAAATTCAGACGAGGAGAAAGGAGCAACTGCCAACTCGAGGAGTGGAAGTTAGAGTTCGAAGTAAGCCGATGTTCAAATTCATTGAGCGGGAAGTTCGAATCACAAGCAGCATTTATAAATAGAAGAAATCAAAGAGTGAAGGGCCCCGGACAAATCTTCAACAAACAGCTATCAAAAAACTGATGTTTGGTTTGTTCATTGGCAAAGTAGTTTAGGATTTCGAACTCAGTTCGAAGTAGATTAGGAAGTAGTTAGGATTAATTTCGATTGTTCCTGTAACAATCACCCCTATCTCGATTGTTCCTGTAGCAATCAACCGTTCGAAGTTCTTGTATTTGAAGTGGAAGACAATTTCGAAGTAAGTTTATCTTTGATTCATTAATCAAAATGTCTTGTTTCTTTTTTGTTCTTCAATTTCCTAAGTTTGTTGGTTTACATTTCTTCACTTGTTGAGAAAATCCTCTTAATTGAGGTAATTGAACCAATAAAACACAATCGCCTTATTAGATTTGGTTTTTCCAAAATTAATCTGAGGGAGGAGATTCAAACTCTCTCTGGCACGCTCGCACACAATTATTTTCCATTGCAAAGAAGTAAAAGAACCAAACAGGGACACAGACTCCTGAGGTTGATGTTAAAAAAAAAAAAAATCAATTTCAAGAGTTTGCGTCCCATCATGCAATACGTAGGTTGTTGTGGCCAGTTATTGTGTTCCTACTAGCTTTGTTTGGATCTATAGATATTAGCTACAGCATATCTTTTTGGACAAAAATGAAATAGAGTCATAATCTCCAGCCAACTTGACAGTTGACTATATCAAAATTTTAAGGCAAAACAACAGTTAAATTGGGGCCACGAATGTACAATAATCCTACACTGTAAAATTAGGCTACACCGTACCCTAGACAGGCGCGGAACGAAGAATTTATATACAAGGGAGTCACAACATAAACAATAAGATTATGAAATTTCAAGGTTAATGAATTTAAAACATTTAAATGTCTAAATAATATCCAATACAAAACATTAGTATTATATTTAGGTGCTCTTAAAAAAGTAAAAATGAAAGGTGAAAAAATAAAAGCTTACATAAGTTACCACAACCATGTATTAGAATGGCATTAATGCAATGCTAGAACTAATTTTCGTAGAAGTTTTTTCTCTAAGTTATTTTCCACTCTTTATTATTAGTAGGAGCCAACAATGTAAAGTTTTATTTTTTTCTAAAATATACAAAATAGTTATTGGGATTTACAAATGCGGGTGGCCTTGGCTCCCATAAGACAACTAGTAGTTCCGTCATTGACGCGGACTCACTAGTTCTATGATTGATTATCGTATTTTTGGGTTGAATTGATTGTTCAATTCACCTTACAAATCTGCCAAATGGAGGATTGGAAAGTCGAAGGGGTGAGCGGGTTTCTTAATGTGGATGATATCTCTATCTATATATCATCCCAATAATCCCCCCTCACTTCTCAACAAAAACAAACATGGTAATGTCAATATCCTCCGACCTAACTCGTACTGAACGAAGTCTAGAAAGTAAGAGAATTTAGTTCAAAGAAAGTACTATATATGTAGACCGAAGATTAGAAAACTAAAATGCTATGTCTCACAAGAAATTATGAAAAAGAAAACCTCTTGGGGAAAACTAACAATGCTTTTCGTTGTTTGGTAAGTCGAGTGTAATAAGCTATAAATATGCAATTAAGCAATCGTAAGCCAAATAAGGCCCATTTTGGCTTAATAATTAAGTTGGATTATTTTTGTTCTTTAAAAAAAAAAAAAACACCTTTGTTACTTTTGTGTCATTTTGTTTTGTGATTCATTGGTTTGTCTCAATGAGAGGAATCTAAAAAATAAAAAATTCTACAAAACTGCCCCTTGGTTTTGTTTTGACTACAAATTACATAACACCGACGTCTTAAAAAGAAAAATTTGGAGTTAAAGATGTCTACAACTCACAGTACCCCTTAACGGCAACAATGAAATGCTACTCAACAACATCTACCTAACATTAATCACTTTGTCTGGCTACAAATACAGGATAAAAAAAAAAAAAAACTCACAGTCAAGGATGGAGCTAGGGGGGACAAGTGGTATATTTATAAAAGCAAGGAATTAACCTATATTCAGAAGAATAGTGGTTAAGTCTGAGTGTCAATCCGCAGAGACAGATTAACTAAGTTACAATGGTTTCGATTAATTTCTAAATTAATTCTAAGAAAACAATTGATTGTGATTTGATTTTGAAAAGATAATTAACTAAAGAAAACATAAATTAAATAAGATGAGGATGGTGAGAGAAAAAGGTCTTAGGGTTTGAATTCACCCCTAACTTCGCAACCAAGTAATTATATTAATTTAGGAAAATCAATTACCGAAACGACAATCACTCGCTAGAAGTTATAAGCCCTAGCGATATGGACAAGAAAATTAGCATGCAATTTAAAACCGGGCATAACCTATCTTCGGTTTTCATGAATCGTCTTCAATTCTATAACTAATTAATCTAAGCACGACTCGTCTTTCCTAGGCATAAACTATCATAATTCATAATTTCAGGCGCGAAGAAAACCGTTGCATAACTATGTATTTGTAATCATAGAAAACAAACACATAACTTTAGATATGAAAAATAAGATCGAATCATAAACATAAATGTCAAAGTTATACAACCATCCTTTCAATAATTAAAATTCAAAATTAATATAAAAACAAAGTTATTTTGTTAGAATTTCATTTACACCCTAAGAGATTTAGCTGGACATCACGACTTGAACCCAGCTGCAGCTGTTCCTTGTTTTCCAACCTGTTCCGTCGTCCGCCCCTCTTACTGCCTTTTTCCTCTGATTTTATAGCGTGCTCCGTGGTTTTCATGCCGACTGGTCTTCGGGCCAAAATTGTAAAGGTGGGCCCGTTCCCAATATTACCGCTTGGCTCCTTTATCCTTTGTAATTACACGTAAAGCCGAACATCACAATTTCCCGCAAGAATCCAGTCGGTCATTATGTATTAATTACAGAATAAATCCGAAGCCAGAGCAAATTCCTTTTGCAATCAAAGTAAAGATTATCATTCACGTATTCCCCGACCACGTGTCAAATAATAAGGCTCAAATGCACCACCTTATATAATATAATCATGGGCTTCATTTCAACATCAAGTAAAATTCGACTTTCTGCATTTTTGATATCAAAGCTCCCAAATACCTAAAATCACAAAAATAACACATTAAACACCAAGTAACAATATTAACAGACTTAGCAAAGATAAATTAGAGGGTGCTAATGTGAATATTGTGCGCCTATCATAGCGGTCGCCACAATAAGGTTTTCAAAAAATACAATTATTACATAGAAAATAGATTTTTATCCTCAAATTATATAGACTCGCCACCATTAGATTTTTATGTTATTATAGTTTTTCATAGAGTGGATGAATATTTGTAACTCCGCCTGTGACGTTCTTAAAGCCTTATCTTTGGATCTCAGCAGATTTCAAGCCCGGATAAATGAGGAGGATTGTGCGTTAGGTAGCTGATAGCCAGCACATAAAAAGACCTGTCAGAACCTTATGACATGAACCTTAATCATACATCGAGACATGCTAGGGCATTCCTTTTAAGCGACATGTTGTGCCTGCCTTCGGGTGCTTCGAAAAATGGGTAAGGGGTGCCACATCGGCACCCTGGTGTGGTGATAAGTGAGCAAGGGTTCCCGCGCATACCTGTACGAGTGCGAGTAAAGAAGCTAGTCTAGGATTACAGGATCCTCTTAGCAACTTGGAATATAGAGACTTTAACGGGTAAGACTAGAGAGCTAGTTGATACCATGATTTGGAGGAGAATTAATATAACTTACCTTAAGGAGACTAAGTAGGTAGGGAAGAAAGCTTGAGAGATAGAAGACAGTGAGTATAAGTTTTATTATACGGGTAAGGATATGCATAGAAATGGGGTAGACATCATAGTAGATAAACACCTTAAAGACTTGGTAGTCACAATCACGAGGAAAAGAGATCGGATTATTTTAGTTAAGCTTGTGATTGGAGAGAGCATGGTGAATATTATTAGTGCTTACGAGCCCCAAGTAGGCTTAGATGATCTCACTAAAGAGCAATTTTGGGAACAAATGGATGATGTGGTTCAAGAGATACCTTGTGGAGAGAAGTTTTTTATAGGAGGAGATTTCAAAGGTGGCAAGGGTATGAGAAGGTATATAGTGGATTTGGATTTTGTGACCTAAATGAAGGTGGTAGGAGGATTTTGAATTTTGCGGTAGCTGGCGACCTTATAGTTGAGAATACTCTTTATAAGAAGCGTGAGGAACATTTAATTACCTTTAAGAGCGGAGCCAATAGAAGCCAGATCGATTACTTCCTTGCTAGAGGTGCAAATCGCTTGTTATGGAAAGATTGTAAGGTCATTTCCGGAGAGTGTCTAGTGGCATAACATAGACTTTTGGTGTTAGATATTGGTCTGAAAGGGAATAATAGACCGAGAAAAGAAATTAGAAACCTGCGAACTAGATAGTAGTTCTTAAGAGGAGATAAAACTAGAAGTTTTCAAGGGGCGTATGGGCTAAGAGATGGAGTGGGGGAGGAGAAGGTGATAATGATAGTATGTGGAATACAATGGCTGACGGGATTAGAAAAATATCAAAAGAAGTTCTTGGGGAGTCAAAGGGGAAAAGTCCAAGCTCTAAAGAGACATGGTGGTGGAACGACAAGATCCAAACCATGGTAAAAGCCAAGAAGGATTGCTTTAAAAAGTGGCAAAAGGACCGAAATGTGAAAATTTTCAAAGGTACAAGCAAGCTAATAGGGAAGCTAAAAAGGCTGTTAGTGAGGCTAAGTTGAGAGCCTACGATGATTTTTATGTTATGCTTGATAGTAAAGATAGAGAAAAGAATGTATATAAACTCGCCAAGCTAAGAGAAAGGAAGGCTAAAGACTTCTCTCAAGTTAAGTGTATAAAGGGTAGTAATTTGGAGGTGTTGGTGAAAGATGAGGAGATCAAGGATAGATTGAAGATGTATTTCGAGAAGTTGTTAACTGAGAAATATGAAGAACGTTTTGGTGAGGAGGAAGTTGATATCCTTAGTGAGAAAATAGAATACGAGTTCTATCAGAGGATACAAAATTTTGAAGTGGCCAAGGCTTTGAAGAAGATGAAACCGGGTAAAGCCTTAAGACCAGATGGTATCCCCATTGAAGTGTGGAGAAGCCTAGGTGACTTGGGGTTGACATGATTGACAAAATTGTTTAACAAGATTTTTTTTATCTAAAGGATGCTCGACGAATGGAGGAGGAGTACCTTAATACCTATCTACAAGATTAAATGAGATATTCAAAGTTGCAACAACTATAGAGGTATTAAGTTGATGAGTCATACGATGAAGTTGTGAGAAAGAGTTATTGAGCATCGATTGAGGATGGTGACTACGATGTCAGAGAAACAGTTTAGGTTCATGCCTGAGAGATCAACTATGGAAGCTATTTACCTACTAAGGAGATTGGTAGAAAGACACAGGTGTTTACATATAAAATTAACCAGTCCAATAATTAATTGACACGTAATCAAAAGTGTCAAACATTGGCAGTTACTCGTTAGTGAAAATACACTGGATTAATAAGATGAAGTTAATTAAATACGATGTCGTATTACTTCTCAATTTAAAAAGGCAGTTATTGGCAGTTACAAGCCATTGTTAAAATATAGATTGGCTTCGAAGCCATAATATTAACCATTGAACACACAAGCTCCACGTGTAAACTTGCGAAACAAGGCAATTGGCAGTTAGAACACGTGGAATACTTCTGGAAGGCAGTTATTCCCTTAGCATGTTATTATTTGAGTTGGTAAACAAACATACAGATTTAAAGCTTCTGGGAGAAGAAAGAATTCAAATTCATACGTGGAGGAAGAATAACTGCCAACTCCCAGAGTGGAAGTTAGAGTTCGAAGCAATCCAGATTCAAATTTATGAAGCGGGAAGTTCAAATTACAAGCAACATCTATAAATAGAAGAAATTGAAGAGTGAAAACCCTAGACAAATCTTCAACAAACAGCTATAAAAAACTGATGCTTGGTTTGTTCATTGGCAAAGTAGTTTAGGATTTCGAACCCAGTTCGAAGTAGATTAGGAAGTAGATTAGGAATTAGATTAGGATTCATCTCGATTGTTCTTGTGACGATCACCCCTATCTCAGTTGTTCTTGTAACAACCACCTGTTCGAAGTTCTGTTACTCTGTATTTGAAGTTGGAGACAATTTCGAAGTAAGTTTATCTTTGATTCATCAATCGAAGTGTCTTGTTTCTTTATTGTTCTTTGATTTCCTAAGTTTATTGGTTTGCATTTCTTCACTTATTAAGAAAAATCCTCTTAATTGAGGTAATTGAACCAACAAATCACAATCGCCTGATTAGGTTTGGTTTTTTCCAAAGTTAATCTGAGGGAGGAGATTGAAACTCTCTCTGGCACGCTCGCACACAATCATTTTCCATTGAAAAGAAGTAAAAAGAACCAAACAACAGGTCAACGAAGAAGGATCTCCATATGATTTTCATAGACTTGGAAAAGGCTTATGATAGGGGCCTAGAAACATTATATGGTGGGTTCTGGAAAGAAAGGGAGTGACCAGAGGCTATATTGACGTGGTTTGAAACATGTATGAAGGTGTAGTCACTGCCATTAGATCACCAGCAAGAGAAACGAGCGAATTTTCCGTCACAGTAGGATTGCACCAACGGTCAGCGTTGAGCCTGTACGTTTTCGCGTTAGTTATGGCAGAATTGACTAAGCAGATTCAAGAGGATATCCCATGGTGTATGTTGTTTGCAGATGATATTGTTCTTATAGATGAAATAGCTAGTGGTGTTAACACTAAATTAGAATTTGGCGGGAAGCATTAAAGTCTAAGGGCTTTCAGATAAATACGAGTAAAACTGAGTATATGGTCTGCAAGTTTAGTGATACCAGAAGTATGTATGAGGAAAGAGTGATGATCCAAGATCAGGAGATACCAAAGAGGGGCCATTTTAGGTATTTAGGCTCTATTATTAGTCAAGATGGAGAGATTGCAGATGATGTGACTCATAGGATCCAAGTGCAGTGGCTTGAGTGGAGAAACGTTATTGGTGTACTGTGTGGTAAGAGAGTACCAACAAAATTGAAAGGAAAATTTTATAGAATTGCCATTAGACCATCGATGTTTTACGGGACAGAATGTTGATCTATTAAGAAGTAGCAAGTAACAAGATAAGTGTAGCGGAAATGAGAATGTTGAGGTGGATGTGTAGTAAGACTAGACGAGATATGATTAGAAATGAAACAATTCGCGAGGTGGTAAGTGTAGCACCTATAGAAGAAAAGTTAAGGGAAAATAGGCTAAGGTGGTTTGACCATATTTATCGTAGGCCAGCGGATGCAGTAGTTAAGAGAGTGGATAGGATAACTTTGGGTAGAAATACACAAGGGAGGAGGAGACCCAAATTGAAATTAACCCAAATTGACATTAGATGCGGTAGTACGCAAAGATCTGAGCATACTAGGTTTAAGCGACGAAGCAGAACTTGACAGAGCTCAATAGAGAAAAATGATTCATGTAGCCAACTCCAATTAATTGGGACATAAGGCTTGATTTGGATGAATATTTTGTAATGCAATTTGTCGTTTTATTTTTGAAGTACATATTTTTGTCATTACAAAGGTAAAATCCTGACTCTGTCTCTGAAGTCATAGATATGGAAATAACTTTGGGCTGTTAAAAGGGGATGGTGCCAAATCATGTCATGGCTTCAAGAGGCAAATGGAGGACCTCCTGACCGATCCCTCCCACTACTATACAAACTAGTTAACTAGTAGTAATCCTTGGTCAATAAATTTGGCATTATCTTAATTTGTAAGTCAATAGGCTAGTCACAATAAGAATCCTCTCAAGGTTGGAGGTTATTAATCTCTAATTAACTTGCCTTGAAATCCACTCAAGTGACAATGATTTTTTTCTCTTTAAACTTAAATATTATAAGTTACATAACAAATTAAAAATCTTCATGGATATATCGATTGTTGTCGCGCCCCGAAATCTTCCCAGCTGCGTCGTTCCCAATAAGAAACGGTGGGAGAAAAATATCTGGACTTTATGTGATAGATTATAAAATGTGAGACAGCTATGACATTTCTTGAAAAATAGAATCGCAACTTAACATAGAGTTCCGGTATGTTAAGTCACAACCAAAGACATTTTTGAGAGAAATATATTTAGAAAATCATTTGACATTTTTTGCTTTGAAAACAATTTTATTCATATTTAAAATGACTCATTTTGAATTTCGTCTACGAAATCAGAGTATGGGTTTGGAATTTACTGTTATGAGTGGGGAAGGTATTAAGCACTCTACATCGCCTTTTCAGTACTAATTTCCCAATTTTAACACTTTTCAACAATTTATCCTTGGCTTAGAAAAACAAACTCCAAGCAAATGACAAAATTTAATTTCCTGACGTTATTAGCTTTTTTTATTTTTTATTTTTTAAGACATGAATGATTTTGGTACTTTGAAGAATGATGGACAAGCATGGCGTCTTTCTAATGAGAAACTACACCCTTGTGGATGACACGCTTATATTCTACTTTCATATCAAATAATAACACAATTACACTAATATTTTCGGGACTTTGAAGAATGGTAGAACCATCTTGCTTTCATATCAAAATGCTGACATTATTATCGTGGGAAGATTATTTACAATGTTGTAAAAATAGATGAGTAAAATGGGGATTAGGGATGGCAAGAAATAGGGATGGCAATCTCGGCCGACCTGCCCCTATCCAACCTTCCCCTACCCATTCGAGGAGCGGATTCAGGGATTTTTTCAGAAATCGAGTAGGAGATCGGGATTATTTTTTTAAAAATTTGGGAATCAGGTAGGGGATGGTATTATCAGTCCCCTACACGATCCCCTCCCTGATCCCTGCCCCTCCTTGTTCCCCGCCCCTCTCCGCATCCCCGTTCACACACATATACAAAATATGTATTATATTATAAGTATTTTAAATTTATTTGATGCATTGGGGCAAGGATGGAGACCCCTAGTTTCAAGTATGTGGGACTGCGTAATAGAATTCGTTTGCAAAAAAAATTCTTATGTAAGGAGACTCCTGCGGGTTCATCAAAACTTATCTGTTCCGAATTTACATAAATGTTTGTTTTGTTATTTGATTGTACACTTCATTTGTTCAAATTAATTTGTGATCTCATACGGTAAACTCTTCTAGTGGATTGCATGTGATGTGATGGAAGTGTTAACTCTTCACTCTTCAGTAGCACGTGATGAAAGTGTTAAATAGCTGGATGTACACTATTGGGCAAAGTTCCAAACAACTTGAGCATTTGGGATAGTAACAAATTGATTCACTTTAAAGTGTAAGACTATTAAAAAAAACTTACACATTAAAGAGCAATCATTTTTTGATCCCCGATTCCTTGAGGGGATCCCCGTTCCCCACATTAGGGCGGAGATGGAGGTTAAAATAAAATCTCTGGTGGGGATCAGGGAGGGGATGAGAATTAATATAGGTTTAGGGATCAGGATGGAGGTGGTGATATTCACCCTCTACCCTCCCCATTGCCATCCCTAGCAAGAAACGAAGGACGAAACCTCTGTAGGGAAATTCCATAGTATGGATCAGGGTGATAAAGACTGTGTTCGGTTGAGTAGTTTTGTTTTGTTTTGATGATGTAAACAGATGTAATAAGTGCAGAGAGATAGAGAGAAAAAGTGAAAAAAGTGATGATGCAATCAAATAGATTCGATTATTGGGGATGTCAACATAGGGTGGCAGCCTCCAGTAGAGGGGACTTTCGAAATCAACGTGGATGGTGCATGGGTAAAGGAGGTGAAGGCAAGAGGTGTGGGGTGTGTGGTGCGTGATAATAGTGGGGAGTTTATTGCTGGTCTTACGAGGAAACAACCTCCCTGCCCTAGCTCCACGGTGGTAGAAGCTTTGGCACTTCGGGAGGGAGTGATGCTTGGGATCTAGTTGGGCTTGGGTTCTGTTACAATTGAGTGTGATGCCCAAGCAATTGTCAACATGCTTAATGGGAGGATTGGAACTAGTCATGAGCTTGGAATTATTATTCATGATATCAAGGCTTTGAGCAAAGGGTTTCAATTTTGTTATTTTTCTTTTGCTCGGAGATCTTGTAATGAAGTAGCTCATATTTTGGCAAGTAGAGGTCATCTTGGGTTGGGGTTTAGTCACTGGACTAATAGCCCGCCGTCATGGTTACTTGATTCCTTACTTAAGGACAAGGCCTGTCTTTGATGTAATGGTTTTGGTAGAAATATAATTTCATCTGTTATTGTTTGGCAAAAAAAAAAAAAAATCAAAACTGGAATAGTGTCAAACTGGGGGAAAACCCCCAAACGAACAGGGCAAAAATCTCTCTACCAAAGTACAAAACGAAATTATTTTTGCTGTGTTTAGTTAGATAATTTAGTTTAGTTTTGATAATGTCATAAAGTGTCATGAACGAAGAGAGATAGAGAAAAATGAAAAAATAATAATGTTATCGAAACTAAAACTAAAATTAAACTGGAAAACGAAGGACTCGTCTAGAATTGGATGAAAAAGTCCTTTTTTTCCTTTTGCCGCCAGTAGCTGGGGAGTGGGGTCCTTTTACAGACCCAGGCCTTGCTGGTTTTGCCGTGCCACGTGCTGCTGCTGCCGTAAATGATAATCTCAAATGTGGAGACTCATGCAAATTTTGGATGCGGATTGGATGGGACGCGTGGTACCCGACACCCAATTCGAGTCATCCAAATACATTTTGGACGATAATGGCAATTTTTGGGTGCAAATTTACTCTATCAAATCTGAGCCGTCCAAAACTGATTTTGCCGTGCCACGTGCTGCTACTGCTGCTGTAACTGATAATCTCAAATGTGAAGACTCATGCTTGGCGCACAAACTGAGATTCCATCTCCTAATTTTCGGTCCTTTAATGCACTCTTTTTTTTCTTTTTTTTTTTTCTTTTTTTTGTGATCTCGTGCCGTAAATGATAATCTCAAATGTGGAGACTCATGTAACTTTTGGATGCGGATTGGATAGGGAAGCGCGGTACCCGACACCCAATTGGACGATGGTGGTATTTTTGTAATTTTAGGTGTGCAAATTTCGTGGATCTCTGGCCCAAGCGGTTGGTTTTTGCCGTGCCACGTGCTGCTACTGCTGCTGTAAATGAGACTCATGCTTGGCGTACAAACTGAGATTCCATCTCCCAATTTTGCGGTCCTTTAATGCACACTTTTTTTTTTTTTTTTTTTTTGTGATCTCGTTACATTGGAGTAATTGCTCAATGCCGAGTCTTGAGAAGTTGTCAGATCAATTTTAGGGATACGTCATTTTTCTCGTAGCGGTGCGTACATTACAATGGTAACGTTTTTTTTTTTTGGGTGCTTCGGAATATCAGCTAGTCATCATGCACAAATATACAAACAAATTAAGGCGAATTCTCACTGACAACTAGATCTTCAAGTTGTTCGGCACCCAACCTTGCCATGTGATTAGCACTATTGTTAGCTTCGCGGAAAATATGTGCAAGGGAAGATTGGGTATGCTCTAAAAGCATATGAGAATCCCGAATTAGAGAATTGTTGGGATGGTCATTAGATGCATCTTCATTGATTAACTTTACAGTTGTGAGAGAGTCCGACTCTAGTTGGATATTGTTGTAGCCTTTCTCTATCATTATGGTGATACCTCGGTAAATTTCCCAAAGTTCAGTTTCCAAGCTTGATGTGAAGTTGGCCTTTCCATAATTTCCTAGCAACTATTGACCTTCATGATCCCTGAATAAGCCTCTGAATTCATCTTTCCTATTACTTCCATATAAACACCCATCGGTGTTAAGTTTCATACCCATTGTCAAAGGAAGAAACCAACGAATTAATATAGAATTTGATGAGCCGTTGTTTAGGGGGGATTTGAATGCCTCGAAAATTCCAGAGGCGAAGACAATGATATTTCTATGGCTAAGCTATCACCTCTATATTATCAAAACTCTTTTGGTTTTTATCTTTCCAAATTTACCAAATTGTGACTGTGAAGAGAACTTTTCACTAAATATCATTGCCTACTCCTAACGTTGCTGAGTCTTGAATTTGTCCTTCGTGATAAGTGACTCGCGGGTCCTTTTAATTGAAGTGCAAAAATGCCTTCTTACACGCCTCGCTATATCAAACTTCAAAATGTCAGTCTTTTGAGTAATTTGAAGTGGCGGGGCCAAATGAGGTAACAACAATTGTGATTGTTGAATTGATTTTCTGCAAACATATTGTTCTTTGTATGTTCTACAAGGTCAACAGTTTTTTTTATCTCGTTTTACGATATCGATATTATCAGTACCACCCTTTTATGCATTCGTCTTCATTTTGCTATTCAATTATTGACAATCTTTAATTGCTATCTCATTTTTTTTCCATGGAATTACTCTCTCATTTCAAAATTTTGTTTAGGGAGTTATTTTCTATCGCATGGTAGTTTTACCCATATTGTTCATTGTCCTCTCACTGCTGCTCAGAGGCCAAAAAAAAAATTTTCTTCCATATCTCAACTTAGGTGGCTCATACACCTTAAATGATCACCATCTCAAGCAAAGTGGACTGCGTTCACATTCATTTAGCATTTTTTAAAAGGACTAGTGGTGGCGGATTGATCCACAGGTCCTATGGTTGATACAAAATAGTGTAACGGTCAACAGCTATCATTCTATATAGAATCATGGGCCCCAATTTTAGGCCTAAAGGTTTTGATAAGGCTTCTGAATCATCAAATTTGTCGTATTAGGAAATATTTGATTTGTTCGTAACTTTTAGTAGGAAATTTTGTTTTAGTTGCCGTCTGTTTTTGTAATGGCCCGAATTTTCGGTCCATTTCATTTTATTATTGTTAATATTATTTTTGAAGTAAGTTATATTTTATAATAATTATTACGACTTATTTTGTTTCTTAAATATGATTATCCTAGTTAAGTTTTGATGATTTATTTAAACTAAGTTTAAGACCCTAATTATCTATGTTCCTACCCTTTTTACCCTAACAAAATCCTACTACATATACGTATACATTTAGATTTATACACTCATGACATATATATATATACATATATAAGCATATAATCACATACACAATACATATATGCATACTTATGCATTCTACCAACTCCCTCTCTCTCCTCCCCACTCTCCACTCCTTCACCCACCAAAACCAACACCACACACCACCCCAAAGTCTGAAAATCAGACCTCTCCTCCCCCCTTTTTCTGCCATTTCCCACTCCCATCACCCTCCTATCAACCCCTCACTTCCCCATGTGGTTTACACCTCCATTGCACTCCACCCCATCCCTTTTTCACTCTATAAACCCATCACCCATTCCCCTCCTCATTACTCTAGAGAAAGAGAGAAAGAGTCTGGAAAAGAAGAAAAAAGAAAGAGAAGAAGAGAAAAGAGAAGAGAGAGATCACCACCACCATTTCCATTTTCGTCCATATCACGTACCCCTTTTCAAAGCCAATTTTCTTGTAGTTATAATCATTTTTAGTATTCGACTTCGAAATGAAAGTTGTAGAGGACGTCGAGTACTTCGATTTCGATATAAGAACCACCCAAAAAGGTTTAGAAATGACCCAAGAATCCTTGCCCGAATTTCTGTTGGAATATGTTGTTTCTTTTTCCAGACAGCTCTCTGCCCCTCTGTAAATCTTTATTTTGCTCCTTGTTCCAATCATTTTTAAGTTTACATTCCTTCACCAACTTCGTAGAGGGTTTGAAGCTCTTGTATTTAGACACAAGAATCACCCAAATCGGTTGAGTTTTGAGTGAGTTATAACCGTTCAAAGTTCAGTAAAAATCTCGGGTAAATTTCCAGACAACTTACTGACCTTTCACAAATCACCATCTTTCTCATTCTTAAAGCGGATTTCGGGTTTAGGTTCCATCACGAAGATTGTAGAGCACTTTGAGAGCTTCATTTTACACACAAGAATCACGTGAAATGGTTGAGGTTTGAACCCGGTAGCACAGCTCAAAGTTTTTGTTTGAAATTGAATTTTTTCTTCATCAACAAAAACTCTACCAGATTCCACCACCGAACTTTTTGTCTGGATCAAAGGTAGAAACCTCTTATCCATTAACCCTAAGTATATTTAGTAGCCTTAGACTTGATATTGGGGCTTGCAATGAGCCCGAACCAAACAAAACCAAAATGTGAAATGGGTCAAGAAACCCACTGAACCGATTATGGCTGTAAGGCCTAAAGATTGTTAAAGTTGAGTTATTTAACAAGTGATGATGTGTATGATTATGTTGTTTGACTAGTTATTCATGTCCATTATGATTTATTTTGTTGTTATAATTAAAGTTAACAAAATAGATGTTTGTTTTGATGTACTCTATTGATTTAATTGATAAACTTGGAGTAAATTCCATTAGGCTGGGTATTAGATAAATTTTTTGATATGTGAATTATTTGAATGTTATTGATTGAGGTTTCATTTTATTCTCTATTGACTTGTTAAACTCGAGGTGGTAAATTATTGAATTGTTAGATTGGACAAATAGGTTCCTGGGTTTGTACTTACGTAGTAGTTCACATAGACATTTTTGAGGTAAAGGAAACCAAAAAGTAAGAAGAATGTGTGGTTAGCGAAGCCAAAGCCTGGTCAGCCGAAAGGTCCCAATTAACGGGTCAGCAGAACCAGAGTCTCGCCAACTGCAAAGTCCACCAGGAGTTAATTCGTGGTTAGCGGAGCCAAAACTTGGTCAACCGAAAGGTCCCAATTATCGGGTCAGCGGAACCAGAAACTCGCCAACCGAAAAGTCCATCAGGAATTAAATCGTGGTCAGCGGAGCCAAAACTTAATCAACCGAAAGGTCCTAATTATCGAGTCAGCGGAACCAGAGCCTCGCTAACCGAAAAGTCCACCAGGAAATAAGTCGTGGTCAGCAGAGCCAAAGCTTGGTCAACCGAAAGATCCCAATTATTGGGTCAGCGGAACCAGAGCCTTACCAGCCGAAAAGTTCATTAGGAATTGTGTATATCAGTTTTGAACTGGAGAGATGTTCCTAAGGTTTAGAATCTATGAGAACGCTTAAGTTAAAAAGAAGATAAGGAAATCAGATGTTTGTTAATTATTTATGCACTCCTTGATATAAACTGTTGATGAATTGTAATGTAAGGGTTAGTGGGTAGGAGTTAGCTACTGAGTGTCAAAACTCATGGTATTGTGTACCATGACGTTTCATGCCAGGTACCGAAGAGGAAAGAGGAGGACATTGCAACAAGTATCAAGACCCTGCAGCCAATCAGGGAACTTATGGGGAGTGGGAACTCAACCTAGAACTGTAGAAGGCTCTGTAATCGCCTTACTTTTGTGTTGGACAAATGTAATTTAACTTTCCTACAAGTATTGTTTCTTATTGTATCAGACTAAAGTACTTTTCTATTTATGTTATTCCACTGTTTATTAAGAAAGCCCTATTATTAAATGAATCTTTTTAGATCTCTTGTTTTAATTAACGTGTCCGAAATTTGGGGCTATACAGTTTTGACAACCTTATATTTGTTTCCATTTTTTATTTCCTAGTCAAATTAGGTTTTTTTTTTTTTTAGTTATCTGTCATTTTTCTTTAGTTAATGCTTGATTGGCATTCAAGACAAGAAGTTTAATTAGTCATCCTCCTTCAATATTATCTTTAGGATGTCACCTTATGACATTTGAATCTTTATGATTCCATCCTCAAAATTGAATTTGGAACATTTTTCCCTTATCTTTTTTTCAATAATAGGGGTTTCAATAAAAATACAAAACATAAAAGGAAATTTCCTTTTATTAGTTCCCTATGAGTAATCCGTCCTAAACAAGCCCTGTTGGGGAATACGAATCGAATCCAACAACTAGTCTACCTTGGTTGACGCACCAAACCTGTTTATGTTAAGTTTCATAAAATGAAAAAGGGGAAGAATACTTGCATACAATTATCCTACTCTAGTGTGTTTCACTAACCGCAATCGAGGACCGCTGATAGCTTCAGTCCTTGTTATTTTTGACACTTGTCAAACCATGTTTCACCATTGAACACGGTTTGCTTGGTGTATTATAGGACAACAACACTCAAACGTTTTTTTCCCTTTCTTGTTTGTCGCGCCTACTTCAATGCTTATCTGTTACTCCTCCTTTCACGGGCTCCTATTGCGCCAATTTCTTTACTAATGTGCTGCCATAATTTAGTAGCCCTATTTGTTTTCCAAAACAGTCGCTCACCATTCTCTCTCTCCTCTCTTCTTCTATCCTTTTTCCCCCCTCCTCCTCCGACCTCATTGATTGACAATGGAGATCACGAATCATCAACCAACTTCGGGTTCGTTGGCGAAGGCAACCACACAACCTCTTGAGGCAACAAGGACGCCGGGTTTTGAGCCAGTGATTAGACTATCCAGATCATCAGCCATCTCGGGTCAAGAGCGTAGACCATCGGTAGAAGAAGACAGAACTTTAATGCCTTTCTTTGGTTTATGGATCAAGGTGTGGTTTTTGTCTAGATCTAAGTGTGGTTTTTTCTTTCTTTGGTTTATATACATATAGTTATATATATGTAGAGATATATTTGTGGGTTATTCAATTTATCTTTGTAAGTCTTCCTTTCTCATGAATCTAGGTTTTATGGGTTAATCAGATAATGCTAGGTAATTAATTTACCATGTTTTTGAACAATTTTTTAATTCCAATGTTAGTTATTTACCATGTTGTTACTTCTTACTTTTTGTACTGTGAACATGGTTTATTGGTTTCTTGTATTGGATAATTCAGTACAGTAAACATTGTAAATCAATAAACCATGATTCCATGTCCTTACTTTTCATGTTCGCGTTATAGTTCTCATTAGTGATTTAATTTGTTTACTATGTTAGTGATTCGTCCAGTGAATATGGTTTATTAATCTATCATTTTTTTGTATTTAACGTTTTTAATTTATCATTTTTTTCTATACTAGCTAAGATAGTTCATTAGTTTATCACGTTTTTTACATTGTCTAATATGATTACTTAATTTATCATCTTTTATGTGTTCGTTGTCATAAGGAATTTTTCATATTTTTTTTAGATTTTAGGTGTGAGAAGATTAGGATGAGAGAGAGAGAGAGAGAGAGAGAGAGAGAGAGAGAGAGAGAGAGAGAGAGAGAGAGAGAAATATTAGGAAAATTAGACGAGAGAAATATTAGGAAAATTTGAAGAGAGATGGTATTTTGGGATTTATTTGAATATCAGGATGAAATCATAAGTATTTAAATCTTATAGGATGGAATCATAATGATATTTTTTTATATAGGATCTCTCTAATTAACTCTCCCTTTTAATTATTTTGTTTCCATAATAAGGCAAGATTTAATATGTCTAGTCCAATTCAAAATGAAGACTGGACACGATCCAAATCCTATTAAAAACAGTTAAAACTACAGTGCTAGCAAGGGCGAACGGAGGAAGAGCAAAGTCTATTTACTTCATCCCCTTGAGAGTTTAATAAAATGCTTAGAATATCGATAATTACTCCAATATATTTAACTTCACTAGTTACGAATCTTGGTATAGTCCTTAACGAAGCTCTGAACCACGAACGCCAACCCTAGCCTCCCACAATAGGACCAGAAAATGTCATTGGGCTACAAGACCATTGGGTGACACCTCTATTATGGAGTGATTTTTGGAATTGAACAGCATAAACTAGGCTCTAAGCCAGGGGTGCGGCCGTTTAAGGCTCCTGAAAACTTTTTGCAAATTTTCATAGGCTTTCTTACTTTGGCGACCATTACAATAGTTAACAAAAAAGCCTCATCTTCCACCTTCGCTTTAGGTTTCTAAAAGGTCTGGGTCGGCTATGATATTTTAAGGCTGAGATATGTGGTTAGATAGAGGCTGAAATTTTTAAGGAGTATAATGGCTCACTGTGGTATGAGTGTAGTCTGTACAAGATTTTCTCGAATTGAAATCTGTTCTGTCAGAGTTGTTACACAAGTGGGTTGCATCTATCAATTTCTGTTACACTTAAAGGACACGTGAGAAGTTACTTTTTATAAATATCAAGGAAGAAGGCCCCATCCCATTTCACTTTCACATATTCGATTGAAAGATTGCAGAGCTTAATTTCTTCAATCATATCAACAGCTCGATACATTGGTGGCTTTAGGAATTTGTACTAAGGTGTTTAAGAATTACAGAATCATTTAACAATTTATTGACTTGGGTAAGATTCAGATCGAAACAAATAAAAGACCTGCAACAAATGCAAAAATTATTCACAAATGGCTCCATCCCTGTTGGCTTCATATGCAACTTTTCAAGCTAAATGTTCAAGTCAGTAGATTGGGTGTTCAAAATACTGAGGTGAACTTAAATTTTACGAATTCCCTACATGGAAATGCACTTTACAGGCGGTCATATGAATATCCAAGGCTGGCTATGGAGCCGCCAATAGCTCGACGGAGCATACTTTTAAGGAGGGTACGTAACAGAGTTGCGGATCATAGGGGTGGAACAAGAAGCGCCACCTCCGTGTTCCGACCACCAGAAATCGCAAGCATTTTCACAGCCAATTTGGCAGCGGTGGAGCTAGAATTTCACATTTTGGCCGTCCGTTGTTCGGATGGACGGCCCATATTTCATCTTGCACGCACAACAATGAACGGTTCAGATGCAAATGTGACGAAATGAAATATGGATCATCCATCTGAGCAACAGACGGTTCGAACGTGAACAACACCTGCTCTGCATGGGACTACACAATAGTAACCGCCAGATAAAAAAAAGGAAGTAAAAAAGAGTAGGCTATTTGGAATACCCAAACAAAAAAAAAAAAGGGAAAAAAATAAATAAATAAACAACCTATTGTAGGGCTGATGAGAATTTGTACCAGTTCCAACACAGTCTCTTGCCAACCTTTTATGCCCCTTTTATTGTATCTATTCTAAATGGAGCAATAAAATTTTATTTTGCCGTGCAAAAAAAAAGTTACAACACAATCAACACTGTGCAATGAGAAAGGAGTTTGTTTAAAATGTATCCCCAGGAAAAATTATTGTTTAGCAAAAAATCCTTGACAAGGCTTGACAAAAACTTTTCTGAAATAGATAAAAGAAAAGCGTATACAATAGCCACTTTTTGGAGGTAGATTGAACCTCTAGAATTAGTCGAGATGTGTGTAAGTTAGCCCGGAAACTTAAGTTAAGCCATTTTGGAGTAGCTAGGTTTCAGTGGTCCCTGCTATGCACCAGGTGCATGCCATTGTGCTATGCACCCCATCCGGTGGTCTATTGCGAAAATGCATGACTTGGATCAAATTCAAGCAATAACTTTCACATGGGATTGGATTGAATCCAAGCCGTGTATGTTCGCAACGGAAGGCTGGATGAGCGCATCGTGTGGTGCCATGCACTTAGTGCAGGACAGGATCCCACAATAAACGTTGATTATTGATGTGGGAATCGCAGTATTATCGATGTGTGATATTTAGTCATGGCCCAATTCCTATCTGCACATGCACATAAACATGTGAGTTCCAAATTGTTTATGACAAAAAAAGAAAAGAAAAGAAAAGAATTTAAAGCAGTCCAAATTAAAGAAAACCCAGATGCATGTGAAGGCATGTTTATATTTGTCATCAAAGAAGGAAGATGTTGCAAGGCCAAAAAAGGCCCCCAGCTGCTTAATTTATTTAATCGGCTTGTGCAAATGCATGTAGGCTGGAAAAGGTATGTATTGTGGTTTCTTCATCATTACTCGTTTCAAAAGAAATACTAACATACTAAAAAGAAGAAGAAGAAGAAGAAGAAGAAGAAGAAGAAATCATTGCCCTTTTCAGCAGCGTTTAGCGGTTGAGTTCAACAATACTACTATAATTAACTGAATCAGACAGATGTCATGGGAGTGATGGCACGGTGTGATGACAAATGTTTGATAATCTTTAGGCTTCCAAGATTGGTCGAAATGTAGGGAGCAGCGTTGGTGTTGTGTACAATCCTCATTGTCTGCTCGGCAATCCAATGATCTAGATTTTACCTTGCAATGAACGGCTTGGATATCGCATAATCGAGATCTGGATCATTGGATCGCTAAATGAACGGCGGAAATCGTGCCCAACAAACATGTTGCGCACAGTGCATAGCACCAATGCTGAACCCTAAAATGTCCGTTAAGTGTCCGGACACTTGAGTATTTTAAATAAAAACAAAAGTTTGATATGAGAGCTGTATATATGTGGAGTTTAGCTGTAATAGCTGCCAGGTTTGGTGATTCATTTGGTCAGTGGTGTTCTTTCTTTTCATCTAGGGTAAATTACACTGACCTCCCCTGAGGTTTCTAACTTGTACACTGACCTCCCCTACTTTATCTGAAATAGCACTGATCTCCCTTGAGGTTTATATTTTCGTATCAAAAGCACCCTTCTACCCTTTCGACGGGTACCGACGGCGCCAAGGACCCCCTTGTGGGTCCCAAATGGTCGATCCGAGCCGTTCATTCATTCTAGAATCGAATTCCGAGTAGGTCTATGCGGGAATCACCTCAATCGGACGGTCCTAAGTGCTCGATCCAAAAAAATTTGAACTAAATGGGGTGATTTTGGATCGAGCACTTAGGACCGTCTGATTGAGGTGATTCCCGCGCGGACCTACTCGGAATTCGATTCTAGAATGAATGAACGGCTCGGATCGACCATTGGGAACCCAGAAGGGGGTCCCCGGCGCCGTCGGTACCCGTCGGAAGGGTAGAAGGGTGCTTTTGATACGAAAATATAAACCTCAAGGGAGGTCAGTGCTATTTTAGATAAAATAGGGGAGGTCAGTGTACAAGTCAAAAACCTCAGGGGAGGTCAGTGTAATTTACCCTTTCATCTACTGTACGTGTCCTGTCTCTTTATTCTGTTCATTCTGTTTAGCTTTATGAACTGTTCAACTTTTTCCATTTCTGATTTTGATTGATTTCTCGTTTCCACTTGAATTTGGCTTATTCTTGGATACGATGCATTGAATTTGTATAGGGCAGCTTCACTATAGTTTGAGGGGTTCAATCAAACCCCATAAGACTCTCGAAAAAGACAAGGGAACTGACTGTGGTGCACTGACCACATACTGACGGTGTTGCTGACGCCGTTGTGGGTTTCAAACGATCGATTCGAGCCGTTCATTCTTCTCAACAGTCCAATTGTCTCGATTCTCTCGTAGATTCACTCAGAATTCGATTCTAAGAAGGATGAGCGGCTCAGATCAATCGTTGGAGACCCACCACGGCGTCGGCGACGCTATCAATATGTGGTCGATGCACCATGGTTTGGGCACGTAGCAGCGTTCTAAGACTTTTCTAGAGTTAAAAATTGTCACGCAATAATAGAGTCTAAAAGATAGCATTTTAAGCAAAGTTGTACGTGATTATGATTTGATGCAATTGGGCCTAGTCAACTCAAAATTAGCATTTGATTAATCAGATCAATGACACCAACACAATTTAGGCCTACTTTGGCTAAAAAAGTGGATTATGATTTTTTGGTTTTGTCTTTATTCAATTTTTTTTTGTGCATTTGTTAGTTTCGCGTCAAGATTTTGTAGTTTTTGGATTCCTCTTTTAAGTATTTCGGCTTTATTCAAAAAAATTGAGTTTTGACCATAATTTTATACTTATTAGATTCCTCTCGCATTAGATTCATCTCGCCAAGAGGAATCCAAAAACTACAAAATCTTGACGCGAAACTAACAAATGCAAAAAAAAAAAAAAAAACTAAATAAAGATGAAACCAAAAAACGATAGACCGGTTTTCTCAATTATTATTCAATTATTACCCTTATTTTTAATTTTAATTTTAATTTTTCTCTCTATCTCTCTCTAGTCATTAATATTTATTTTTTAATTATTACCCCTATTTCTCCCTCAAATCATTACAAAAACTAAAACTCAAATCAAACACAACCATAATCCACTTTTTAGGCAAAGTAGGCCTTAAAAACGAAACTCCGAATGCTACCCAACAAAGAAATGATAGTTGGTTTAGAGTTTTAGTTTAGTTTTGATGATGTAAGCAGGTGTAATAAGTGGAGAGAGATAGAAAGAGAAATGAGAGAAATGATGATGTCATCAAAACCTAAACTTGCTCAAAACTTGTAAATGAACATGGTCATATGATTGTTCTCTAATTTTGTTTAGTAATGAGAGGGGCCCATTGAATTGACTCAATTTGGGTTTGGGCTTGGATTCAACGATGGAACCCTATTTTAGGCCCATAGATAAGCGACACCTGAAAAATAAATACAAAATCAACGACTGGGTTGTTTGTTGTTTATATTCACTCCCTCTTTTCAATCTTTTATTTTAAATTCTTAATAACATTTAGTTTACACATCAAATTACAGCTCCCTATTTCATTATCCTCTCAGATCTTAGAAACTCAAAAAATATCTGACCCGTATGGGCAGCCCAATCTCAATGGAGGCCTAAGGCGAAAACTTGGTTTGAGGATCTTAAGCGTTAATTTTAACCTAATAAAATAAAATTTCTTATTTGCAAATTATAATTCTTCTTTTGGATATGTAAATTATACTCAAGAATATTAAGTATCAAGTGTCTACTATTCTAGTAATTTATATATTGTGAATTAATATGTAATTGTAATCAATGTTACGCAAGGATTAAATCTTTTTTATTATTTTTAGAGAAAACAATTGTAATTTATATTGATATAACAAAGTACTCCCTTTGTCCCTAAATAAACAGAGAGTATTCCATTTTGGGTTGTCAACTAATAACTGCCTGTTTTGAAATGTGATTGGGTAAAAGTTTATAGAATTATTATTTTGCCATTTTGAAAAGTTAAATGTGTAAAAACTTAATGGATAAAAGTGGAGGACAATTGTGAAAAGTATAGGTAAAAGTTGATGTGAGAGGTACAAAGTGGAGGTAAAAGTTAATGTGAAAGATGTAGTATCTTTAATAAGTTGTATTTATGAGACAATACATTTAAAAAGGGACGGAGATAGTACAAATTGCATGGTTTGGACCGGTTTAACGGTTCACCAAATTTGTTAAGCAGCCCTAGTTTACATTCTATTAATCTAGTAATAATTTATATGTGATAACAAACAGACCCATAGATCGATTCACATGTATATAAACATAGAGATTAGAGGCCCTTGGTACTTGGCCTATCTTAGGGATCCGGGGATACTGGTGTTCAGCTCTTGCTGGGCACCCTATTATTCGGTCCAAAACGACGTCGGTTTGGGCATCCAAAAAGGTACCAAAAGATTCACTCAAACCAAGATTGTTTTGAGTCTTTGGAAACTACAGAGGACCCCTTTTTTTTGTTTTCTAAAACTGATTTTTTTTCCAAAGACGGTTTTTCGAAATTTTTTTATTTTTTTATTTTTTGGAAATTGTTTATTTTAAAAAATTAAAAAGAAGAACTGTTTTGACTAAAAAGAGCTGTTTTAAAATAATTTAGGTTTCTAGTTTGAAAAGGTGATATAGCACTCAATTTTGATTATGCTAGAATGGACCGCTACATTGTTAACATTAGCCATCCTCGAAATGGATAGTCAAAAGATCATGTGACAACTTTTGGTTATTCAATTTTGAGTATACAATTGGTGATACCCTAAGCTTTTCTAGCGCTAAAACTAGAGGTGTAAAACGGGTCGTGCCGTGCTGGCATGACGCATATAATTTCATGCCAACCGTGTTTTGTGCTATGTCATGCCATTTTATAATCGTGTTGTGTCATGTCATGTCCGTGCCAGCACATGGCCGAGTTTCTTTGAATTTTTTGTATAGTCTAGTCAAATTTTGTCAAAAAATAATTTGTATATCTAATAACTATAGCTATATTGACAATGTATATAACATCTAATTTGAATTTTTTTGTATAATCTACCGGAGTTTCAGCTTATTGAGATTCACAAAATATTTGTATTGACTTATTAAAAAGTACTTCCTCCGTCCCTTTTTGAAATGATCCATATGGGAATACGTGTAATTTCAAACCTCTAAAAAACATATTTTTCTATATAACTTTATAATTTGTTCTATACCAAATTAAAGTGCTCATTGAGTACTTTAATTTGGTATCAAACAAAATTCAAAACATTATATGAAAGTATATTTTTTAAACGTCCACAAAAATACACGTTTTCTAAGTGGATCTCATAAAAAGGGACGGAGGAAGTATACAACATATAATTAGAAACTCCATCATTAAAAATTAATTTTTTTGGTACATTAAAAATTAGTATTTATTGTGTCGTGCCCTGGGCAGTGCCCCGTGCTGTCCTGCGTCAAGTCCACTTCTGTATTATGTCGTGCTGACCCAGTTCTATGTTGTGCCTGTGCCAAGCCCATCTAAAACTGTGTTTGTGACGTGTCGTGCCACATTGAAATGTGTCATGTTGTGTCTGTGCCAGCTCAGCCCGTTTGACATCTCTGGTCCTTCCATATTCATCGTAAAGCTGGCCTTGTTCGTTTTGGGTTTCAAGACTCGCTTTTCTCAATTATTATCCAATCATTACCTCTATTTTCAAATATTATTATTATTTTTTTCTCTATCTCTCTCTGATCATTAGTCCCGTATTGTTAATTATTATCCTTATTTCTCTTTCCAATCATTACAGAAACCAAACCCAAAAACTCAAATCAAACACAACCCAAACGCCGCTTCCTCAGAATCAAAGTCCATATTAATACATGGAGTGCACTTTTTAAGTAATTCCTCTTTTTTTTTTTGCAGTTTTTTGGATTATATTTTGTCTTTATTCACAAAATTTTAAGTTTAGCTAATAATTTTATACTTTTTAGATTCCTCTCATTGAGACAAGCCAATAAACCACAAAAAATCGACCGAAAACCAAGAAATGCAAAAAAAAAAATTGAATAAGGACAAAACCAAAAAAAATAAAAAAACTAGTTTTTTCAATTTACCCAAACCAACCCTTAGGCGTGAACAAGGGGTTCTCAAATTCAGGGTAAAAAAAGGAATTTTGTTCAGTTTCCTAAGACTCAAAACAACGTCAATTTGAGTGAATTTTTGGGTGCCTTTTATGGGCGCCAAAACGTCGTCATTTTGGGCCGAACAACAGGGTATCCTAGGGGGACCGTATCCCTAGGCTACTGCTAGGGTCGCCGAATACATAACACGTTTTCATAAAAGCGTTATTATACGAACCTAAAATTTCATAGAATTAGAATGATGTGACAATTACATTATTTACAGTATTGTACAAAGCCGTCCTCCATTTGAGACAAATAACTTCTTCGACAATTTCAAATCAAGATCAAGTTATTTCTTGTGCAGTTAGGTTACTAACTACGAACATCAAACTTGAAACCTAACTATCTTGACTTTGATCACATTGTGGACTTTAGTAGAAATTTTTTGGTGAAGTTATTGATTTATACTCCCTCCATCCCAATTTCTTGGTCCTTCTTTTTATTTTGGGGTGTCTCAAAATATTTGTTCCCCTTCTAAAAACATTCATCAAAACAAGGTCACTTTCCAATTTTACCCTTAAAAAGTATTTTTCTCATCTTAATCGGCTAGTCTATTATCTTTTATTTAATAACGGTTTTATGATTTTAAAAATTTTGTATAATAAAACTAATTGATATCTATTAAAAAAAATTTATATTGAATATGTTTTGACTTTCATATAATAAATTAGCCTCACAAATTTGGTCACAGTAATATTGACTGCATTTAGGAACAAAATAGAAAAGCCAATACAAAATTTTCACACCTCTTAAAAACTCACTTCCCCAAAAGAGACAAATAAATTGGGACAAAGGGAGAATAGAGTAATAAAACGCACTTTTCCTAGAAGATCGGGAAGTGAACAGGACGAGGAAGGAGAAGGGTTTTCTGTTTGTTAGTGGGAAGTGGCCATTTTAACGTTTGTACAAAAAGAATTGGGAGTGCCAAAATCAACTTTATATGGAAATTGATTTATATAAAGTTGATTTTGGCACTCAATGCTAATATCAATTTGGAGAGTTAAAATCACGTCCCAAAGAATTAATGGTTGCCACCCCAAATGGATGCATTTGTTTACAAATTCATATTTTTACCCCTAAGTCTAGAAAAAGAGACATCTCAGACACTCATTTTAATTACCATTAAGGTAAGTCCCTTTTTTTAACGTTTAGGTTTATGGTGCACTTTCCTATTATAGGATTTTAGTGATTTAGGTACTTTCATAGGGTACCCCTAAATTTTAGGCATTTTCATTGGGGTACCATAGTGTTTAGATTTATGTACTTTCATAGGTTACCCTAGAGTTTAGGTTTAGAGTGCTATTATAGGATTTTAGTGGTTTAGACACTTTCATGGAATACCTTAACATTTTAGGTACTTTTATAGGGTACTCTTAGAGTTGAGGTTTAGGTATTTTCATAGGATACCCTATGATATAGGCACTTAGAAATTCCCATGTGGAGTAGAGAGAGAGAGAGAGAGAGAGAGAGAGAGAGAGAGTTCCCGATATGTCAATTGATGGGCAGGCCGAGGGAGGGCCGCAAAGCCCCGATTTTTAATTCTTCAAGTAAAAAACAAATTTATATATATAAAAAAAATTATATATATATATATATATATATATATATATATATATATATATATATATATATATATATATATATATATATATATATATATATATATATATATATATATATATATATATATATATATATATATATATATATAAGAAATTGACCAAATGAGAATGTTTCCATGCGCCATGAAACACAAGGCCTGCCTGTTGATGGGCGATGCATTTCAATTTCCTTTTGTATATGTCAAAAATTGTAATTGCGGACTTGTACCGGCCCGTAAAACACTCTTTCAAATTGATCTTTTCAAAAACAAGGATAACAGAGCCCAAAAATTTGGGTTACATTTACAATACCTTCCTTTCATTTAATAAACCTTTTTTTTTGTAATATAAATCCTGACGCTCTTCTGCATTCAAAAGCAACTTAATAAATTTTAAATACGACAAAAAAAAAATACCAAAAAGGAAGTGTTCTTTCAGGAGTACTGTGAAAAATGGAAAGTTTGACAAAGGAACAAATCAAAATGAAGGGGACCATGAAGGGAGGTACCAATACTTTATCGAAATCCACATCATTTACCAATCCTTCCTTTCAATCGTTCGTACCAAACATATATTAGCTGACAAGTGATAAGTACTCAAAGTATAAAATTCGTACATGATGTATGGAGTGAAAATTCATAGGTTTGGAGTGATTTTGCTATAAACTAATCCCGACCTATAAAAATAATGACTGATCGATTCGGGGTGGTTTGGTCCGGTCGTGGGTCGTGTTTTTTTTGTTTTCTTCGGTTTTTTCGGTCCGGACTTAAAATTGAGATGGATGGCTGGGATTTATTATTTTTTGTGGGGTCAAGATTGGTTTTCAGTCCACATAGAGGTGGTTTCGGGGTAAGTTGGTCCAAATCATCATGATTTTAGGGTATCTCGGTTTGGTTAGGTCTGACAAAATTTCCGGGAAACCGAACCGAGATGTATTTTGGTTTTTCGATCGGTTCAGGTCCTTTTGGGTTTTTTTTCCACCCTAGTAGGGACTAGGGAGTATAGAAGCTCAGAATATGAAATGTTGAAGAAAAGAAAAGAAGTACATCTCATGTTTCTAAAATTTACCGTAATATAATCACAATCTTTGTATATACCAATCTGTGATAGATCTCGAGCTCTAGCTTCCAACAATTTCTAAAGAAGACATCGGAAGTAGGTTCTCGACGACAGTTTATATAAACACAACAATTTCTAGTTGTGTTTCTGTTGGGTTTTTTCTTTCTGTTTTATGTAATTTGTGTAGGCCGTTTACAGGCCATGTAATCCATTTTTTTAATTTCAATATAATTGTTCGTCTACTTCCTTTAAAACAAAAAAAATAAAAATAAAAATCTTACAACCCTCATGAAGGAATATGGTATATATCCCACCTCTCAATGAAATTTCTTATCCGGGTCCGGTGTTGGTGCTATGCAACGCATGCTATGCAGGATCCTCGTTATCCATTCGAGGATCCAATGGCCTAGATTGAAACTTGCAATGCACGGCTCGGATGTCACAAGACTCGGATTCAATTTGAACTATTGGATCACCGAACGGACAGCGAGGATCAAACACAGCACACATACTGTGCACGGGTGTACAACACCAACTCCGAACCCTTCTTATCCATACAACGGTGAGATATGAGCGCAAATATCTTATCCTGACTTCACTTGCGACACTAAACACCGAATTTCTAGAATCACGAGATAACATCTCTAATCACAAATCGCCAAATCCCTCAATCAAAGGAGCCTAAGAGCAACATCAGCAGCTAAGGTAAAAAGGAATTTTAGCTACCAAAATGAGAGAATATAAGCTGCAGCAGTCTCTGTAAACCATTAGGTGTTCTACCTCCAGCTACAGTACCTCGGTACTTCTACCGTAGAACTGTTCACCATCTAACCCATTTTTATATTAGTTTCTCTCTCTCTCTCTCTCTCTCTCTCTCTCTCCCTCTCCCTCTCCCTCTCCCTACGGTCGACGGCGAAGTCCCCCATATTCTGATCAATGGAGAACTTCAAAGATGAGAACCAGGGTGTCCCTTCGACTCTTCCCGAAAAATTACAGACTTGAATATCTAATTGGAAAACATTTTTGAGTCTAGATTCGTATAGCCCGTGACCGGACGATCGCTGTGGTACAAGACCCTTCTTGAATGTTGTTGGAGTTTTGAAAGAAAATATGTCAAGTTCAAATAAAATTTGGCACTGTTGAGTAGAAAAAATAGCTATGTGCTGCTGCACATGCTCCTAGTGGCTAAAGAACATGACCATTATAACATGCACCCAAAATAGGAATTGGGCATATTTTAGCAGCAAAGTTGAAAGTGACTCCAAATTAAACAAGTACAAGGATTAAGCTCCAAGCAAGTTAAAGAATTAACACTAAAATGCCTTTGGACCGACCATCCAAAGCATTAAGCAGGAAAACAATTGGATTTATCAATAATTATGGAAAAGGTAAATCACCATCCCAAGAAAACCACATATGATTAGTTGTAACAACCGTTGTCTAAAGCAAATGGCATTATTAGGTCAGTTGATGTCTTAATGATGAGAAAAGTGGTTCCTTGCTTGTTAAAATATGAGCACTTTCAATTTGGCTCGGAAAAAATGTCATTTCATGTCCCAAGTCTAAAAAATACCAAAACTTGGTGTCAGCTTGATACCATATGACGATACTCAACGCACATCTCGGTCGTTCAAAAATATTTTGAACGGTTTGAATTTTATAGAGAAAGAGAGAAATCTCACTCGTCTAAAATATTTTTAGACTGCCAAAATCCATGTTCTATCTTCACATCAACAGTATCTTATTTGCATCCAAGTTTTTCTGCTGAGTGGTGACCAAAAATGGCTTTGAATTTGGATCGTTTGGGCTCCACATTGTAACCTTCAAGCATAAAAGCCAACAGGTACTCCAAACAAAAGGTTTAGTTATTAGCTGGCACAATTAAAAATTAGACCCCACCACCACGACTCACAAAAAATATAACCATACTCCCCATCCATTAATATATATGCTCCTCAATGAGAGGGACTCTGGTCCTGTCCGGTCCAGTCTCTTCCATTCAAATCCCGGATATTAGGATTTCTCAGGGCTTGTCCCGGACTCACAACTATGACCAGAATCATCCATTTTTTAGTGCTTGTCGACTTGTTCAAGCTTAAGAAAACCATGCTCAATGTATACCAATCAATGATTTAACAGAACACGTATCTTGAAACAAATGAGTCCGATTTAGTATGCACAGTGCATGTGTTCCAAGATAAATGTGTTCCGTTAAATCATTGATTGATATCCACTGAGCGTGATTTTCCCCATACTAGGACCTCTTTTGGCTAATAATCCGGATTATGAATTATTAGATTATTCATTTTGTTTTTATTCAATATTTTTTTTTGCATTTTTTAGTTTACATCAAGATTTTGTAGTTTCTGAATTCCTCTCAACGAGACGAATTTAACAAGTACAAAATTATAGTCAAAATTTAATTTTTTTAATAAAGCCAAAATATTTGGATTATTGACCAAAATACTTAGATTATTGGCCAATAATCTAAATATTTCGGCTTTATTCAAAAAAATATTTGATTTGATCCTAATTTTGTAGTTATTAGATTTGTCTCGTCGGGAAAAATTTAGAAACTATAAAATCTTAACGCAAAACTGACACATGTAAAAAAAAATTGAATAAAACCAAAATAAATAATCAAATAATTCATAATCGGATTATTCGCCAAAACAAACCTAGAAGAACTTAGACATCTATAAAATGAACAATTTAAATTATTGATGGGAGTCTAGGACGATGAATCCAGAAATATCCAAAACTGTACGACAAAAGAGGACAGGACCTGAGTCACATCAAAGAGCCGACCCTCCACTATTTTTCCAAAAACCCTGGCCTCAGCAGCACCATATATCATTTTCATATTAATTCTATTTGAATTATTACTGCATATATCCAATAAAATAAATTTACCCGCTGAGAATGAATATACCTTACATCAGCACCCAAAGGTCATTGCCCATATTCAATTTGAATAATTGCAAATATACCCACTGAATTTCCCTGAACTCCATGTGCAACCCCAACCAACCACCGCCCCATTGAATGCAACAACTCTGTATTCTAATCCAATTTTGAGTGGAATGCCAAGAAAATGAATATTACGACACGAGTCTCCTCCATCTTTCCCTCACCCCACACGACTATATGCAAAAACATATTTTTAGTAAAATTCTCTGGACCGACAATACTACATAGTAAACATGAGATTAAAGAAATTAAAACATCACATGAAAAGAGCAAAAACAAGGGGAATCTTTGTCCCTTTTAAGAGCATGAAAAAGAAGAGAAAAGAAAAGAAGGGTATTTTTGAACATAAATAGTGGAACAGCCAATAAAGGCCAACTCAGAGCAGTGGAATTCACAGTCAAGTCCCATCAATCCCATCATTAGAGATTAGCCAAAAAAATAAAAAAGAAAAAGCAAAAAAGGGAAAAAAACCCAGCTAAAAAACTGGAAATATTTACTTCTATGAGCATTCAATCACTAGATTTGAATCACCCTTCTCTAGGAGATGGGATTGAAATGACCAAACTAACCCTCCCCAGAACAACAGTAGTGTCTCCATATCAACGGGCAGAATTGACATTTGACAAAAGAGGTCATCAACATCATCACCGTATGGAGGATATCAATTATCCACACTCCACAATCAATCCAAAGATTCTCCCACCGTATATTGCAAACCCAACCCTCAAACTACCCAAAAACTACAAAACAACCCCAGGAAATCAAACTACCTTTCACTTTCCACCCCCTCTACTGGTCATATTCTTGTACCTTATAATGGAATCCAGCCTCTGCAACTTCAACTGCTGCTTAAACTTGTTGATGAAATCATCAGCCTTGGAATCCACCCCCTCGTCGTCCTCCTCCGTCAATCTACTGTTACCTTCCCTAACAGTCGCCGGCCGACGAGCCTCCACGACTTCGTTTTCCTCAAAGTGACCGAAAGCCGATTTCGCACTCGCCGACTTTCGCATCTTCGTCGGCAACCTCTCCGGCATCTCCCCTCCGGACGGCTTCGTGTCGGAAATCGTCCGGTTCACGGGACGTTCCTTTAGCTGACTGTAAACCTCGTCTATGGATAACGATTCTTCTTCATTAAAATGGGTTTCATTTTCATGGGCATGGTTTTGGGCGTAATGGGTGTCAGAATCTGAGGTCGGATCGAAAGGGGTTTGTTGGAAAAAATTGTGGGTTTCTTGAATTCTCTGTTCAGGGGCAAAATGGGTATCGTGATCTGGGAAGTCGTGGGTTGTCTCCTGTTGAGGGGCAAAATGGGTATCTGAATCTGGGATTTGTTGATAGAAGTTTTGGGAAATTGTTTTCCGTTCAGGGGTAAAATGGGAATCTGAATCTGGGTTGAAATGGGGCTCTTGTGATCTGTAGTTGTTGAGGTTGAAGGACTTGAGGCGTTGAAGGACAGAGGGAGATCGAGCAAGCCTGTTTGGTGGTTGTGCGTCGTCGTTTTGGGGTTTTTGGTGGTGTTTTTGGTTAGCGGAGGTTGAGGTGAAGAAAATGGTGCCAATCATGACATTGAGGAGGACGAAGAGGACAGTGGGGGTGAACCAGCTGTTCATTGAAGCCCAGATCGAAGGTATGGAAGAGACAGAGTCTTCAAACATGATTCTGGTGTTCTAGAGAGAGAGAGAGAGAGAGAGAAAAGGTCGAAAATGGGAAGATAGTGGTCTGCAGTCTGCAATGCGTAGACAGAGAGGGGACTAAAAAGGGCGAGGAGGGAGATCGGTCTTTATTTATGTTGTTTTTTTTTTTTTTTTGGGGGGTACATTGTCTTTATGTTTGGTTATATTTACAGTAATTAATCCAGATTTTCATTACTGTTAGTAGTAGTAAATATCAAAAAATGTCCACTACCAAATTTGACAGACTTCACATCTCATTAAAGTACACCTACAAACAAATACAATTAGGTTACACAGAGAGAGATGGGGGGATAAAGACTAGCAGGGGTGAGCAAAATTCGGCCCAACCTGCCAACTCAAAGCCTTGTTTGATTTGATTTTTCAGAATCGGTTTTTTTAATAATTATTTAATTATTACTCTTATTTTTAAATATTATTTTTATTTTTTTTTCTATTTCTCTCCAATTATTAATACATATATTTTAATTATTATCCTTATTTCTCCTTCTAATCATTACAAAAATCAAAACTCAAAACTCAAACCAAATACAACCAAACCCAACTCGGTAGGTTTCGAACGAGTTTCAAAGATCACAGGGTCGGGATAGAATATTACTAGCCCAATTAATTCAGGTCGGGTGACCCGACCCGACCCGACTCTTACATGTAAGTATATATTTCTTCTGTTCTTATTTGTTGGTCCACTACGAAAAGTTTTATTATTTTTCAAATAAAAAAATAAAGTGTTTTCGTATATTATTTTTCAAAAAAATTTACACCGAATTAAAGTATTTATCGTGTGCTTTAATGAGTACTTTAATTCAGTGCGAAAAAATTTGAAAAATGATATATGGAAGCACTTAATTTTTTGATTTGAAAAAAGGCGAAAAGAGAAAATGAGACAAACAAATAAAAACGGAGGGAGTAAAACAAACATATATTAGCCTCTCGCCACTTTCCATATGCCTCAAGCCGCCTCTCAGCGCTCGATTTCAAGGTTGCCTGTGGCTGGGTAGGAGAAGATGAGGTTGTGACAGTGGGAAGTTTTACTTCCTCTGTTCCAATTTTATAGTCTTTTTTAGGAGTTTAAGTCACTTTTCAAAGTGTTATATTTTACATAATTTATAATGTTTTAAGTTATTTTGAACATTTTATTTATTAGATTAAATCAAGATCTATCAAACAAGATTCATATTGCATATAAAATATATTATTGAAAGATATAATCATTTTTTTATCCGATTAAGATAGAACGAGAGACTACAAAATTGGGACGGATAGAGTACTTCGTTGTTTATTTCCTGTTCGTTTTTCATTTCTACTTTTTCTAGTTTTCATTTCATAGAGATTTATGTTCCCTGCGTGGCCTATTTTGAACTTTCTTTACCCTCTATAAGTATTTTTCCCATGTATTCGGTGAATTTCTTCCCAATTCACGTAGATAATCCAACAATTGAGCTTTTTTTTTTCCCCAAAGGGATCGAGAATTTGGATAATATTTGGATGATTGTTGCTGTTTTTGGACATTAAAAAAAAAAAGAGCAGATATTTAAAGTAATCATTTTATTTTGTATTTTTGGGGTAGTGATCACTGAACTCGAGGTGGACGTCTGTGGGCATGTGGGTGAATATGGACAAAACAGAAAGTATGTGGGCAAATGTGAGGATTGATACCGACGCCGCGGCGGAAACATAAATTGGGGAACAGCTAGCTGTGCGAGGAAAACGATTTTAAAATGGTTTGAAGTTTGAACGTTCCCCGTCTCGACAATTAATGTTTAATTTTTTTTTTAAAACAATTATCTTGTCAATTAGATTATATTAACTAATTTGGAGCAACCAAAAATACTTTTTTGATAGTTGCGATCAATTAGACAAATCGGGCAATAGAAAGCCATATTCTTTTAAAATGCTCCATCCGTCTGAGTCCATTTTTTAGATTTCAACTATATAAGGAGTATTTTTTTTTTTACTTTTTTATTACTACTAATCAGAAGGTTAAAAGAGAAAATTCATTAACTATTATTACAGTATTATTTTTTTTATCAGCTATTATCCATTTAGTTATGAAGTAGACCAATTTATATGGGAACGTGACCTAAAAATGGGGACAAACGGTTATACTTTTTTACTTTTTTTTTTTTTTTGCACTGATAGTTGGACGACATGAAGTGAGAAATTTAAATATCTAAGATTTAATTAACCCGTTATAAATGGAGAGAGATTGATCTTCAAGCAGAATATGAGGCAGAGTTAGGAAGCAATAAAAATTAAAGATTTAAATCTTAGATACCAGTTGTCCTGATTATAGTATTAGAATTGTGTTACTAAATTTTTTTTATTTTATTTTATATATATATACAAAAAACTTCTAATCTACACCTCCTGGAAATAAGAAAAAAATGAATTTTTTTGCGTTCCAAATTATTTTTTGAAAATCCGATCCATCCAATGTGTTTAAAAGGTGTTTTCAAGGGTCCACGTGGGAAATCTTCAAAAATATATTTCTTTTGAGAAAACTGCTTGGATCAAGTCCTTCCCGATATTTTTTGTAAAGATTTCCCGCGTAGACCCTTGAAAACACCTTTTAAACACATTGGACGGATCAGATTCTCCAAAAAAATGTTTGGATCATGAGGTCCCGAAAGGTGTGTTCAAAAGGTGTTTTCAAGGGTTCTCGCGAAAAATCTTCAAAAAAAAATATTAAGAAGGGCTTGATCCAAACAGTTTTTGCAAAAACTGCTTGGATCAAGCTCTTCCTGGTATTTTTTTTTTTGAAGATTTTTTCCATGTACCCTTGAAAACACCTTTTGAACACATTGGACGGATCGAATTCTCTAAAAATAATTTACAACACAAAAAAAAAAACCAATTTTTTCTTATTTCCAGGAGGTGTGGATAAGAAGATTTCCATACATATATATAGAAGAAAAGGCTATGCTTCTTGAATTGGACCATATAGTTATTTTCCAATCTTAAATTGGGTGGCCGTTGATTAATCCACCAAATGAATCGGGAGAGGCGCTGCGTCCTAGGTGTCGTGCGACGTGTTTTGTGACAAAACAATGTCGTATTGCTCATTTCTTGGTACATTTAAGAGTTCTGTTTGGAGAGTTAATTTTGGGTTTAATTTTAGGGGATTTAGACTCTTTGGGGTAGGGTATAGTAAGGTTTAGACACTTAGATTTACGGACTTCGGGTTTAGGCACTTTGTAGTTTTTAATTTTTTCTTCCTCCAAACAAGGCCCTTGGGAGCTTTGAAGGTGTGCACAAAATTAAGCAAAACGACGTAGTTTGGTGCACAATACCTACCGCATAGCACCCACCCCGGATCCCACCAAATGCAATCTTAAATTAGGTAGAAGGTGCTGCGCGCCATGTTGTGCGGCAAAACTACGTCATTTTGCTTGATTTTTGTGCACATTTTCAAAGCTTCCAAGGGCTTTGTTTGGAGGAAGAAAAAACCATTACAATGTGCCTAAACTCAAAGTGCCTAAACCCAAAAGCTGAAGTGCCTAAACCCAAAGTGTCTAAATCCAAGTGTCTAAACCCACTATACCCTACTCTAAAGAGCCTAAATCCCTCAAATTAATCCCCACACTTTACTCTCTAAACAAGGTCTTTGGATATACTAAGAAAATGAGCAAAACGACGTAATTTTGCCGCACAACATGGCGCACAACACCTCTCCCAGATTCCTTAAATTGGGTGGCCGCAGCGTGAATGGAACAATTGCCTAGCAGTCAATCGTTTGATCAATTTGTTTTGGAGCTGCGTCTCCTGTTTCTCTCTAGAGTAGAGATCTAGGGTTTTATCCCTCAATATCTGCCACCCCTCTTTCACTGTAGATCTTTTCCTTCATCACTCCTCCTCTCTTCCCTCCTTTGTTTTGATCTTTGTTTTGGGGGTGGGGTTGCCACCTTTGCACCCCACCCCTGCTTGGTTCCTACCGCTAGCCATTGACTTTCAATCCACTACCGATCCACCTCTAGCCCTCCTCCAGCCGCTACCAACCCCTTTCATTCTCTACCTCCAACAACCACCACCAACATCCACCAGCCACCACCACCTGCCAATTCCGCTAGCCGCCACCATCTCCCACCATTTCTCCATCTCTAAACCTTTCTCTGATGTTTGATTCATAAGCTTTGCGGTAGATATGACGATGGGTTGAACTTGGGTGGTTTGGCCCCTCTAGCGTAATAAAGCTTCGGATCTGCAGGCAACAGGCCTTGGAGCTTGGTTTTCATCTAGGAGAAAAGGCAAGTCTGCTACTCGGTCCATACCAATTGAACTCGATGAGGCAACTCAGTGGTTGTTTTGGTTGGATCAAACAGATTAGCTATTTTTTTAATTGTTTTTATTTGCTTGGTTGTTGGTTATCTTTGATTGCATCAGTGTTGTAGTATGTAATGGATTGTGTTAGGTATCCGCTTGGATTCTCTACTGCAAACCTTTGATAGAATTCATCACCCCGTCCTGAAGGTGTCGGGTCTGCTTAGGTAGGTGTGTCTGCGAGCCGATGGCCTTTGAAAACCTTACCGTGTCGTGCTCATTTCAACTGTTAGTAGTTTTGGTTTCGTTCCTATTTTTTGATGTAATCGTTGCCGGATGACATTTCTAATGATATGACTTGACTTGTTTCAAAACAAAAAAAATGATTTGATCAATTTGTATTGTGAAGGAAAAGAACATTACAACCAACCAACAAAAACAAACAAAAGCTATGTTTTGCATTGATAGTACGTCGGTATAAAGCGAGATATCTGAATATGTAGGGTGGTGATTCGTCCATATCTTATTGGTTTGGATCCGACCCAACTAAACTGCATATCTCTTGGGTTCATCCGCAAGAGCAACAACTAATTAGTGTCATCTGGAGGACACTCCAGTTAGTGTCGTCTCACAAAATTCAACTGGAGGACACTCCGATACTCAAATTAGAAGCAGAGTGAGGAGGAAGATGAGTACATATCTCAAATCGAGAAACAGGTACTGTACTTATATAGGTAGGTGACGTCATGCTCATTTCTGTTCTCAAATGACTTATCTCTCTCTCTCTCTCTCTCTCTCTCTCTCTCTCTCGGATGTATAAAACATACTACCTCTATTCAAAAAGGTTAAAAAAATTGTTATAGTGTTTAAAAATTGACTAAAGATTAAGGAAGTAATGCCCAACATTATATAACTTTTTTTTTTAAATCTAAAAACTAAAAACTATTTGATCACAATACAGACATTATGAAAAAAAACAAAGCGAAATGATTTTGAAAATGAACTGTAGAGTAAATGCGTTGTAATCGTATGGCTAATAATGAGATGATCTTTTTCTGTAAAAAAAGATAATATGTGACTAATATGTCCAATCAAACATCTTAAAATACGTACACGAAGAGAAAGAATTGAATGATTCACATCAAATAACCAAGCTTGGATGGACATTAATTATATTTGTTGCCCAGTACACACACCCCTATCCAGATTTGTAGAACAACATAAACTCCTGATAAAATAAAGATTCATGATCTGTAAGATGGGGTAAGCTACTAGGAGAAAAGTGAAGGTAGATGGAACAGTAACGTGAATAGTTTAAAATTTAGAAGCTACCATATGATTGATCTTGAATACAACAAAAAGATGTTTTCGTCATATCCATAGTACTGACTCCGTGTTTTCTTCTGTGGTAGAGAGAGGAGTGAATGCCCCAATGCTTAGTTTTGTTGGTCAATGGGTTTGCTTTCCACGAAATTGACCACGGTTCGAATAACTTTTATTTGGAAACTTAATGTACATTTTTGGTGAAATAGAAGAAAAAGAGAAGGTAAAAAAAAAAAAAACAACTTATGAACATTAAAAAAAAAAAAAAACAACGAATAAAAAAAAAACAAAGTAATAAGTTAGTTTCTACATTGATGATAGTAGGACCCTAAGGGCTCGTTTGATTCGTGGATTAGGAGGGTGGGATTGGACTATTTTAGTCCAATCCCGCGTTGTCCCATGTTTGGTTCCCACAAAAGCAGGTGGGATTCGCAATCCCGGTACAAAAGTTATCTCATACGGTAGGTACTATGTAATCAGGGGGATTAAGTAGTCCGGGATAGAAAAACACGCGTGTTCTTCGTCTCTCTCATTCTCGTCTCGTCTCGTCTCTCTCTCTCTCTCTCTCTCTCTCTCTCTCGCTCTCCCTAATCATCTCTCCCAGATCTGCAACCCTAATCGTCTCTCTCTCTCCAATCGACCCCATTCGAATCCTAATCGGTCACCACCAAGTCGATACAAACCCTAATCGAGCCTAATTGATCATTTGAACCCCATACGATATGTGTCGAGCTCCACCCTTTCTTTCGAACTCCACCCTATTCTGGCTTTCGAACTTCACCCCGGTATTTGCTTTCGAACTCCACCCGATTCTTTCGAACTCCACCACATTCTTTTCTTTCGAACTCCACCTAGTGCGTGTTTGAGGTAATGTTCTGCCTTGATTTGTTATGAGAATTGGTTGTGTTGGTATGAGAATTGGTTGATTTGTTTTGAGAATTGGTTGATTTGTTATGAAAATTGCTTGTGTTGGTATGAGAATTGGTTGATTTGGTATGAGAATTGGTTGATTTGGTATCAGAATTTGTTGCGTTCCACATCAATGTTCTGTTTTTTATTAATCCCGAAATTATTCCCAAAATATAGTTTAGGGAACCAAACATGGGATTGACCAAATCATGGGATATCCCAATGTTAATCCTGCATGAATCAAACAGGGGATTGTGTGAGATTCATTACTAAATTAGTCCTAAGACAAATAGTCCTGGACTATCAATCCCAGGACTATCAATCCCGTCTGTTTTAGTCCGCGAATCAAACGAGGCCTAAAAAGCTAAGAAGTGAGATATTTGGAATATTCAAGATTAACAGCCTATAAATTGAGAGAGATGAATTTCAAATAGAATATGTGATGAGTTTTTTTTTTTTGTCATTTGTTATTCCTAATCTATTACATTGGGGGGAATGAGACTTGAATCCGGCATGCAGTGTGTGGCACCCAAGAGCTCTACCACATGAGCTAGCCACCGCTTGCAATATGTGGTGAGTTAGGATGCTATAAAATCAAAGATTTGAATCTTTTCATACCAGTTGTTCGGAGTTTAATTTTAGAATTGTGTTAACAAAAGTTTTTTTTTTTTTTTGTAAGGAAAGGCTACAGTTTGGGAGAAGAAATAGATATATTTCATTCACTAACGCTATGTCTAATACACAAAAGAGATAGACTACAATCCCCATCAGTTAGGGATAAACATAAAGGATATGTACAAGTATTAGTTACACAGATAAAACAAAGAAAGATAAGAACAAATAACAATTCTTTTCAAATCTAACAGTCCCCCTCAAACTAGAGCATGAACATTGAGAAAGCTCAACTTGTTTGCTAAAAGTTGAGACCGATCTTTGACCAAGGCCTTTGTAAAATATAAGCAATTCGACGGGTAGTAGAAACGTAAACAAGTAGTATACGACCGAGCTGTACTTTTTCCCAAATAAAATGATAATCGAACTCGATCTGTTTCCCACGCTCATGAAACAGAGGATTGGTCGCAATGCGTTTGGCTAATTTGTTGTCACAATAAAGTTTCATGGGGCCATTAGGAGGGAAACCAAGATCTTTTAAAAGTTAGCGTAACCATGTCAATTTACAACAAATTGTAGCCATCATTCGATACTCGGCTTCAGCTGACGAACAAGAAATAGTAGATTGCTTCTTTAGATAATCAAAATTAACAATTTTTTCACAATAATCTAATTTAATAGAACTTGTTGTGCAATTCGGGTCACGCACGTACTCAAACACACCCAAGAATTCAGAGAAAAACTCTGTTGTATATATTTACAAATACATACACATGAAAAAGCTCTCCGAGGAGCAATAATCGACTTCCACTCTAGTCGGGGGAGGCCACAACCCCCCTCTCACACTCTCTCTCTGTCCAGCTCACATTGTGCTACCACACGCACAAAATAAAAGAGACAACAAGAGTTATTTATAAACCTCAGGTAATTCTAAGGAAACCCCAGCAAACCTTGGGCTTAAGCCCATTCGACACACACGAGGTGGATCCCAACAATCACCCCTCCATCCCGAGTGGGTAAATGTTGTCCCAGTAGCACCCCCACGTCGCCACCTCCAATCAGCTACATCTAGCAACCGCCTATGTTACTGACCAGTCGAGCATCCATACATCACCAAACAAAGTGCAAAAACCTGAAAGAGTGTGTCCTTACAAAACTAGAATCCACAGCTAATCAAAAAATCTGAGTACCGCACCCCCGCGATTGAAATGCCTCCACTCGCACACTTCTTGCCAAGGTGTATGCGCTCTATAACCAAGCGTCTGCACCCCCTCACCGAGTGCTCACAGCTTCATATATTTAGCCACGCTTCGCCACTCTAGCATCGTGTCCTATCAAAAGAATGCAGCTACCTTCTGCCCACACCAGAGGCTCGCTTCTCCAAATGATCTCACACACCATCTGAGAAGAGGCTGACTCCTTCTCTGACACCGACTGAGTTCCTCCACACCCCCAAATCGGGATAGACCTCTCATGAAATCAGAATGTGAACAAATCCTGCTAGATCTTTGTGGCAAATCAGAATCCTACACCCCCAAACTGGAGTGCTTGCATCCACACCCGGATGCTTATGCCCAATCACAAGACATAATCCGTGACTCCATCTCTCCACACCATGCAGCGGTTTCCGGCGCCCTCCATTGTACTCCCGTGATTGTCTAAAAAAATCCCACACAACCGTGTATTCAAAATTCAAAACCGATCACTTTTTGTCCGAGCACAAATCGATCAACCACTCACCTCTGTCCAATCTTGTTCAAACTGATCGTGTTCCATCTTCCAGTGACAAAAACCGAATGCCAGCACTCCGTTGGACTCGTCTCGTCTAGACAAACAAAACCATGTAAGGAAAACCTTCGTTTGACCTTGTTTTTTTTTTGTTCTTGAATCCGTCTGCTTCAAACACAAATCTGGTGACCTCTCGCTTCACCCGAGCTCTAATACCAGTTTGTTGTGCAATATGGGTCACGCACACACTAAAACACACACAAAAATTTTGAGGAAAATTCCGTCATATATATTTACAAATACATACATATGGAAAACCTCTCCGGAGAGCAATATCCGGCTCCCACTCCGGTTGAGGGAGGCCACAACCAACTCCCCCTTTCACACTCTTAGTCTATCTCGCTCACATTGTGCTACCACGCACACAAAATAAAGGAGACAACAAGAGTTATTTATGACCCTAGGGTAATTCTAAGGAAAACCTAGCAAATCTTGGGCCTAAGCCCATCTAGCACCCACTGGGTGGATCCCAACAAAACTCACATCTCCTCAATAAAGAACACCTACAAATAGATACAATTAAGTTACACACACACACACACACACACACACACACACACACACACACACACACACACACACACACACACACAGAGAGAGAGAGAGAGAGAGAGAGAGAGAGAGGGGTGAGGAGAACTCGGCCCAGCCGCCAACCTGAACTCCAACTCTATACGTTTCGGGCAGGTTTCAAAGATTATAGGGTTGGGTTCAGGTTACAATATTACTAACCCGATTAATTCAGGCTGGGTGTCAGTTTTCAGTTGTAGGTGTCGAGTGACCCAACCCGACCTGACTCTTGCATATAAATATATACAATAAATATATATTACAATTGTGTGTGCTTGTGTGTGTGTTGTACGATACTAAAACCCTAAATCAGTAATAGAACATCAGAACCCTACTCCATACTTTAAAAATTGATTTTTCTCATTTTACCCTTTTTTTCTTTTCTTTCTGATGATCGTTTATTACCTACTTAGTTTTGAAGTAGATCAATTTATATGGCAACGTGACCTAAAAATGGGGACAAATGGTTAATACTTTTGGATATGAATGCGCTTGGAGTCGTTAAGTATGTCGGAGGTGTATATGGACCCAAATAGTCAAATATATTGATAGGTTTTTGTGCCATTCGATATACATCAGTTAGGGGATTAGCGGGGTGTTAATGAGTTAGTCTAGAGAGAGTTTAGAAGCTATCCATAGCCCTAAACTCCAAATGCCTATGCCAAGGATTAAACCCTGGTCTCCCTTGTAGGAAAACCATGAGATAATCGCAAGGCTACAAGTCCTTGGTTAAATACATTGATAGGTTCTGAGCACTTCATGATAGGGACCATGTAATTCTTCACCTATTTTCTATATATCCATTCAACCAATTACAATCTTAAATTGTGTAACCGCAATGTAAACTAAACTATTGGTCCTTAATCAATGATTTGAATAACTTTTATTGGGGAACTTAGTTTATATTTCATTTGTTAAAATAGAAGAAACAAAATTGGAGAAGGAAGAATATCAACAAAACGAACGAACAAAATTATGATGAACAAAAAAAACAACGAACAAAAGTAAACTCAAGCTAGTTTTTGCATTGATTATAGGAAGATATGAAGTGAGAAATCTAATATCCAAGATTTAATTAACTCACTATAAATTAAGAGATATTATTACATGCTTGTGCCCGTGTCTAAAGGCACGGCTTGATCAATCGACATGTGCCCATTCCCATTCTTTATAGTCTTTTGAATTTTAGAGAGGAGGAAAGAGAGGAGGTAGCGATAAAGAATATTGTTTGGTGAGTTTTTTGGATGTGGTGGGCCGGTTAAGAAAAATGGTAGAGAGAGAAGAAATGAGTTGGCAAAGAGAGAGATAAAATGTAATATAATGACTGAGACAAAAAAACCACTCTCCGTTGCAATATAGATGATCTTCAAACAGCCGATTTTGGCTAATAATCAAGATTATGGATTATTGGATTATTCATTTTGTCCTCATTCAATTTTTTTTTTTTGCATTTCTTAGTTTTACATTAAGATTTTGTGGTTTCTGGACTCTTCTCGACAAGACAAATCTAACAAGTACAAAATTATAGTCAAAACTCAAATTTTTTAAATAAAGCCAAAATACTTGGATTATTGGCTAATAATCCAACTATTTTGGCTTTATTCAAAAAAATTTGAGTTTGACCATAATTTTGTACTCGTTAGATTCGTCTTGTCGAAAGGAATCTAGAAACCACAAAATCTTGACGTAAAACTAACAAATGCAAAAAAAAATTAATAAAGACAAAACAAATAATTCAATAATCTAATTATGGATTATTAGCCAAAAGAGCCCATAATATGTGGTGAGTTAGGAAGCAATAAAAATTAAAGATTTACTCCTGATTATACTATTGGAATTGTGTTCAAAGTTTTTTTTATTATAAGAGAAAAGGCTATGCTTCGTGAACCGGACCATATAGTAATTATTTTCTTTTTTCAACCAGGAGTTGAAATTAATTAATCCACCAAATGCAATCTTAAATTGGGTGGGCGCAGCGTGAATGGAACAACTGCCCGGTAGTCAATGGTTTGAATATTTTGGAGTATTGTGAAACATAGCACTGTACATTTTATTTGATGAGATAGCAAAAGAAAGTAGAAGGAAAAGAACATTACAGCCAACTAATAAAAACAAAAGCTATGTTTTGCATTGATAGTAGACGGTTTAAATATCTGAATATGTAGGGAGTCTGGTGATATATATATGGAGCACTTCTAGTTCGGACTTTGGACTTCCGGTTCTCGGTTATTCGAGTATTTTTTTGACTATCCGATCTGTCCAATGTGTTCAGAAGGTGTTTTTAAGGGTTTACACGGACAACTTCAAAACAAAATACCGGGAAGNGGCTGGATCGAAGCAGTTTTTGCAAAATTGTAAAAAGCCTTCTGAACACGTTAGACAGTTCGGATTTTCCAAAAATAATTTGCAAAACAAAAAAAAAATCATTTTTCCTTATTTTCGGGAGGTTTGGACAAGAAGTTTTACCTATATATATATATAAATTCGTCTAGATCTTCTCGATTTAGTTTACGGGAAAAACTAAACTGCATATCTCTCGGGTTCATCTACAAGAGCAACAATCAATCAGTGTTGTCCGACAAAATTCAACTGAAGGAGGAAGATGAGTACATATCTCAAATCGAGAAACGGGCGGTGTATCTTTGTAGAGTTTATTCATTAGGTATTTATAGAAAGAGCGTGCTTGCCCTTCAAGTCAATCCATGCCTAGCACGAGCTAACCATTCATAGACACACTAATGTGAATAGTGACACCCGTAACTATCCACCAAGTGTTGGGTGGTACTTTAGCTAAATTAAATTCATAGCATACAAAACTAAATTGATTATCTTTCTTTGCGAGCCACTTATGATGTAAAGACCCGTGTTTTTAGATATATATTAATTTTTTTTAGAAATAATGTTGGGGAAGTGTGAGAAATGTTTCAAAATATAGTATGGGGTCAATGTGAATGGGGTATATGCATTGGGATGTCTTTAAAACATGTTGGAAACAGGGGAGGGGGGGGGGGGTGGTTAAGTGCAAGTGTGATTGTGTATACATATTGTGAAGGATCAAATTTTTTTACTAAAACACACACCCCTCTCTTCCTCTACACTATGTCTCTCTCTCTCTCTCTCTCTCTCTCTCTCTCTCTCTCTCTCTCTCTCTCTCTCTCTCTCTCGCTCTCTACTCCTTCTCCCATCTTCTTCATCTTCTCCACAAATTTCACCCAAAAACCTCTAATTCCTTCAAAACCTTCATCAATACTAGACTCCTACGCATGTTTGGAAGACCGGGTATAATTCATTTCATTCTGGAAGGAGGAGATTCGATTGGAGTATTAGGGAGAAGGCAAGGGTTTTGCTCATCCTTTGTTCAAAACCTTCTAAACCTTGAGGTAGAGAGATTTCTACCATTACTAAGTGTTTTGAAGTGTGTGATGTATAGATTATACTCATCTTTGATCATTCCCTCATGTGTTCTTGAAAAAAAAAATCATATTCTAGTTCCATGAATTTGATTGGAGGTTGGTGAATGCTTGTTATTATTGTCCTACGTAAACTAGTTGTTGCAATATCCTCTTGTAGCTTGTGGTGTTGATTTTTTTTTTTTTATCATAAACATGTTTAGTTTGGAGCCCATTGCAATCCTCTCGTTTTGCTGTAAAAAATTTGCTCGAGATGGCCTCTGGATCGATCCACTTTTGGGTTGGAACGATCCAAAACTTTCTGATGGTGTTTCGGATGAAAGTGGATCGATCCACTCATCGCTTGGATCGATCCACAACCTTCTGTCTTGCTCCCGACCAAAGTGGATCGATCCACGCCCCCCTTCACTTCACCAAAACTTATTTTTGTCGATTTCAATCGCTTGTTCGTGTTATTACTTGGCGTAATCATCTCTTATACCTCAAAACTCGTTGAATAACTCATCCCTAGCTTATCCTAGTATCATTGGTGGGTCGGTTTAATTTTTGTACGACACCTACATGGTCATACACTTGATATATGTGAATTGAAGATTTTGACGAAATGCGTGAACTTGAGTGACGATCCGAGGTATGAGTGATATGATGACACTTGTGTGAAACCAATGAATGTGAATTGAAACTCTTGATACGGGGCCGAAAGGTAGCCTAGAATGAGACTCGGGCAGTTCTATGGGCGTGTCGCGAGGAACTATGCCTTGGCCAAGGGGAAGATTATACAGGGTCGAAGGATAGCCCGAAATAATACTTGGGCCGTCCTATGGACGTGTCGCGAGAAATTTCTAAGGATCTAATTTAAATAAAATGGTTGACGCGACACATCGGACGAATTAGACACTTATGAGAGAGGACGCATATCGGATACGCTTTGGGCACACTTGAGTGATAACCAAAGATTTATAAACTTATATGTGGCTCGTTGGACTCTTGTAAAATCTTGGTTATTTTGTTTAGCTTTCATCCTCATGTCTCATCTCGCACCTACGTTTCATTGTGTTTAGTTTTAGTAGATGTTTCTCTACTAGGCTAGTGAGCTCAACCTATCATTTTTTAGGTACTCAGCACGGAGCATGACTTGGATGTGCATGAAGTGATTGCATACATCTTTTGAAAGCTTAAAGAGGAGTTATCTCATCATCTTGAGTTTATAATTTTGAAGAGATGATTTTGTAACTCATTCATATTAAATCTTTTGACTTGGATCTGTAATAACTTTAAGACTTGTGTATTTTGGTTTGGGGAATGGGTAACCATAGACTATTGTATCTTTTGATGTTGACCTTGACTATCAGACAACTTGAAATTTGACGTGGTCTGTGGACTTGTTGTCAGTCCACGTGGAATTTCTTATTGTATTATTCATTGAATTTTGAGAGCATGAAATATGATACTTGGGACAAGCTTTCTTCACATGACCATCTGCCTTTTTGCAAAAGAAACATAAAATAACTTTATCCTGTTTTTGTTGCACATTTGTCTGTGAAGTCCTATTATGTGAAATTGCCTTACCTTTATAACAAAATTTTCTTTTCTTAGTGCCCAAACAACCATGAGAATATGTTAAAATGTTGTTCAAATTGACAATTATAGAAGATGTATTTACTACAACAATTGAAAAGCTCATAATCAACATATATCCATATCGCAATGATAAAAAAAAGAAACTTGATTATAATTATCGTGCAAAAATTGTTCTAATTATAAGGGCAAACAATTTAGACAAATAGACATAAAGTAAAAACCAAATATTATGTCTTTAGTGGTGGGCCCTATCGACAAACCTAATGCGTCATCATAACCAAGTCTTTGGATAGTAATTATAACACGCAAGTGGTCTTCTAAAAAAATAGATAAGGCTAGTTAACATGAACAATAAAAAATTAAACCTGGCCAATCAAAATCCTTCCTTTGGGTCGACTTTTGAACGCATAGGTAAATCTTAAAAAATTATATTATGAAAAAATTAACTACCTTATATTGTTTAGATCCAGCTTAGATAATAACCTTCCTTTGGGCGATCATTACCCACATGGATCTAAACGTGACTTTATGTAATCCAAAACTATTACCTTCAAGTAGTTTAAGAAAATCTCTATAATAGAGCCACGTTATCGGCTTATGACTTTAATTCTTCTAAACCCTATGCATGGACTATAAAATCAAACATTTGAATCTTTTCATGCGAGTGGTCCAGAGTTCATTTTTTGAATTGTGTGTGTGTGTGTGTTTTTTTTTTTTTTTTTTTTTTTCAGGAGAAGGCTAAAGTTTGGGAGAAGCAATATCTCGTTTCATTCACTAAAGTTATGTATAAATACACAAAAGATATAGACTACAATCCCCATTAGTTAGGGATAAACATAAAGGATATGTACAAGTATTAGTTACATAGATAAAACAAAGAAAGATAAGAACAAATAATAATCCTTTTTTAATCTAAGAGTCCCCCTCAAGTTGGAGCATGAACATGGAGAAAGCTCAACTTGTATGCTAAAGTTGAAACCGATCGATCTTTGACCAAGGCCTCTGTAATATAAGCAATTTGATGGGTAGTAGAAACGTAAACAGGTTTTGGGCAGGTTCAGGGTACAATATTACTTACCCGATTAATTCAAGTCGGGTGTCGGTTTTGGGTTGTAGGTGTCAAGTGACCCAGCTCGATCCGACTCTTACATTACATTTTGTGTGTGTGTGTGTTGTACACTACTAAAACCCTAAATCAATAATAGAACTTCAGAACCCTACTCCATACTTCAAAACTGATTTTTCTCATTTTACCCATTTAGTTTTAGTTTTTTTTTTTTTTTCTTTCCTGATCGATTATTACCTACATAGTTATGAAGTGGACCAGTTTATATGGCAACGTGACCTTAAAATGGGGACGAATGTTTATACTTTTGGATATAAATGCATTTGGAGTACGAATGGTTATATTTTTGGATATAAGTGCGTTTGGAGTCATCAAGTGTATAAGTATGTTGGTGGTATATGAACTCAAATAGTCAAATACATTGATAGGTTCTGAGCACATTTATATGACAATAGTACCGTAAATTAAACGGTTATTCTCCATGATAGGGACCATGTAATTCTTCACCTATTTTCTGTCCGTTCAACCAATTACAATCTTAAATTGTGTAACCGCATTGTAAGCTAAATAATTGGTCCTTAATCAATGATTTGAATAACTTTTATTGGCGAACTTAATTTATATTTCATAGAAGAAACAAAATTGGAGAAGGGAAAATATCAACGAAACGAACGAACAAAATTATAATGAACAAAAAAACAACGACCAAAAGTAAACTCAAGCTAGTTTTTGCATTGATAATAGGAAGACATGAAGTAAGAAATCTAATATCCAAGATTTAATTAACCTGTTATAAATTAAGAGATATTAGTGCATGTTCGTGCCCGTGTCTGAAGGCATGACTTGATCAATTGACACGTTTCTGTGCTCATTCTTTATAGTCCTTCAACTTTCAGAGAGGGGGAAAGAGAGGAGATAGTGAGAAATAATATTGTTTGATATTTTGGATGTAGTGGGCCGGTGAAGAAAAATGGTGGAGAGAGAGAGAGAGGAAATGAGTTGGCAAAGAATGGGATAAAATGTAATATGATGACTGAGACAAAAATCGTTTTTCGTTGTAATATAGATGATCTTCAAGCAGAATATGTGGGAAGTTAGGAAGCAATAAAAAATAAAGATTTAATTCTTTAGATATTAGTTGTCCTGATTATACTATTGGAATTGTGTTCAACGTTTATAAGAGGCTATGCTTCGTGAACCGGACCATATAATTATTTTCCTTCTTCAACCAGGAGTTGAAATTAATTAATCCACCAAATGAATCTTAAGGGCTAATTTGGCTAAAAAGTGGTATTTGGTTTTTTTTATTTCGTCTTTATTCAATTTGTTTAGCATTTATTAGTTTCACGTCAAAATTTTGTGATTTCTGGATTCCTCTCAGCGAGACAAATCTAACTAGTATAAAATTATGGTCAAAATTCAAATTTTTTTGAATAAAGCCTAAATACTTGGATCATTAGTGAATAATCCAAGTATTTCGTCTTTATTCAAAAAATATTTGATTTGACCATAAATTTATACTTGTTCGTTTCACTAGGAGGAATTCATAAACCACAAAATCTTGATACGAAACTAACAAATGCTACAAAAATTTGAATAAAAACGAAATGAACAAACTAAAAAAATCAAAAATCACTTTTTATCCAAATTAGCCATAAATTGGGTGGGCACAGTGTGAATGGAACAATTGCCCGGTAGTCAATGGCTTGAATATTTTGTATTGTGAAACATGGTACTGTACATTTAATTTGATGCGATAGCAAAAGAAAGTAGAAGGAAAAGAACATTGCAGCCAACTAAGGCTTAGTTTTTGAAAAGATTTTAGCACCCAGGTGCTAAAATCATGATATTTCAAATAAAAAAATGAAGTGGTTCTGTGTATCGTTTTCTTTTTTTTGCACCAAATTAAAATACGTAAAGAGTATTTTAATTTGGTGCGAAAAAAATCGGAATATGATACACGGAACCACTTTATTTTTTGATTTGAAATATTATGATTTTAGCACCTAAGTGCTAAAATCTTTTGAAAAACTGGGCCTAATAAAAACAAGGACAATGATACACTCACTCCCCCCATCCACTCCATTTCATCCCCTCTCACATGCCGTGGGACCTATCACATGTGGGACCCACGGCTGGTCCCACGCATGTGAGGGGAGTGAGAGGGAGTGAATGGGGTGGATTTGAAATAGATCATTTTTGTAAAAACAAAAGCTATGTTTTGCATTGATAGTACGACGGTATAAATATCTGAATATGGAGGGAGTCTGGTGATATATATATTCGTCTAGATCTTCTCGGTTTAGTTTACGGGAAAAACTAAACTGCAAATCTCTGGGTTCCATCCGCAAGAGCAACAATTAGTTGGTGTTGTCCGGCAAAATTCAACCGGAGGACACTTCGATACTCAAATTAGAGGCAGAGTGAGGAGGAAGATGAGTACATATCTCAGATCGAGAAACGGGCTGTATATCTCTCTAGAGTTTATCCATTAGGTATTTATAGAAAGAGCGTACTTGCCCTTTAATTCAGTCTGTGTCTAACACGAGCCAAATGACATCACCCGTAACTACCTTAGTTAGGTGCCATCGTGCTCTTTTCTCCTCTCAAAAAGCTCTCTTTAATAAAAGTTCACTGCTTCATCATTCGTGTTTTTCATCTTTGGTGATTTTTTTCTCATTTTTTTTTGGATGTATTAAACATACTACCTCTATTCAAAAAGTAAAAAAAGTTTATTATAATTTTTAAAAATTTACTAAAGATTGACGAAGTAACGCGCACCATTATACAACTTTTGTTTTTAATCTAAAAACTGATAACTATTTGATCACACTATAGACATTATGAAAAAAACATAGCGAAATGATTTTGAAAATGAACTTTAAAGTAAATGCACTATAATCGTATGGCTAATAATGAGATGATATTTTTCTGTAAAAAAAAGAAGAAGATATAATATGACTAATATGCCCAATCAAACATATCTTAAAATACATTCACGAAGAGACAAAGAATTGAACGATTCACATCAAATAACTAAGCTTGGATGGACCTTATATTTGCTGCCCAGTACACACACCCCTGTCCGGATTTGTAGAACCACATAAACTCCTGTTAAAATAAAGATTCATGATTTGTAAGATGGGGTAAACTACCTGGAGAAAAGTGAAGGTAGGTGGACAGTAACGTGAATAGTTTAAAATTTGGAAGCTACCCTATGATTGATCTTGAATACAACAAAAAGATCATGAGTGTTCTCGTTACATCCATAGCACTGCCTCCATGCTTCTTCTGTGGTAGAGAGCAACGTTATCAATGCCGTACCATATCAGTCGGTACATACCGATTTTGTATAAAAACAGTACAAAAAACCCTCAATACCGTATCTGTTCAATACTGGCCGGTACTTGCCGTACCGGAAAATACCGGGAATACCAGCCGATACCGGGAAATACGGGGCAAATACCAGACAGAACAAAACTGTGACCGTATTTCGGTCATAACTTTTTACTCCGAACTCCGATCAAGGCAAGTCATATATCAAAATTTAAGAGAATTTCAAGATCTACAACATTTTAGTTACACGTTGTTTCTAATTTGGTATCGGTGTGACCCAAAAACTATGATTTCTAAACAGGGAAATTATAAAAAAACAGGGTATGTTTTTTAAAAAGGGTTTGTGATGCATGAGTTCAACTTCTATCACTACCAAACATCAAATACAACAAGTATGTACTAAATATACATAGATTAAGTGGATTTAAGGGAGGTACCTTGGTTTTTAAGAAAATGGGATTGAAAATGTCATATTTTGTGACAAATTTTGTATCTGTTGAACCCTCTCTTTCAATATATATACATATATATATATATATATATATAGTTGCAACAAATCCGATACGGTACTGGTACCGGACCATACCAATAGGAAAATCGGTATTTGTTCCGATACGGTATTTAGAACCTTGGTAGAGAGAGGAGTGAATGCCCTAATGCTTAGTTTTGTTGATCGATGGGTCTGCTTCCCACAAAGTTGATCACGGTTCGAATAACTTTTATTTTGAAACTTAATGTACGTTTTTGGTGAAATAGAAGAAAAAGAGAAGGTAAAAAAATACAACTAACGAACATGAATATGATGGGAAATAAAAAAAAACCAACGAATAAAAATAAACTTTAGTTTCTACATTGATGATAGTAGGACACTATGAAGTGAGATATTTAGAATATTCAAGATTAGCATGAATTCCAAATAGAATATGTGGTGAGTTAGGATGCTATAAAATCAAAGATTTGAATCTTTCCATACCAGTTGTCCGGAGTTCATTTTTAGAATTGTGTTCAAAGTTCTTTTTTTTTTTTTTTTTTTTTTTAAGGAGAATGCTAAAGTTTGGGAGAAGAAATAGATATCGTTTCATTCACTAAAGCTATGTATAAATACACAAAATATATAGACTACAATCCCCATCAGTTAGGGATAAACATAAAGGATATGTACGAGTATTAGTTACACAAATAAAGCAAAGAAAGATAAGAACAAATAACAATTCTTTTTTAATCTAACAATCCCCTTCAAGTTGGAGCATGAACATTGAGAAAGCTCAACTTGTATGCTAAAAGTTGAAACCGATCGATCTTTGACCAAGGCCTTTGTAAAAATATAAGCAATTTGTTGGGTAATAGAAACGTAAACAGGGATTATAAACAAGTAGTATGTGATCAAGCTGTATTTTTTCCTGAATAAAATGACAATTGAGCTCGATGTGTTTCGCACGGTCATGAAACACATGATTGGTCACAATGTGTAAGGCTAATTTGTTGTCATAATAAAGTTTCTTTTTTTTTGTTCTTCATTCCTAATCTATTATATGGGGAGGAGGGAATGAGACTCGATCCCGAAATGCAGTATAGAGTATTTAAGAGCTTTACCGCATGAGCTAGCCACCACTTGCGTCATAATAGGGTTTCATGGGACCATTATGAGGGAAACAAAGATCTTTAAAAAGCTAGCGTTACCATGTCAATTCACAACAAGTCGTAGCCATCGCTCAGTACTCGACTTCAGCTAACAAACGAGAAATAGTAGATTGCTTCTTTGCTTCGAAGAAATGGGACTGGTGCTGCGAAAGATACGGTACTCGGTAGTTGATCAGCGTGGCATTGGAGAACTTGTCCAATTAGAATCACTATACGTGGCAAGGTGTAATTTTTTTTTTTTGGGCATCTAACAAAATACCTTGGCCAGGAGAACCTTTTAGATCGCAGAGGAGGCGTGTAACAGCTTCAAGATGAGGTTTTGGAGGTGCAATCATAAATTGACTAAGAGTATCACTCATTTTCTTTCAAAATGAAGAACCGAATTGACATATTAATAGGAGATTTTGTAATTTATAACCGTTTTTCTTCAAAAAATTGTACTTTTTTTAGGAACGTAACCATCCGTTTTTTTTTGTCACATCCGTTCTTAAAAAAGAAAAATGGGTCCCTCCAAAAAGTACAAATTTTTGAACAAAAGTGGACATAAATTACAAAAATCTCTCTTGTTATGTCAATTTGGTTCTTCATTTTGAAGGAAAATGAGCAGGTTGGAGATGCTCTAAGAATTTTAAATATATGAGCCGCCCGATCAATTTTCTATATGAGAATGCGTCATTTAAAAGAGGATCATCTTGGTTATTCAACTTTAATAGCTCCTTTGGCAAGAGGGGGTGAGAAAATAAAGGAAAGGGGAGGGATTTCTTTTAATGATGAGAAAAGAAAAGAAAGGGGAAGAGTTTCTCGTGCATTAACCAAACAAACGTGAGAAATTAGTTTCTCTCCTAGCCATTCCGGTCATCTTTCTCGTCTCCGGCGGCTTTCCGGGGACCTCGAAACGGAGTTTTATGCACAGATCCGGCTTCTCATCGGCGAGATGAAGACAACGGTGAAAGTTTGACGACAATCCAATGACGGAGTGGCTCGCACTTGCAGCTGGCTCCCCGTTTCTCCGCCGGGGTGGGGGGGGGGGTAAGGGACTCCAAAATCTCGTCATTTCTCCTCCTCTCTCACCCTTTTTGTCATCCAAATGTGGGAGAGAAACCGTTTTCCTTTCTTCTCCTTTCTTCTCTCTCGAATCTTGCAATCCAAAGGAGCTACAGAATAAGTTCTGTTCCATAGGAAAGCGCAGTGGCTAAGAAGCTAACTAACTCATGTCTTAAAGTAGCTCTAAGGTGTATTTTCACTGTATGAGTAAGAGGCCTTTATGTGAGCGAAGAACATCGATACCAAAAAAATTCTATTAACCTACCAAATAGTTCTGTCGTACCTGTCCTACACATGCACTATCATTTTATCCCATTCTCTCACTTTACATAATGTGTTCTGTGTTATCTCATTCTCATACAACATATTATCTTTCCAACAACTTCTTCATGATGATCATTGTTCCATTACATTCTTTCATGATAATTGCCTTTCTCACGACCTCTCCTTGAAAATGACAATTGGAGTGGGTAAAGCACACTCTGGTCTCTACATTTTCTAGCCTTCCTCCACCTTTTGCTCTTTTACTCCATCAAATAAATCTTCCGGGTTTGATCTTTGACTAAAGACAAAGTAATGTGCAACATTCTACAACTTTTTCCATCTTAAAATTGATAAGTATTTGATCACAATATAGCCATTATGAGAAAAAAAAAATAGTAAAATTAATGATTTTGAAAATGAACTGCAAAGTAAATGCGCTGTAATCATATGGCTAATAATGGGATGATCTTTTTCGGTCAAAAACAAAAGGTATGGCTAATATGTCCAATCAAACATATCTTAAGATATATAGTCGACAAAGAATTAAATGATTCACATCAAATAACCAAGCTCGGGTGGACATTATATTTTCTGACTTGTACACACACCTCTGTCCGGATTTGTAGAACAGCATAAACTCTTGTTAAAATAAAGACTCATGATTTGTACAATGGGGTAAAGTGAGGATAGATGGAACAGTAACTTGAATAATTCAACCTATGATTGATTTTGAATACAACAAAAAGATTATGGGTGTGCTCGTCACATCCATCGTACTTGCTGTGTTTTCGTATATGGCATAGAGAGAGGAGTGATCAAGCGAATGCCCCAATGCTTTAGTCTTGTTGGTCAGTGGGTCTGCTTTCCATATGCTTGATTACGGGTTGAGTAACTATTATTACGAAAACTTAATGTACATTTTTTTGTGAAATAGAAGAAATGGAGAAGGTTAAAACAAAATACAACTAATGAACATAAATATGACCAAAAAAGAAACTAACGAACAAAAAAAAACTATAATAAGTTAGAATCAACATGACAGTACTATGAAGTGGAGATATTAACACCTATAAATTGACAGAGATGAATTTGAAATAGAATATGTGGTGAGTTAGGGTACTATAAAATCAAAGATGTGAATCTTTCAATACCAGTTGTCCGCAGTTTAATTTTAGAAATGTGTTCATAAAAGTTTTTATTTTTTTATTTGGAAAAGGATATGATGCTTCTTGAATCGGACCACATAATTATTTTCCTTTTTTAACCCCGAGTTGATTAATCATGCAATCTTAAATTGGGCAGCCTCAGCCCACCCACCCCACGAAATACTGAACAAACTGGAGGTAGTCCACGGTTTGAATAGTAGTAATTTGTATTGTGGAACATATATACACCTTCCATCTTAAATGGTTAGTTCTGACGGATTTTGATACAATTTTTAAGACATTCAGATCTTTCAATTTATAACGTATTTTTTTTGTGCAAAGTTTTTAAAATCTTTAAAAATATTATAAACCGAAATATATGAACAGTTCAAAATTGAATTGAAATCAGAACGTAACAAATAATTTGGGACGGAGAGAATATTTTATTTGATTAGTTTTAGATAGCAAAAGAAAAGACGGGGAAAAGAACATTACAACCGACGAACAAAACAAACAAAAGTTATGTTTATCATTGATTGTAGTACGGTATAAAGTGAGATAGGATTTGAATAGTCAAGATTAGGATGCTATGAAGTGACAGATTTGAATCTCTAAAATACAGGTAACTTGTAGTGTGGTGAGATTTTTATTTTGATCTTACTCTTAATCGCTAATTGTTGATTTTTATCTCCCGTGTCAATTATTTGATCTTAATCGTTTATTTTGTATTTCACGTAGGCTTATTGAAGTATAAAAGATAAGTTAATCGAATGTGGACAGCTATATTTAATCAAAATATACTCATAATGGAAAAAAATTAACTTGGAGAAACAATTTTTTAATTTAACTGTAACGTAAAGCAGCTTTAATCGCATTGTTACATATGTCCAATTTAATCGGTTAAGTCTACGGTTCTTAACAAACGATAAAAGAAGAAAAAAAACCATCCAAGTTTAAACTTAATCAGTTGAAGAAAAGTCGAACTAAGAGTGTGAAAAGCAAATCGAAGAATTCTGACACTGATAGTAGTTCGATTGTTGATTTATAAATTACATCCAAGGATATCCGTAACAGAAATTTTCTCTACAGTTGTTGCAATTGAAATGATTTCCGCCATTGGGTATGAGGATAGAGAAGATACTTAGGGCCACAAATTCGCTGCTTCAAATCCTACACTCTGTGGCAATTCATTCCAGTAGAAGGCATTTAACTTTATGGTTGCTTCTGAGTGTTAATGGTCTCTGTATGAATCATTTTGCAAAGAAAGTTTTTAATGCAAATGTGAGAGCAATGGCTAGCTGTAGAGAAAATAGCAGGGAATGAAAGTTTTTTTTTTTTTTTTTCACTTACAGGACAAAAGATTCCATCAAGACATATCTTACATTATAAGATCTTTACCAGCGGGTACCTTAAAGGTGTCACAAACATGAGGGTCAAATGACTTAGTGCTGAGATATGTCACTTACTCGGTAAGGAGTTCAAGACACTAAATTGGGTTTCATCACTTATGGTAGATGTTGGTACTTACTGAATCTTTTTTTTTTTTATTTAAATTTTTTGTTGTTGTTGGCAGCATAATAGAGAAAAGAGATGTTGGCAACAATTGAAGGTTGGGTTTTTGGTACGTTCGTTCAAGTCAAATGTTTCGTTTTGAAATCATGTAGCTGCTTTCCAGTGGTGTTTTGTCCATCTGTTTTGATTTGGTAAGTTGGCGTCTTACCAACTTTCTTTAAAAAGTGTCAAGTTCAGGTTATTTGTGTCTAAATGGTTCGGAGTACTTATTTGACAATGATGTTTTTCTTTGTTCTCTTTACTACCTTGTTGATCATACTAAAGTTCATAAAATCTTTTTTTCTTATAAAAAATTGATTATACATTGATTTTTACAGAGGTACAATGCTTATATTAACGTTCAAAGACCTTTGTTTTGTCATTTTACTACCGGTCTATGTGTTCATGCAGTAGTTTTTACGATTATTTTCTCTCTTTAAATGAAAAACTCCAACTTTTGTTTGAATTGGAACATTTGGCAAGTTTCTCTTCACAAGAATTTATTTACATGTGTACACAGATAAATAAATATATTGAGGGAGATAAATAATTCTTCCTAACACAACGTTTGGCATTGTCAATGATATATTTCAGATGCTGTTAATATATTGTGAGGATTGTCAAGGCTAGGAAGTTGGAATTTGGTGCAGGCAAAGTACAAAACTTGTTGCTGCTAATATATTCTGAAGTTCATCTAGGTTTGAAGATGGGATAGATGCAGGGATGCTTTTGGTGCTGTTAAAACATGAAGTTTACTTTGGTGATGTTGCTACTTCTTCTGATGCTGCCATGAGTGTTGTGAATTGTTTCCAGATTTGGAATGATTTTGCTACATTTGCTGAAGATTTATTACTAATATATTCTGAAGATCATCAAGGTTTGCAGATGGAATAAATGCAGGGATGCTTTTGGTGCTATCAATATATATATTTGGTGCTATATATATATATACACACACACACTTGTTGTTGATGGTTTTGCCTCTTCTTATGCTGTCATGAGTGTTGTGAATTGAATTTCGTGAAACATTATTCAATTGATTCTCAACTAGCATAACTCTCTCTCTCTCTCTCTCTCTCTCTCTCTCTCTCTCTCTCTCTCATATTTCCTTACCCTAGCCGCCATCATCATCTTCCTCCTTCCCCTCCCCCCCTTTCTTGGTGGCGGGAGGGTAGGAGTCTTCACCCTTTGTGTGTGTGTGTGTGTGTGTGTGTGTGTGTGTTTTCTTTTTGATGTGATTGCAGAGGCGTGCCGGAGGTGGCTACAACCCTCGTTTCTCTCTCTCTCTCTCTCTCTCTCTCTCTCTCTCTCTCTCCCGATCTCCTCCCTCCCCCTTGCATTAGTTGTGGTCCAACCATGGCTGGTCTGCTAGGAGCAACTATACTTTGCCTAACGGCACGTCGGATCTTACATCTCTCATGCCGGCTTCATTGATGGATGGTGCCGATTTCGGGCCTAAGGGCTAGTGAAGGATGGCGGCTGGTGTTTTGGGGTTTTTCCGGGAGGTGGTCTGGGGTTGTGGGCTGGGATGGAAGGTCAGTGGGTTTTCATATCCAACAAGGTCATTGGTGGGATGAAGGGTCGGTTTTGGTGTGGCAGATTTGATCGTTGGACGACGGAAGACGGGGTATGCTGCTGATGGTGGGAGGTTGTTCGTGCAGATGATGGCGGCGAGGTATGACAGGTAGGCGGTTGGTCCGTCCTTGGGGCATAAACAGGGGCTTGTTCCCCGGTTCCAGCGGGGGTGGTGGCAACAATCGTTTTCTCTTCATGTGGCCGGTGTGCAGCTGTGTTGGCGGCAGGGGCGGCTGTGCTTTTGATGGGTGGCTGATTAGGGTTCTTTCGGATGGGCTTGGTCCATTTTGTCTAGGCATTTTCGGGCATGGGTGTTTTCTTATGAGTTGAATGTTTTATCAGGGTTTATTAGGAACCATGAGGGTGTTGGGCTTTGTGCCTATTAGGTGGGCATCCTTGATTGATTTCTTCCCAATCATGGAGTGGGTCTCGGATTGGGCTGACATTAGCTGAAAAATCAGGGTTTCCTTAAAATCTGTTAAAACCCTAATAGTATGAATGCGAATCACTAATTAAAACAAATAGCAAAGATTCACGCAAGCCGTTAAAACCCACAACACAGAGATATACGTGGAAAACCCTAAATGGGTAAAAAACCACGGGAATGAATCAAAATCACTATACTCATTGTGCAGTTACAGAAATACCTATCCAAACGATGTAAATCCTCACAAAGTTCTAAGTATCACCTGCCGAGTCACATGTACACCGCACCTAGTGATCTTGATCGCCAACGCCTTGAATCTCACAAGCCTTCCTTGGATACTTTTGGAATCCCACCAAAAGTATTCGCTAGAAATCACTTCTAGATTGTAGAGATCTTCTTGGAGATGATTATGTAGTTGTACGATCGTTCGATTGCATTGAAGCTCCAAGGTAATCACTCAAAAGATCAAAGAATTTCTCTCTCTTTTCTTCCGAAAAGTCGGCTGCTCTATGTCATAAGAGATACCCAAAAAACCCTAGCACGTCGGTATTTATAATTGCAGAATCGGGCATTTTTGTCAACTATTTTGCTCGAGCAAAATATCCAGCAAAAACAAACAGAATGTTTTGCTACTGTTTTGCTTGAGCCGAACATTCAGCAAACTCAACTAGACTATTGTGCAATCCGTCTTGACTAAAAAACTACCGCACTCAAATAAAAATACATAAAGATATGATTCTTTTCCACACCTAAATAGACACTCTAAAAATTAAAATTACAACTCGATGTAAATGTGTGTTTTGTCAAACGGAATTGCCAAAACAAAGAACTCCAGAACATGGTACTTACAATCTCCCCTTTTGACACTTCCATGACAAAACACACTACAAATGCAAACTATCCTATATGAACGAGTTGTAGAGAGCCTGCAAATAAAACTCAACATCCAAATATATTAGAACAGTAAGCAACCTACTCCCCCTTTCATCATTCTCCCCTTTTTGACATTGAATGACAAAGGGCGAATAAGATAAACAATAAAGCAATAAATGTGAACAAAGGAGAATATTGAACAATTAAAGACGAAGAGAATCAGCCAAGAGAAATATTTAAGAGAGAAACGAACAATAGCACAAATAGCATGATGCCTAAACTCATTAACAGACAAAGTAATAAAAGCACGCAAAGCTCAATAAAACATAATTAAACTCAATGCTAAAAGATTATAAATTTTTTGAAGATATGAGCATGAGAATGTTTTAGCGCAAGTATTATATCATGAGATGAGATGAACAAGACATCCAAACTTTAAGACACAACTTGATGATAGAACACCATGCAAGACAGAAGAAATACAACACACCATGATCAACAACATGTGAGGAAAGTGTGTGTGTGTGTGTGCATCCATGGCCTAGATATCAGGTTAGCTCAATTTAGGACCAATATTCTCATGAACAATAGGAGTATCAAGATGACTCTCCCTCAAGAAGTCAAACCAAGCTAGGTCCTCAATGATTTTTTGTTGATAAGTACTTGCAGAGCTCCCCCTCAACCTCTAATTTTTATTCTTTTTACATATTCTCTTTTACCCCACTCGCCGTTTGACGCGATCGTCCAGACTGGATAGAGCCGAATGCAACCGGTTACTAAGCAAGTGGTCCAATACTAATACCACATTTTCCATAAACTCTCATTTTTTATATAACCTCACCAATGGAAATATTTTTTTATTGTATTTTGCACTATCATCGGCGGCTTTCACACTACTAGGACTCTTGTCCTATAGGTAGCCGTTTCCTCAAGTCATTCATTCTCTCAATTTTGGAAGGGGAGATGGAAACAAAAAACAAATGGTGGTGGATGGATTTCAACATCACATTTGGAATTCTAACCACGGGTCAATCTCCAAAAGAAATCTCAAGATACAAGCCAAGTTTATGAGAACAAGACCCCTAATTGTCAACCATCCATTATTGCCATGAATAAGTGTACAAAATATCGGATACTCATGGTTTATTGGCATTCAAATGTTCTTGCAGGGAGAATACCAAAAGAAGTGCAATGATAAATATGGATGAACATGTTCATAAAATCTGATGATATTCAACTACACACCAAAAACTATCATGCTCAATCCACACAATAACTAATAAATAGACATAAAATTTTTGAATATTTTTTTATATAATAAAACAAAGACAACTTTGAAACAACTATAAAACTCCATAAATCTAGGTATTAAGATATGCATAATCAATTAAACCTAGTTTATGGAACCAAACCTAACCTTTAAAAGGCAAGACCAAACTCTCCAAGTGAACTATAGTCATCTAGAGAGTCAAGATCATCATCGACCGGAGATACCAAATCAATTTTACGAACCCACATTTGTCTAGGCTTTCCCTTTTCAACACTAGTCTTTTTAGTAGTTTTGGGTGTTGGATTTCTTGTAGTAAAATTAGCATGCGAATGAGTTTTATGTCTAGGCCTCTGCGAATACTCCATGTAATTGTTCATGTTATGGTAATGGGGAGGAGTCCTATGATAACCATGAAGGGCAAAACAGTAAGGACGAATATGACCTCTAATTCCACAAGGATGGCAAGTGGGCACAAAATTATTATGACCATAAGAATGAGCTACATGTGGATGTGAAGTGTATGACTTATACATCTTCCTACAGTGCGGTCTAATATGGCCAATCATACCACAAAAATGTCAAGTAGGTACAAATTTAACGACATGTGTAAACACTTGAGACATAGCATGATTAATAACTTTAGTTTTTTCCTCCTTGCGTTTGGGATGTTCGTTTACCACTGTTGTCGTTTGCTCCTTTGGCATGGGAGAATTGAGTCTGTTCTTCATGCCATTAGCATTCTTCTTCTTATCTTTACGATTGGTCTCTTCTTTCCCAATTGGTGGAGTAGAAGATGTCGCGTGATAACCCAGCCCTGAACGATCGCTAGGATGTCGTTGGATGGAAAGAATATGATCCAATACTTGGGTCCCTGTTTTTGTATCATCCTCTAATTTCTCCTTAGACTTCACACTAGTCAAGGCCTTATTTTTCTCAAGAAGGAGCTCAATTTCTTTATTTTTCTCATCTCTCTCTTAAGTGCGTTCATTCAAAATATTCTCTAAATTCTTGACCTTATTAGAAAGCTTATCATTCACCTTCATCAATTTTTTACTAAAAATATGAAGTTTGTAGTACTCCTCTTTGATCTCATCCATGTCATCACAACTTTCCGCCTCACTATTATCCATCTCAGAACCACTCGATTCGGAAAGACCCTTAGGATTTAAGGAAACTCCGAAAGCCAAAAAGTTTCTATCATTATTTTCGTTGTCGTCCTGTTCTTCATTCGATTCACCAGAATCGCTATCATCCCACGTTTGAGCAACAAAAACCTTCTTTTTCTTTTTGTTAGCACAATCTAGGGCATAATGACCAAACCCATGACACTCAAAACACTGGGGTCCCTCAGGTGGTCCTTTTCTCTCCTTCTTAATTTTTTTAGAAAATTCTCCTTTTCCTTTATCATTTTTCTTTTTCATACTATTTTTAAATTGTTTGAAAAATGCTTCCATCTCCTCAAAATCTACATCACTATCACTATCCGAATGTTTCTTATTTTTCTGAGTACTTTTAAAAGCAATAGAAGTCTCAGAATGTTTTACTTTAGGCTGAACAGGTTCAGATTGCAATATGTCAGCCTCATAAGTTTGGAGAATCCCAACTATTTCTTGAACAGATTTTTCTTTTAACTTTCTCTTACCTTCCAACATAGTTACTTGAGTTTTAAATCTAGGAGGTAAAGAACGTAAAATTTTCTTAATAATATGGAAGGAAGGAATTGGCTCACCCAAGTTCTCACAGCTATTGACGATGGCGATGAGCTTGGAGTAAAATTGATTGAATGTCTCCTCCTCTTGCATTCTGATGGTCTCAAACTCCGTAATAAGCCTTTGCAGCTTAGACTGCTTAACCACGTCTGTCCCCTCGTGACAAGTAATCAGAATGTCCCAAGCCTCTTTTGCTATTTCACAGTTAGCTATTTTCCTATGCTCATTAATATCAACAGCATAAAATAAAATATCAAGTGCACGATTGTTAGCCTGAAGTAATGCTTTTTCAGCGACTGATAACTCAGATTGGGGTTTTTAACTTGTTTGTCCTCTACTGTTTTCATGGGTCGAGTGTACCCCACAATACACGAATCCCAAATTTCTTCACTTGCAGATCTCATTATAGCCTTTATTCTAGATTTCCAGTAATCAAAATTATCTGCATCAAGTATAGGCAAATTTCTAGACACGTGATTCATATTCATACTCATGATGGATCTGCTCTAGGAAAATAAATCCTAACGGAAGGAGCAGCTTGCTCTGATACCAATTGAAAAATCAGGGTTTCCTTAAAATCTGTTAAAACCCTAATAGTATGAATGCGAATCACTAATTAAAACAAATAGCAAAGATTCACGCAAGCCTTCAAAACCCACAACACAGAGATATACGTGAAAAACCCTAAATGGGTAAAAAACCACGGGAATGAATCAAAATCACTATACTCATTGTGCAGTTACAGAAATACCTATCCAAACGATGTAAATCCTCACAAAGTTCTAAGTATCACTTGCCGAGTCACACGTACACCGCACCTAGTGATTTTGATCGCCAACGCCTTGAATCTCACAAGCCTTCCTTGGATACTTTTGGAATCCCACCAAAAGTATTCCCTAGAAATCACTTCTAGATTGTAGAGATCTTCTTGGAGATGATTATGTAGTTGTACGATCGTTCGATTGCATTGAAGCTCCAAGGTAATCACTCAAAAGATCAAAGAATTTCTCTCTCTTTTCTTCCGAAAAGTCGGCTGCTCTATGTCATAAGAGATACCCAAAAAACCCTAGCACATCGGTATTTATAATTGCAGAATCGGGCATTTTTGCCAGCTGTTTTGCTCGAGCAAAATATCCAGCAAAAACAAACAGAATGTTTTGCTACTGTTTTGCTTGAGCCGAACATTCAGCAAATTCAACCAGACTATTGTGCAATCCGTCTTGACTAAAAAACTACCGCACTCGAATAAAAATACATAAAGATATGATTCTTTTCCACACCTAAATAGACACTCTAAAAATTAAAATTACAACTCGATGTAAATGTGTGTTTTGTCAAACAAAATTGCCAAAACAAAGAACTCCAGAACATGGTCCTTACATTAGCCTTGTGTTTGTTTGTTGTTTCCTTGTCCTCTTAGTCTTGTAACAATTTCAATATTAATAAAAAAATACTTTAAAAAAAAATGAGTGTTGTGAATTGTTCCAGACTTTGAAGGTTACCGCTATGTTAGGACCTTGGTTATGGATTAGTCCTGATCATGGCTTTGGACAAGTTATCTTTTGTAGTTTTATTTCCTTTTTCCTTTGCTTTGCTTTCTATTCAGCATTTTGCTGGATGTGTTTGCTTTGCTATATCCTTGCACTTGTACTTGGTTGTGGTTTCTCTTTCTTCCATGTATCCTTGTCGGAGTTCAATAAAATTTTGTTGCCGATAAAAAAATTATTATTGTGAATATTACTACAACATTGTCCTTATTTGTTGGTTAATTCCTAACATTGCTTTTTCATATGATTTTAGGAACCAGAAGATTAGCCAAGGAGCAAGAAAAACAACGTGTGTCATTTTTAGGTTCTAATAACTGCTCGAGAACAGAAAACACGGGAGAATCCTTGGTTCATCTAATGCGCGCCTTTTTGCTGCATCCCAAGTTCTGTGGTGAAAGTCATCTATGTTCATTTCAAAATGTGACGTTCTCGAGGAAATGGCAAAAATAATTTATGCATTGCACTTCCAGTTCTTTTGTTATGTTGCAATTAATATACTAGAGGTTCCTAGCTATCAAGTGCTGAACAAATTGGCGTACTCAAAGGAGAAGCATTTGATGGGGTTTGAAGACAGAAAAAATAGAACACTAGGGTAGAAACTAAGGGCAAGTTAGATTGGTTTGGTTAGTAAAATAAATGCAAAAATGGTTTCATTTCCATATTATTTTCCTTTCCCTTACTCCCTCCGTCCCAAATTACTCACCTCCTAAGAGAAGTCATGCAATTTCCAAATCAAAAAATAAAGGACTTACCTAAATCACTTTTTGCGTTTCTTTACACCAAATTAAAGTACTTGATAAGATCTTTCATATGGTGTAAAGAAATTTAAAAAAAAAAAAAACTATGAACGGAAGTAGTTTATTTTCTGATCTCAAAGTTGCATGACTTTTCATAAGGTTCTCGCAATTTCAGACAGAGGGAGTAATATTTCCAGATCCATGCTTTTGTTTGGCTATAAAGTCATTGTTTTATGAATATATACACCATGTATATACGATGGTGTAATGGGTGCGTGAATTTTTAATTTTTTTTTTCAGTCTTGGCAAGAAGAATAATTACTCAAATTTGTTTTTGGCTTTTGAATTATTAGTCGTGAAGGCCATATATGGACATGGACAGTGGTTATATATAGGAAGACAACATGAAAATTAGGTGGTACCTTGTTGGAATGGAAGTCATACCTGTAAGTTTCTTGAGTTCTTCTTTAAAACAATGTTCTATGACCTACCTTGGTTGTGACATTGACTAAGCAGAAGCGTGATTTAATTGTTGCTAATTGGGTTTGTCTCTAATCCCGTTTTTGAAGGAATTTGGCTTTCACGTGAACAAACACATCAGGCCATTAAATCCCTCGACTTATCCATCGCATGAAAAATTCAATATGCTAGGTTTTTCTGGTCTATGATAATGCACATAAGCTTAGCCAATAGCCAAATATTCTATTCAAGAATCAAACGATATTCATGAAGTGTCACTTTGTCCTTGATTTATCATACAAAAGTATTGAGTCCCACAATATTTACCAATCACAACGCGTGGAACACGATAGTAAAATACATATATCACCATAAAATTTACAAGATAGTAATTTACAAGATAGTGAAATACATATATCACCATAAAATTTAGAATGCTTTATTTGTCAAGTAAGGCCCTTGTTGCAGAGAGAGAGCAAGAGAAATAGTCGTCCCCTTAGCGGCGGAAGCTCCTGACTGGGCGTGGGGTTTCCCCCTCGACGGCTCCCAGCTTGACTAGAGTGTAGAGACTTGCGCCTGCAAGGGCCCCGAGTATTGGTGCCACCATGTATATCCATATTGATTTGTAATTCCCTGCTGCAACCGCTGGCCCCAATGTCCTCACCGGATTCATCGAAGCACCAGTGGAAGGCCTGTAAAATTTTTGAGAAACAAATGGATCTCAATTGTTGTCATAGTTTACCATGTTATCCGCCAAGAGAGACGACAAAACTTTCAAAAAGGAGAGATTACTCTGTTTTCTAAGATACAACAAAATTCTCCACTTTGTGAAAGAGAGACAGAGATTAGGAATAATGGATCACTAACCCTGCAACTAGAGTGTTAAGCATCACTGTAGCTCCTACTGCTATTCCTGCTAACTCACCAACCTGTTAATTAAGAAGACCCCGAAATAGAAAGGAGAGAGAAGAGATTTCATATATAATTACAATTAATCTAGAACAAGTGATCGAAGAGTAGTAAATTATTGGAACTTGTGGCTCATATGATGTGTATGGGAGGTACTAAGAAGTTCTCGTAAAAGGCCAGTGCCGAGCGAAGCAAACAAAACCCTAAACCCTAAAACCCTATGTACCGAAAAAGATCATCAATAAAACAACTTCTCTATCCGCTCCCATGGACTTACCCGATTTTGGAGAACCACGTATATCTCTGTGTCAATTCTTTTACTGTTTATACTCGTATATCGTGTGTGATTCGATCCTAACATAAATGTAAAAAATGCTCAGAAATGATTACCGCACGGGTGTCGGTGGCAACAGCAGTAACAACAAAGAGGAGATTGAAGGTTATGAGGAATTCAAGCCCGAAAGCCTGGCCATTGCTCACGTGAGGAACAGTTACACCACCAGACATGAAAGGGTGGAAAGCACCTTTGAGAGCAAAAGAAGCACATAGAGATGCCGAGACCTGCGCTGCTATGTAGGCTGGGACTTGGATCCATGGAAAGTGACGGAGCACTGCGAACGCAATGGTGACTGAGGGATTCAAGTGAGCACCGGAAATGTGACCCGTAGACAGAATCACAATCATCACTGCCAGCCCTCCGCATAATGCGTTACCAATCAGCGACTCCACTCCGTTATACTTTTGGTTCACGATTGGACCGGCTGTCGCTGTGAATATCAGTATGAAAGTCCCCACGAACTCTGCTCCCAGCTGCAACCAAATTAACCCCACCAATCCAAAATATTACAATATTGAATTAACAAAATAATACATGCTAGCTGACCACGAATAAAGGACAATTACTCCAAAATACTCCTACTCTACTTGATAACTACTACTACTAGCTAACCATTAACTACGTTAAACATTTGGAACAAATTTTAATGTACGAAATTTGATTAAACGAAAATTGTCTTTCTGAGAATATACAACAACAAAGAGAACAATCCTTGCTAGCTTCTATAAGCAACTTCTCTGTTTTACTACATTCCATTCTAATGTGTGTTATTAGTATATTCCACGAATCCTAACCTACTTTCGCCTCTTAGAATTGGACAGAATTAGGCTGGCTTTCTATGGCGTACGCAACATTTGTTTCTTGAAACTTATTGAGATTAAAGGTCCATTTGTCAACAACCAATCGGGCGAATAAAAAATATTAGTATAACCCAATCAGTCATCGAAATCTCCTTCCACGACATGAATAGAATTGAATAGGGTTGCGAACTCAAGTACAAACTTAGATGGTAAATCGAGCAAGTTGTCTAATTGAATCGAGTCCTGAATAGCGAACAATGGCTGAACCACATATCCCTTCACGCCTTATAAGACTACTTCGGAAGCACTAATAGTTCGGTGAGTATACTTGGTGATGCAGAGTGGGTCGCATCCATACCATTCACTTCCCAAGCGGCACAAATAAGTCACACTTTGTCAAAAAGGCCCAAATTCCGCGTTTGGAAGGGAAATGGGCTTACATCGCCATTTCGGCGATGATCAACAATGAATTTTAGCCGTTTGATATCGTCTAGGCTTTCAAATGGGGAATTTTACCGTTTTAGCAAGAAATTCCATTTTTGTTGCCGTCTGTTTTTGATAACCTTATATTTTCTTTCTAGTTTTTTATTCTGTCAAGTATTTCCAAATTTCTATTTTTGGTAATTTTTGTAATTTTTTTGATTTTGACTTGATTGGCAACTCAAATCTTTTTGTTATTCATTTCCTAGTTGATCTAGGGTTGCTTTGGCATTACAAGTATCATTATAAGCTCAATATATGGCAGAATTTGGGTGTTTACTGGAGTATGAATTAAGAAAATTGATTTTTTTTAAAACTTATTGTCGTTTGTTCAAAGAGGAAGTACCTCGGATCCAAAATTATTCGTATCATATTCTGTTATTGCAATGTGGTACCTAAATATGGTCACCATAGCATTTCTCTCCTGCAAATACAATGCAATTTCGGGTCCCAAGGCCCTATCTGTTTTCATCCTCCTTAAAGCCTTCATCATTTTGAACTTTTGTATTCTTCGATAGAACTCATATTCGACATTCTCCCTAGGTACACCAACTTCCTCCTCACCGAAGCCTCCTTCATGCTTCTCATTTAACAACTTTTTGAAATACGACTTCCATCTATTCTTGATCGCCTCATCTTTAACCAATACCACCGAATCAATATCTTTTATACAGTTAACTTGAGAGACGTCTCTAACTTTCCTTTCTCACAGCTTGACGAGTTAATAAATATTCTTTTCTCCATCTTTAGTATTGAGTCTAGCATAGAAATCCTTAAAGGCTCTCAACTTGGCATCCCTAACGGCTTTCTTACCTTCCTTGCTTGCCTATTTGTAGCCTTGGAAATTTTCATCATTCCGATCCTTTTGCCACTTTTTTAAGCACTCCTTCTTGGCTTTTACCATGGTTTGAACCTCGTCATTCCACCACCAAGTCTCCTTAGAAATTGGGTCTTTCCCCTTCGACTCCCCAAAAACTTCTTTCGATATTCTTGTAATATCGTCTGCTACTATATTCCACATACTTCCAATTCCCACCTCACTAGCTTCTTGGGACATTTTTTCCATGAACTCCTCTAGTTTCTCCCTTGGCACCACCATTTAATCCGTGGGCATCTAGTTTCCTTTATCATTCTATTATTCCACAAATCTATAATAGTGTGTTAAAAAATTACTTTAATCTATTAATCAGCAATGAGTATGCAAAATTTCATATTAGACAGATAATATTGCAATTAGAAAACTTAAACTTTGCAATAGCTCTTGACGAAATTTTACATTTTGAGCAAGCAAGATAAAACTAGCCAAGGCATAGACCTACTAACCTTTTTGAAGGGGAAGTTGTGGTGAATGGGTTTTTTTGGAGATTTAGAAATTAATTGTCGTTCAGAAAGAAGCCAGAGCATGATAGCAATACCAATTATAGATCAAATTGTTTTTCTCTCTTTTTTAAATTCTTTTTTTTTTGTCATTAAAAACATGTACCTTGTTTGGGCTATTGAGTTTAGGTGTTCAATTATGAATTATTTGAATCAACGGATGTTCATAATATAGGGTTTAGTGTTCAAATAAAGCCTAGCTAAAATAAATTGGTAATGATAAAATTCAAACAAAAAAAAAAATTAGAGTGTTTGCAAAGGGTAGAGCCGCCTGTGTGTACAGACCACTCTAGATTATTCTACTTGCAAATGTTAAGATTTTTCTCTGTTATATGTTGCCTATTTCTTGGTAAGAATTTTTAATACATTTGTAGATTAATTATATGTTATGGATCTTTCTAATCTTAATATTTTAACCAAAAATATTACTCCATATTTAATAATTCGATGTTCATATCTCTTCAAACAAAGAAGTCCAAAGTATAAAATATCTATCATATCTATCTATTCATACTCTATAAAAAAGTAATGGGGCTTTAAAAGCCACCAAAAAGCTATCCTTAAATTTGTAGAATTTTGGTTCTTAAATCCTCAAACTCCACCCAATCTTCTCCTCACGTTAACCACCAAATAATAAGTTATAAACGGAAGAGGCAGAAACCTCCGCCACGGTCATTTTGGACCCCACCTTTTATTTTATAAGGCCGGCAGAGTAGAGTATTCATGCAAAAAGTCTATTTGATCAGACATCGATAGGATATCAAAAAAGAACTTTTAATTTATAAAATAAACGATCTGAGTTCTATCATTAACCCACTACTACTCTACTTTGTACTAGCATTTTCCCCCTAAAATAGAAAACTGGTCTCCTTTGGGTAAAAAACGGGTTTTTGATTTTTTATTTTTTTCATTTGTCCTTATTCAAAAAAAATTTGCATTCATTAGTTTTGCATGAAGATCCAATAATCCACCTATTTTGGCTTTCTTCAAAAAAATTTGAGTTTTGACTATAAATTTATACTTGTTAGATTCGTCTAGTCAAGGAGAATCCAGAAACCACAAAATCTTCATGCAAAACTAACGAATGCAAAAAAAATTTGAATAAGGACAAAATTGAAAAACTAAAAAACCAAAAACCGGTTTTTTACCCAAAGAATAAGTAGTTGAGAACTAATTGATCAAGCAATTAAAATAAATCTAATATATATTTGTTTTGGTGTATAACTTTACCTAAAATATAAACTAAATGTGAAAGAAAATCATTCAATAAAGCAAAACACTGACACGGTACTAAGGCTGAGTTTTCCATTTGATTTTATCATCTGAGTTACTAAAATCATTTGAAAAACTCAACCGAATGCTATGGAACTGTGGTATTGTTAAACACTAGCATTGGCAGCTTCAGGGAATTTTTAACAAGGTGTTCAGAAATTACATTTAACTCTACTAGCTTAACCAAACAGTCGTATCTTCACAAAATTTCATATACTAGTGTCTCTAATGCGACCTCAAAAATACAAAAACAAATAGGAGCAATCAAACAGGAGCAATTAGTCGTAAAACGTTGTAGTTGTTTTCAGTTTTTTTTATATTTTTCCCAAAGCAAAATCAAACCAAAGCATAAATATGCTTATTTTTTTTTTAGGAAATTATGTAGCAAATACATTTGCACAGATCTTTTTAAAAATATGTTTTTATTTTTGGATTGTCTGCTCTAAGGAAAACTACACCATAACGATACCAATATATATTTTTTCTTCTCCATCTTTTTGTCATTAAGATGTCTATCTTGTTTTGAGATGATATATTAAGTATTTAATTGTGAATCACTTGAATTGCAGTGTGTTTTATTTATAGTATAGAACTAAGTGTTCAAACAAAATATTAAATAAAATTACTAGATGCAATATAACAACAAAATAAAAAAGCATGTTCAATTGACCAAAAATTTTTATATGTGGTGCTATCTATGATTGGGTTATAACGGGATGTAATTTAGATTGTTCAAAATAGACTGATTTGTTGGTGGCTGTTCATTTAATTTTGTACTGGGTGATTAAAACATAAATTAACCTAAAATTTGTACAAATTTTTAGATGTATTATTTGCACAAATTTTTATTTAGGGTGGTTATGTGACCATCCACCCCGTAGGATGGAGCCGCCAGTGAACACGAGTACCTTAAAAAACCAACCCTAACGTTTAGACAGTTTGAAAAAAGATAAGCCAACGAGTTAGATCGAGTGTGAGATATACTCCACCTTGCGGGTGAGGGAGACATCGGGTGAAGGGAAACCTGCCAGGCAAGTGTGAGGTCCACCCCACGTTGGGGCGTCAACAGGCAAGCACTTGCTTCGGGGCATTGACGTTCTATCATAGGAAAGTGAGTCGACTCGGAGCGACGTAAATAAAGGCGCACCCGGCGTCCCCGGTGTTGCCGGCGCCGACACAGTCGGAGTTCCAGCTTCTGATTCCAGCATCTCTTTTGGAGTATCTAGGTAGTACTTCTGAAGGCTACTCATTTTTTCTTTTTTCTTATATATTTTTTTGGGAGGTAGGGGGAGACTAGATGCAAAGTATGTAGACAATTACATAATTTGGAATTTTTTTTTTCAAAGGTGTCACTACGTTTTAATCTTTTCCAGAATGATGATGATAGGAATAAAAAGATAAAGATTTACAATGGCATGGAGAACATATTATAGTAGCACCTCCTTTTTTTTAGTTATAGTAGAAAGAAGTGAACCAAAATTACATGCTTACCAGGATTTTTATGAATGTAGGGTTACGGAGCAGGAAAAAGGAAGACAGCCAACTGCAATGAAGGAAATTTACTGTTTTTGTTTTTTGTTTTTTGATAGGAGGAGGAGGGATTAAGAATCAAGGGATAGCAAATTTAAATGTTCAAAGTGTTTTTTATAAAGGTATGTTCAAGGAAGAGAGATGATGGATGGATCCAGAGTGAGAGTATTGACTGATTACTGAAAGTTGTTACTGATAAGATTTCGTCAAGGAGAGGATGAAAACAATGAACATAATTAAGAAATACTGTGCCTGGTAGCCTTGCTAAGTTGATCGGAAGCAAAGCAAAGACCTGGAGCTATGTCAGTTGTTTATTGTTAGCCTCACCTAGGAAGGAGAGAGATGGGGGAGGAAATTGGTGTTAAACGTGTGTGTGTGTGTGTGTGAGAGAGAGAGAGAGAGAGAGAGAGAGAGAGAAGAGTAGGAAAAGCTAGGCACAATGGTGGGAGCAGTTATACCCTCTTGTTTGGCTTTGTTCGGACTGCTGCTTGGCCATTTTTCAAAAACGAATTGAGTGGCGCTAGTGAGCCCACTAAATATTCAACTCTCTAACTGAAATTGGTGAAAAAATGAATGGTGATCTTAGTGGCCCCCAGACCAAATGGAGAAAAAGTTTTCCGAGAGAGAGGGTTGAATTTTATCTAACAGTCAAAAGTTAGAGAGAAAGGGAGGAAGAGGTGGGGTGGGCCCAGTCGGAGGGTATTTTAATATTTAGTGTGAAAAAAGTTTGGTTCGGTCAGAGAGTTGAATATTTAGTGGGCCCACTGACGCCACTCAATAAGTTTTTGAAAATGGCCAAATAACAATCCGAACAAAGCCATTTGTTTTTTGAGAAGAGATCAGCTCTTGATATGCTATTTAAACTTTGAAGAGCTATGTTGGCCATGTGTTTCTAAGGGGGTAGAAGCATTACAAGTGGCCAACAGAGTAAGGCTAAGTTTTCCAAATGATTTTGGCAAACCAGTTGTGAAAATAGTGATTGATTTTAGCAAATTAGTTTATCAGGTGCTAAAATCATACTAATTGATTTTAGCAACTGAATTGCTAAAATCTTTTAAAAAACTAGGCTTAACCCTAGAGAGAGAAAGTCAATGACCATTCCATCATCACATCTTTACAGCTTATCAATCGAACTTTATACGATTATTCTAAAGGCCGCATGGTGTGCTGAGTAAAACTGATAAAATCAATGAATAAGGGCATCCTTATCAACACCTCTACTTTAAAATCCCCAAAAAAATCCATCAAAATCAGCATATCTATATTCGACCAATTTATTTTTTCTTAAGTGACTACTTAAATTTTAGTAGGCACTATTCACACACCATTATGTTTTTCATTGTTTTTTTCCTGTTGCTTTTCCCGGGTTGGCAGCGTCAAAAGAGAGAGAGGGAGGTGAACAGGAGAGGGTGGGGGTCTAGTACTCATGGCTAAGTGTGTGTGTGTGTGTGTGTGTGTTTTTGGGGGGGGGTGATATTTAAACAAAAATGATTATGACATAAACTTATTGCCACAACCCCACTCCCATGGGGTGTGGGTTCCACATGGGCACCCCATGCGGGACCCACACCTCATGTGAGTGGGGTTGTGGTTGGTTGTAGCACAAAATTTGTGTATATATCATTATTCATATTTAAATGGTAAATGTAATATTATTCTGGAACTCATGATCCGAATCGTCCAATGTGTTCAAAATGTGTTTTTAAGGGTGCGCGCGAGAAATCATAAAAAAAAATACCGGGAAAGGCTTGATCCAAACAGTTTTTCGCAAAACTGTAAATACACAATTTTTAGGTTAGGCAATGATCAATAATGAATTTCAGCTGTTCGATGTTGTCTAGGCCTTCAAAAGGGAAATTTTACCGTTTTAGGAAATAATAGATTTGCAAATAACTTTTAGCAAGAAATTCCATTTTTGTTGCCGTCTGTTTTGATAACCTTATATTTTCTTTCTAGTTTTCGATTCTGTCAAGTATTTCCGAATTTCTATTTTTGATAATTTTCGTAATTTCTTTGATTTTGACTTTATTGGCAACTCAAATCTTTTTGTTATTCGTTTTCTAGTTGATCTAGGGTTGATTTGGCATTACAAGTATCATTATAAGCTCAATGGCAAAATTTCGTCGTTTATGAATTAAGAAAATTGATTTTTTTTTAAACTTATTATCGTTTGTTCAAAGAGGGAGTACCTCTGGCTCAAAATTATTCGTATCATATTCTGCTATTGCAATGATACATGCACATCACATGGTATTCGAATGTGGTACCTAAATATGGTGACCATAGCATTTATCTCCTGCAAATACAATGCAATTTCGGGTTCCAAGGCTTTATCTATTTTCATCCTCCTTAAAGCCTTGATCACTTTGGACTTTTGTATTCTTCGATAGAACTCAAATTCGACATTCTCCCTAGGTACACCAACTTCCTCCTCACCAAAGCCTCCTTCATGCTTATCGTTTAACAACTTTTCGAAATACAACTGCCATCTATCATTGATCTCCTCATCTTTAACTAATACCACCGAATCAATATCTTTTATACGGTTAACTTGAGAAACGTCTCTAGCTTTCCTTTCTCACAGCTTGGCGAGTTAATAAATATTCTTTTCTCCATCTTTAGTATTGTGTCTAGAGTAGAAATCCTTAAAGGCTCTTAACTTGGCATCCCTAACAACTTTCTTACCTTCCTTGCAAGCCTGTTTGTAGTTTTGGAAATTTTCGTCATTCCGATCATTTTGCCACTTTTTAAAGCACTCCTTCTTGGTTTTTACCATGGTTTGAACCTCGTCATTCCACCACCAAGTCTCCTTAGAAATTGGGTCTTTCTCCTTCAACTCCCCAAAAACTTCTTTTGATATTCTTGCAATATTGTCCGCTACTATATTCCACATATTTCCAATTCCCACCTCACTTCGTGGGACATTTTTCCTGTGAACACCTCTAGGTTCTCCCCTGGCACCACCATTTAGTCCGTGGGCATCTAGTTTCCTTTCTCATTCTATTATTCCATGAATCTTTAATAGTGTGTTCAAAAATTACTTTAATCTATTAATCAGCAATGAATATGCAAAATTTCATATTAGACGGATAATATTGCAATCAGAAAACTTTTAAAAAATTAAAATAAAAATTAAGATTTTGCAAAGGCTCTTGCCAAAATTTTACATTTTGAGCAAGGAAGATAAAACTAGCTAGGGCATAGATCTTCTAACCTTTTTGAAGGGGAATTATTGGTGAATGGGTTGGCACAGATCTTGAAATGGCTTAATTATATGTTCTAGATTTTTCTAATCTTAATATTTAACCAAAAATATTACTCCATATTTGATCACTTTATAGTTTAATAATTCGATGTTCATATCTCTTGAAACAAAGAAGTTCGAAGTGTGAAATATCTATCATATCTATGTATTCATATGCTCTATAAAATGTAATGGGGCTTTAAAAGCCACCAAAAAATTATCCTTAAATTTGTAGAATTTTGGTTCTTAAATCCTCAAATTCCACCCAATCTTCTTCTTATGTTAACCACCCAATAATAAGTTATAAACGGATGAGGCGAAAACCTACACCACAGTCATTTTGGACCCCACTGCTCATTTTCTAAGGCCTGCAGAGTAGTGTACCCACACAAAAAATCAGACATCAATAGGATATCGAAAATTAACTTTTAATTTATAAAATAAATGGTCTGATTTCTATCAATAACCCACTACTACTCTACTTTGTACTAGCATTTTCCCCCTAAAATACAAAACAAAATAATTAGCTGAGAACTAATTGATCAAGCAATTAAAATAAATCTAATATATATTTGTTTTGGTGTATAACTTTACCTAAAATATAAACTACATGTGAAAGAAAATCATTCAATAGAGCACAACACTTACAGGGTGGAGCCACCTTTGGGCTAAGGTGGGCTCCAGCCCATGTGGAACAAAAAAATAAATAAAATTATGTAAATTTTTAGGCCAATACAATTTAGCTCACCCAGTAAATTTTTTTTAGCCCAACCAATTCAAATCTTGATCCAAACTTAGCCCAACCCACATTCCAGGAACTGATAAAAAGGGTCGGGGACAGATTTGAACTGAACCTGAAGTTTATCCCTAGACTATGTAAATACAAAACGAAAACTTCATAGAAAATTGCTCGAATCAAGCCTTTTCCAGTCATTTTTTTTATAATTCATTTATTGGACCCTTAAAAATAAGTTTTGAACAAATTAAACGGTTCAGATAGTTGAAATTTTATATAAAAAAAAGGCGAGTCCCGCACTTTAGCAAAGTGCAGAATCCCTCATAGGAAAGGGGTCTGACATATATAATATATATGTTCCACTTCTAGTCCGGACTCCGGATTTTCAGACCTCCGTGATCCGAGTATCTTTTTGACGATCCGATCAGACCAATGTGTTCAGAAGGTGTTTTCAAGGGTCTCCGCGAAAAATCTTCAAAAAAAAATATTATAAAGGACTTGATCCAAGCAATTTTTGCAAAACTGTAAAAATACAGTTTTTGCGAAAAAAAAAATACTTGATCAAACCCTTTCCGGTTTTTTTTTAAAAAATATTTCTTGCGTGAACTTTTGAAAACACTTTCTGAATACATTGGACAGTTCGGATTTTCCAAAAATGATTTGCAAAACAAAAAAAAAATTATTTTTTCTTATTCACAAGAGGGTTTAGACTAAAAGATTTGCCTATATATATACTGTATGTTAGCTTAGCCCGGGTAAATTTATGTGATGGCTCCGTCTTTTCATGCTACTAATGCTATGAAACTGTGGTATTGTTAAACACTAGTACCTTAAAAAAACCAACCACAACGTGTAGACAGTTGAAAAGGATAAGCCAATGAGGGAGATCGAGTGTGAGATATACTCCACCTTGCGGGTGAGGGAGACATCGGGTGAAGGGAAACCTGCCAGGCAAGTGTGAGGTCCACCCCACGTTGGGCCGTCAACAGGCAAGCACTTGCATCGGGGCATTGACTTTCTATCATAGGAAAGTGAGTCGACTCGGAGCGACGTAATAAAGGCGCACCTGGCGTCGCCAGTGTTGCCGGCGCCGACACAGTCGGAGTTCCAGCTTCTGATTCCGGCATCTCTTTCGGAGTATCTAGGTACTTCTGAAGGGCGACTCTTTTTTTCTTTTTTCTTATATTTTTTTTGGGAGGTAGGGGGAGACTAGATGCAAAGTATGTAGAGAATTACATAATTTGGAATTTTTTTTTAATAAAGGTATCACTAAATCTTTTCCAGAACGATGATGCTAGGAATATATAAAAAGATAAAGATTTTCAATGGCATGGAGAAAATATGATAGTAGCTCCTCTCTTTTTTTTTAAGTTATTGTAGAAAGAAGTGAACCAAAATTACATGCTTACCAGGATTTTTATAAATGTAGGGCTATGGAGCAGGAAAAAGGAAGATAGCCAGCTGCAATGAAGGAAAGATAGTCCTGGTTCTTTTCAGAAAATTTACTGTTTTTGTTTTTTGTTTTTTCATAGGAGGAGGAGGGATTAAGAATCAAGGGATAGCAAATTTACATGTTCAAAGTGTTTTTTTATAAAGGTATGTTTAAGGAAGAGAGATGATGGATGGATCCAGTGTGAGAATATTGACTGATTACTGAAAGTTGTTACTGATAAGATTTCATCAAGGAAAGGCAGAAAACAATGAACACAAGTAAGAAATACCCGGTAGCCTTGCTAAGGTGATCGGAAGCAAAGCAAAGAGCCTGGAGCTATGTCAGTTGTTTACTGTTAGCCTCACCAAGTAAGGAGAGAGAGGGGGGAGGAAATTGGTGTTAAACGCGTGACTGCGGAGAGAGAGAGAGAGAGAGAGAAGAGTAGAAAAGGCTGGGCACAATGGCGGGAGCAGTTATACCCTCAGGCCTTGTTTGTTAGGAGAATATGGGTTTGAGATTTGGAGGTGTACCTCTTAGAGTAGGTCCCATTTTTCATTGTTTTATAATCTTATTTTGGATGGGATTTGAAATCCCCACTCAATTTTAATACCCATCCGAACGGCTAATAGAATTCCATTGGGGTGGAATTTGAAGGGAAGACAACAAAATTGCTCGCACAAGAGAACCACTGGAGGTGATTCTGAAACTCACAATTTGAGAGGAAAAACACACACTGATTTTTATTGATACGAACACACGATTACACGAATTGAAAAACTCTCAAATTTCACACTTTTGCTCACTCTCTCTTTCTCACTTTGCTTCCCATGGTTTACAACACTGATACACACACATATTTATACTACAGATTTCCAACTAAAATTGACGACTATTAATCACACCTCCATAGTTGGTTTGCTTTGATGCACCGTTCAAGTAGTTGTTCTATTATTCCACCGACTAGTTTGCTGAGATAGATAGAAAATCACCCACCTACTTTTGGAGGCTATTGATTGTGGGTTAAAATCAGGTTTATTTTCATCATCCCCCCTTAAACCTGATTTGTTCAAAATTCTTCATTCCAAGCATTAGCTTCATCCGGTTAAACAATGCACCGACTAAGGGCTTCGTGAAAATGTCGGCTAGTTGATCTTCGGTCTTGCAAGAGACAAGCTCCACCTCTTTGTTCTTCACATGCTCTCGGATGAAGTGATACCTTGTATCAATATGCTTGCTTCGTTCATGAAATACTGGGTTCTTGGCTAGAGCAATCGCTGAGCGGTTATCGATATAGATCTCTGTGGGACTTTCTTGAGGAAATCCCAAATGCTCCAGCATATTCCTTAACCAGATAGCATGGCAGACAGCTGAATTTGCAGCAACATACTCAGCTTCACACGTTGACAGCGTCACTATAGCCTGCTTTTTGGAGGACCAGGTAAAGACTATATCTCCAATGAAGAAAGCAAATCCAGTTGTACTTTTCCTTTCATCTAGATCTCGACCCCAATCACTATCTGAATATCCAACAAGACTGAAGTCTTCAGTTGCAGTGTAGAAAAGCCCATCACTGACTGTACCCTTGACATAACGGAGAATATGCTTGGCTGCATTCAGATGAGATTGGTCTGGTGTCTCCATGTATCTGCTAATAAGTCCAACTCCGTAGAGTATATCTGGCCTGGTGCATGTCAAATATCGCAAACTTCCAACCAAGCTCTTGAAGTAGGTTGGATCAACACCTCCGACATCACTTTTCTTGAGTTCTACTCCACTCTCAACTGGAGTAGTAACTGGATTACATGTCTCCATGCCAAAACGCTTGAGAATATCCTTGGCATATTTGGTTTGGGAAATAAAGATCCCATCTTCCTTCTGCATAACTTCAATACCGAGGAAATGAGCCATTAGACCGATGTCTGTCATCTCAAACTCTTGAACCATTGTTTGCTTGAATGCCTTGAACATAGATGGATTGTTGCCAGTGAAGATCAGATCATCAACGTACAGACACACATAAAGTATGCTTCCATCAGCATCTTTCTTCATATATAGGGCATGCTCATATGGACATCTGACAAATCCATTCTCCTGAAAATATTTGTCAATCCTCGTATTCCATGCACGCGGAGCCTGCTTCAGTCCATATAGAGCCTTCGTTAATCTGTACACCTTGTCTTCACGACCTTCTTTAACATATCCTAGTGGTTGTTCAACATAGATTTCTTCCTCCAGAAATCCATTCAGAAAAGCTGACTTGACATCGAGCTGGTAGATCTTCCATCGACTTTGAGCAGCTAATGAGATCATTAGCCTGATAGTCTCCATCCTGGCAACGGGGGAGAACACTTCGCCATAATCGATGCCTTCTCTCTGCTTGTAAACTTTAGCCACGAGTCTGGCTTTGTACCTCTGCACTTCACCTTTGGCATTCCTCTTGGTTTTGTAGACCCACTTGACTCCAATCGCTTTGTGGCCTTTTGGTAGATTGGTTAGCTCCCATGTCTTGTTTCTTTCTATGGCGTCAATCTCCTCGTCCATAGCTTTTCTCCATTTTGCCTCTTCGATAGCTTCATCAAATCTTATAGGATCACTGTCTAAGAACAAACAGTATAAGCCGATATCTTCCATCATCTCTGTTGCTTCATACAACTCCCGTACAGTTCTCAATTTCTTTGGCCTTTCACTTGAGCTGTCTGATGATGTTGAAGATGAGGAATCACTTCTTCGTGGTGAGGGAGTACCACCACGTGTTGGAGTTTGGGGTTCTTCAACAGCTATATCTGGTTGCTCCATTTCTTCATTTTTAAGGATCAATTCCACGTCCTTGATAGCTTCAGCTTGATCCCAGTTCCAAGCTTGATCTTCTTCGAAAATCACGTCTCTGCTAAAGATAGCCTCCTTGGTGATGGGATTGTACAATTTGTAACCCATCGTTTTGTCACCGTAACCAACAAAGATGCATTTCTGGCCTTTGTCATCCAGCTTGGTCCTTCTGGCTTCTGGAATCTTCGTGTAGGCTATACATCCAAACACTCTGAGATGACTCGCACTTGGCTTGTGCGAACTCCAAGCTTCATGTGGTGTAGTGAACTGAAGTCTTCTGGTAGGACAGCGATTCAGAAGATAAACTACACACGATACTGCTTCGGCCCAAAACTCTCTGGGCAGCTTCTTGTCCTTCAACATACTCCTAGCCATGTCTAGTATCGTGCAGTTCTTTCTTTAAGCAACACCATTTAACTGTGGAGTGTAAGATGGTGTCACTTGATGTTTGATTCCATGCTCTTTGCAATAGTTCTCGAAGGCATTTGACGTATATTCGCCTCCCTGATCTGACCGCAACGTCTGGATCTGGTAGCCACTTTGTCTCTCCACGAGAGCTTTGAATTCTTTGAATACTCCGAACACTTCAGACTTCTGTTTCAGAAAATATACCCAAGTCTTTCTGCTGTAGTCGTCGATGAAGGTCAGGAAGTATCTGTTTTGCCCATTTGACATTGGCATCAATAGGCCACACACATCTGTGTGAACTAGTTCCAGCGGCTGCTTCGCTCTCCAGTTGACTTCTTTTCCAAAGCTGGCTCGATGATGTTTCCCGAGAACACAGCTTTCACAAACTTCATTCGGACGGTTGATAAGGGGCAAGCCATTCACCATGCTCTTGCTTGCCAACAACTTCAAGCTGTCAAAGTTGAGATGTCCGTATCTGAGATGCCACAACCAATCCTTGTCATTTACAACGGCGCTCAGACACTTCGCCGTATCATGTTGAATGTTTAAGGCAAACATTGATTCTTCAAAGATCTTCACTTTGGCAATTTGATTCCTACTACCATCTAGGATTGTGAGGTGAGAATCCTTCATTACGATGTCGCACCCCCTTTTCTAGGAGTTGACCTAGACTCAGAATATTGTTCTTCATATCTGGTACATAGTACACATTCAATATGTAATTATGATCACCGTTCTTTAGCTTGATCAGAATGTTACCTCTGCCTTTGACTAGAACTTTAGAGAGGTCACCAAATGAGACTTGACTCTGGATAGTCTCGTCAAGATCCACGAACATATGTTTCCATCCGCACATGTGATTACTGGCTCCTGTGTCAAGAAACCAGACATTCTGATTTTCAGTTGTTGAAGAATGGGCCATCAACAACATTGACTTTGCTTCAGCTGCATCCTTTTCTGCAAAGTTGACTTGCTCTCCAACCTCTGCAGGTGCTTTGCTCCTACACTCATTACTGTAGTGGCCATAACCATGACAGTTGTAGCATTGAACATTGCTCTTGTCATAGTATTCACGGTTTTGATAGCCGTTTCCTTTGCTTCCTTTGCCTCTGCCTCGACCTCTTCCTCTTGGTGCCTGTTGTTGTTGTTGATTCCTTCCGCCTCTTCCTTGTCCTTGTCCTTGTCCTCTTCCAACTCTGCCTCTATTTCCAAAAACTCTTCCTCGATTTCCACGCCCTCGGCCTCTGCTTTGTTAAGAAGTCCCCCCTTGCTCTCCTTTATACTCATTGAACGTCATCTTGGATTGAAGAGCTTGCTCCAAGGAATTTAAGGATGCCTTCCTATTGATCCTCTGTTCATGAATCTCCAAGGTAGCCATAAGTTCATCCACGGCCATGGTATTGAGATCCTTGGATTCTTCAATTGCAACGACGACATGGTCAAACTTTGAGTTGAGAGATCGAAGTACTTTCTCTAGAATGCGCACATCTTCCATTTTTTCACCATAGCGCTGGATTTGATTCACAATATGCAATGTCTGAGTAAAATACTCAGAAATTGACTCTGAATCAGTCATCTTTCACACTTCAAATTCACCTCGTAAAAGTTGGAGGCGAACTCGAATTGTTTTCTCAATTCCGCGATGGGAACTCTAGAGGATATCCCATGCTCGTTTAGAGGAGGTGGCGGATGAGATTTTTTCAAAACTTGACTCATCAATGCCTTGATAAATCAAATACAATGCTCGTTTATCTTTTTTCCGGGCTTCTTTGAGTGTTGCCTTTTCTGCATTAGAATATTTATCTTCTTCTTCTTTGGAGGCTGGTTCTGTGTAGCCTCGCTCCACCATGTCCCACAAATCTTGTGAACCAATTAAAACTTTCATTTGAATGCTCCAATTTTCATAATTTTCTTTGGTCAAACGAGGAAATTGGGGTGTGAAAAAATTGCTTTGGTTAGCCATTTAGTGGTTTAATTGGCTAGGATTTGAGTGGGGTAATTTTTGGAATATAGGATTTTTGACAGGGGTATAACTGAAATACTCAGAACTTTCAAGGGCTCAATAGATAAATCACAAAATTTAGAATTGCTTGAATAAAATAAACCAAAAGGGGAGGAGTTTGACCGTGATTATCTTTAGTTGGACTTCCTTTTATTTGATGAAACACGACCTTGAAGTTTCACCAGTTAATGGCGTAGATAGAAATAGATCTGACAAACACAAACACACCAACTTCACGCGGCTCGTCCGGTGTCACCGTTGGTCGGAAAGTCCCGATTCCGGCGGCGTTGAAATCGTCTCAGCAAGGAGAATCCAATTATGAGATCAAATCTGGGTTTTGATCTAATCAATTTCTGGGCAGAGAACCGTCGCTCGAACAGCGAAGCTCCGACTTTGGCGGCTCTGAACTCGTCCGAACAAGATGATTCAAAATGTGCACACCAAAAATCTGAACCTTGAGCGCTTCAAATTTTGGGCAAGAACAGATTGGATTTTGGGCAGACACCAAAGTTCTGTTCCTGAGAGAGAGTTGCGGATCGGCTTGGGTGGCTCTGATACCACTTGAAGGGAAGACAACAAAATTGCTCGCATAAGAGAACCACTGGAGGTGATTCTGAAACTCACAATTTGAGAGGAAAAACACACACTGATTTTTATTGATACGAACACACGATTACACGAATTGAAAAACTCTCAAATTTCACACTTTTGCTCACTCTCTCTTTCTCACTTTGCTTCCCATGGTTTACAACACTAATACACACACATATTTATACTACAGATTTCCAACTAAAATTGACGACTATTAATCACACCTCCATAGTTGGTTTGCATTGATGCACCGTTCAAGTAGTTGTTCCATTATTCCACCGACTAGTTTGCTGAGATAGATAGAAAATCACTCACCTACTTTTGGAGGCTATTGATTGTGGGTTAAAATCAGGTTTATTTTCATCAGGATTTTGATGGAATTTCTACATTTTAGTGCAAAAAATCGGATATCTTGAGCAATATCCCGTCGAACACAAACACTGGATATGAATTTTTTTCATCTATTGATATCATGAACAATATCCCAAGAATTTTATATCTCACCCATATTCCATGAAATTTCATATCTCATCCATTTATCTCCGGCCAAACAAACGAGGCCTCTTGTTTGTTTTTTGAGAAGAGATCAGCTCTTGATCTGATGTTTAAAGTCTGATGAGTCGTGTTGGCCATGTGTTTTATAAGGGGGTAGAAGCATTACAAGTGGCCCGAGAGTAAGGCTAAGTTCTCCAATAGATTTTATGATAAAATCAATTCCTTGATTTTATCCATTCGTGAAGACATTTGATAAAATTTGTGAATTTTTGTATTAATAAAACTCATAAATTTATAGATTTTATCAAATTTCTTCATGAATGAATAAAATCAAAGAGTTGATTTTATCAAAATCTTGATAAAATTCATTAGAGAACTTAGCCTAACCCTAGAGAGGAGAAAATAGAGAAAGTCAATGACCATTCCCATTATCACATCTTCAGAGCTAATCAATTTAACTTTATACGATTATTGTAAAGGCCGCATGGTGCGCTGAGGCCTGATTTGGCTAAATTAAAAAAAATTAGTTTTTTGTTTTTTTCGTTTTATTTTTTTTGTATTTGTTAGTTTTCGGTTAATTTTTTGAAATTTTTTGACTTGTTTTGACGAGAAGAATCTAAAAAGTATAAAATTATTAGTCAAACTTGAAGTTTTATGATAAAGACAAAAAATAATTCAAAAAACTGGTTTATTTTCGACTTTATTCAAAAAACTACTCTCTCCGTCCCAATTTGTTGCGCCCTTATTAAAAAATGAAAAATTCAAGGAAACATCATGATTGCTTTGACTTTTTGATAATTTTACTATTTTACCCTTTTAACATAATACAGTAGTACTCATCAAAAAAAATTTAAAAAAAAAGTGGGCCCAAAATGTTTGCCGCCAAAAATTGTGCTTTGAGATGGCTTGGGTCTAATGGAGAAAATTGTGCCACCATAGTACATCATGTTTCCTTACAAATCAACATTTTAAATTTTGAATGAGTTTGACTGAAAAAGTTGGTACTGATGGGCCATAAATATTTTTAAATGTAGAATAAAAGAGGGTCAAAATGGTAAAATGGACATTCAAAATTGGAAAGTTTTGGAATGAGTAAAATATTTTGGGACATCCTAAAAAGGAATAACGGAGCAACAAATTGGGACGGAGGGAGTATTACTTTTGACTATAATTTTATACTCTTTAGATTCGTTTCGATGAGATAAATCCAGAAACCAAAATTTTTTGACACAAAACTAACAAATGCAAAAAAAAAAAAATTGAAAAAAAAAATAAAAAAAAAACAAAAAAATCATTCTTTTGATTTTGAGATGAATGAACGGCTTGGATCAGCCGATTTTGGATCGAGTACTTACGGACGTCCGATCGACTTGATCTCCGCGTGAGCCCCTTGAAATTTGATTTTGAGATGAATGAATAGCTCGGATCGGCCATGTGAGACCCAAAAGTGGGTCCCCGAATCCCATCAGTACATGGATGGTACATTCCATCTGTTCCCGTGGGATTTCCACTTAAAAAGTTGGTCCCTTCATTTTGAATTATCTCAAAATGTTAGTCCCTTCATAAAAAAAAGTGTTACTAAATAAGTGACTTTTTTTATATAGGTTAAGCTTCTAATCCGGATTTTTAATTTCCGGACTTTTTATACAAAATTTTTTTTGATGATCCGATCCGTCTAATGTGTTCAGAAGGTGTTTTCAAAGGTCCTCGCAGAAAATCTTCAAAAAAAAAAAACACCTTCTGAACACATTGGACGGATCGGATTTTCCAAAAAAAATTTGCGACACAAAAAAGCCATGTGTTTCTTATTTCCAAGAGGTGTGGACTAGAAAATCCACTTATATATATATTCGCAAGTTTTATGTCAATTTTTCATGTCAAAAAATTAAAAAAGTTATGTTCCAAACTCAATTTTATTTGAATAAAGCAAAAGAAAATCTTGTTTTTCGGATGATTTTTTGTATTTATTAAAAAATTAAGATTGGATTGTAAATTTTTACTTTTTTGGATCCTTTCACCGAGAAAAATCAATAATCTAAAAGAATTTTGACGCAAAATTTACAAAATACAAAAAATTATGATGTGGTGTGCAAGTGTGATGTACTCACATCATTTTTCCTTTTTAAAAACTAACAAATCGTATGGATGGAATACCATGTAGTGTAATCATGTCTGCCGTGTTAGAAGAAAAATTGGTTGCCTAGGAATGCTAATATATTAGATTTTGGGTGCCAAATGCACGGTAACCTAAAAAAGGCAAGTAATTTGGGATGGAGATAGTAAAAAATTCTTGTGAGTATAGACAAAATAATCTATTTGTTTTTGGATTTTTCACGTTTTTGATATTTTGATCATAATTTTTTACTTTTTAAATTTCTTTTATCGTAACGAAATAATAATCCAAAAAAAAAATGAATGCAAAGCTAACAAATGTGGGAGAATTGTACCCAAAAAGATGCGGAAAAATTGTAGCAAGATTTTTTCATCCTTGAACCCAATTTCTTTCAAGTAGAATGGTATGTTGAACAGTCGATTCAATATTGAGAAAGCAAGAAGTAAGAACACCAATTCAAAAACAGTCGACCATACGAGCCATGAGAAAACAATTTTGCGAAATTCAGCTAGGCATAACACGACACCTTATTTATTACTCCTTATCAAAACAACGCTAACAGATTGGAAAAATGTGATACATGAGATTCACAATTCGTCCGTTTTCCCAGCAAGAGAAATTGAGGCCGTACAATAGGAACTAGGTAGGAAAATCAATCAAACATAAAAAGTCAAAAATAAAAATAAAAATAACAGCGCCTCTAAAATATCTAAAACCAAAAATCTAAGCAATTGCCTGGAATGGATTTCATAAAACATCATCTAATCTCAATTAAATCCACAAGAAAAACTAAAAAAAAGCAAGATCATCATTTTTCTTTCATCATCATCGTTCTTCCCCTCAGGAGAGGAGACTACAGCTATTTTTTGGGGGGGGGGGGGGAGGGAGAGAGAGAGAGAGAGAGAGAGAGAGAGAGAGAGAGAGAGTAGAAAGTAAGGGTCATTTTTTTTTAGTAGAGAGAATAGAAAGGTAATTCAAGAGGTGTTTGTGAAATTAACCTCAAAACTAACTTGGGTTGGATTGGGTTGGGTTAGAAGTGGTCCCTTTATCTTCTCTCGGCTAATAGGAGGGAAGGTTTTGTTCACTCTCTCTTAGGGAGGGTGAACAAAATTGCACTCGTGAAGAGCCGTGTTGGCCATTTGTCTGGTAAAGAGCATTCTCATTCAGCTACCTATTTTAACTTTCAAGTTAACGTAAGGAGTCAAACTCCCAAAATCTCCAAAAATCAACCTCTCTATTTTACTTCCTCAAATTATTTTTACTACAATATCACAACAAATTTGGTGCGAAACTTAGGAAAAGAAAAAGGAAAGGGGAAATGAGAAGGAAAGTCAAAAGGGAAATTGAAAGAAAAGTTTAAAATTTTCCCTTCTCTTTCTGTAAGAACCAAACAAGGGTAGCAAAAATTTTAAAAATTTACACTTTTTTTTAATTTCTTTCCAAAAGTTCCATGATGGACTTTAGTACATGAGGAAATTCCAAGCCACCCCACTTTTTGTGGGGGCTTCCATCCAAACCCCAATATGTATTTCACTTCCTAAGTGGGACCCATTTATATGAAACAAAAGTGTAAAAAGTGGGACCTATTTATATGTTGTTATGATAAAATATGTTGTTAAGTTAAGAAGTATTGTAATGGTGTTGTTAAAATATTGTTAAAGTGTAAAAAAAATATGTGAGGTACCAACTTTTTTCCTCTCTCTCTCTCTCTCTCTCTCTCTCTCTCTCTCTCTCTCTCTCTCTCTCTTCCGTGTGAGTGGTGCTGTGATTCATTCGAAACTTTTTGCACTACTAGAGTGTTGGCCCCACTTGGGGTGTTGCTGCAGCTGGAGTCAATTGTGACTCCTGCGGTAACAATGTTGGTCACCTAACACAAATTAATTACACACTAATTACACCATTGCAAGAAAAAAAAACAAAAAAGCTAGATAACTGTGTTAGCACCTGACTAGTTTGTGGTGTTAGCAACACCACTACGGATGGCCTAATAAGTCCTGACGTGCTACTGACTTGACCTGACTTTCTCTCACTCCCTCTTTTATTGTCAGCTCACTCTTTAGGCACGTGCCATACCCCATAAATGCTTCTTTTCGGTGCACTTTCTTTCTCTCCTAGGGCAACTATTGGGGGGGGGTTCCATTACGGTCGTTTTTTAGAAAACAAATTGATTTTTCACGGTTTTTTATGTGATGTATTGAGAGATAATAATTTGTCTCGATTTTCGAAAAAAAACAGTTTTTTGTTAGTGGAACACACCTTAAATGATGACAAAAAAACAAAAGGAAAAAGTACAAAGCAAAGAGTAACGTGAATTTGTTGTTTTTTGGTTGATTTTTTCACTGATTCTCTCCATTCTCTCTCTCTCTCTCTCTCTCTCTCTCTCTCTCTCTCTCTCTCTCTCTCTCTCTATCTTTTAAAACTTTAACTGTTTATAATTTTTATTTTACATATCTATTTTTAATAAAATTTAATTTATTAGAACTTGCACAACGACATCTACCAAACAAGACCCATATTGAATATGAAATTATGTGTAAAAAAAAGATTTTTTTGGTTGTAGACTCCTCTTTTTGAAATATGCGAATTCTTTTATTTTAGAGGGTGTGAATTCTTTCATTTCGGAGAGTGAGTTTGTGTAGTTTATGTGTAAATTCTACACTTGAGGTGTGTGAATTTTTTTTCATTTTTGGAGGGTGTGAATTGTTCACAAAGTGCAGTGAATCTTTTCTTTTGGATAGTGTGAATTCTGCATTTGACATGTGTGAATTCTTTCATTTCAGAGGATGTGAATTCTTTCATTTTGGGATGTGAATTGTGTATTTTTTCTAGGATGCAAGTTATGTACAGAATGTTTGAATTCTACATTTGATGTGGGTAAATTTTTTTTATTATGGAGAGTGAATTCTATATTTTTAGGTGTAAATTTTGTATTAGATGGTGTAAATAACTTTTTTACTATGTATATATTTTCATATTCAATGAGGATCTTCTTTTAAAAATCTCATTGAATAAGTTTCAAATATATAATTTTTTTTATTAAAAATGAGTATGTATAACAAAAGTTATTTTATTTTGAAATCTAAAATAATATATATATATATATATATATATATATAGAGAGAGAGAGAGAGAGAGAGAGGTGTAAGGTGGTTGGTACTACTGATTGGTTGAAGTTTGGGTGGTATAGGAGAAATAAGGCTTGGTTTGGCTAAATTGAAAAAACTAGTTTTTTGGTTTTGTCCTTAGTCAAATTTTTTTTGTATTCGTTAGTTTTCGGTCGATTTTTTGAGGTTTCTTGGCTTGTCTCGACGGTTTTTTGGATTATTTTTCGTCTTTATTCACAAAACTTAAAATTTGGCTAATAATTTTATACTTTTTAGATTCCTCTCGTCGAGATAAGCCAAGAAACCTCAAAAAATAGACCGAAAACCAACAAATGCAAAAAAAAATTCGACACACTACTTAGGCTTGGTTTGGCTAAATTGAAAAAACTAGTTTTTTGGTTTTTTGGTTTTGAATAAGTGCAAGACTGTAAATACTTTTTTCTTTTTCCAAGATTAAGGAAGGTTAAGTTAGTCTGGTATAGGAGAGATAAAGGAAAAAGTACGAGGGAAGCGTAACATAATAGGGGTACACACGTGAAAAGAGTTAGGACTTAAACAGAAGAGTATGACGCAGGGCCTGGATGGGAACCCCTTTTCAAAAAAGGGCCGGCCTAAAATAAGCCCTTAGTACATTAACATGGACGGACTTTGTTGAAGTTTTTGAGACCATTTTTTTGGTCCAACGAGCTTTTTTGTGTGCTTGATTGGGCTCATCTTCTAATTACATTCCGACTTGCCGTGTCATTTTGAGGAAAACATATGTCCTCAAAACAAGAAAAAGTACAATACTTTCAGGTCCGGTGATTGAGTTGTGCCATTACTTACCAATTTAAGGGAAAGCTTAGACCCAATTCAACAATGGACAAGTTGTAATTCATGTGGTGTTCGTGTTTTGGCACTAGCAATGCATTGCAAATAATCAAATCCTCTCTTGTGAGATTTCTCGTATGATCTTATATATTATTGCAAAATGACTTTTTCTTAGAAGGGCGGAAGAAGTGACAAGTGACATGTTCTTTTGTCGATAATCAAGTGCATCAGAATCTTTGGGCTTCCTACACTCTTAAGAAATTCATCCTAGTCAAACCACCTTCGGCATATCATGGTCAAACCACCTTCGGCATTCTCATATGCAATTATAGTCCTTTGGGAACAGTTGCACGCCAAGTCTCCCAATTAAGATTCTGATATGTGCTTCATAATCTCTATTTCTTCTTCTTCTTTTTTTAGAAAATAACTCTCTTTTCTTTTCTCCCTTTTATTGTACTCCCTCCGTCCCTAAACTTTTGACGTTTTTGGATTTGCGTGTCATTTTAAATTGCTTATATCTTTTTATCTATAAAGTTTTATGTGATTTTGAAAACTTTGTTTAATAGAACTAATTAAAATCTATCAAACAATATCCATATTGCATATTTTTTGACATTTACATTGAAAGATGTAGACCTTTGAAAATGACACATTGTCCAAAAAGTGTTAAAAGTTTAGGGACGAAGAGAGTAGTCTTTTTTCTTTTTAATAAAGAAAATGCATCGTTTCTAATGATTATATGGCTACTGGGCTTCCAGAGAGGGTACAGATTTATTTTATGACTCAAGGTGTTCAGGTTCACTTACACAAACATTGACTAATTACTAGGAATTCAATTCCTCCGTTCACTATCTCGGAGTTTAGTTAAAGACAAGTTAAAGTCCCATACGATGATTAGGGATTTAACATTTTGCTGGGTGGGGATAACATGGGACCGAATGTTGCGAATATGATTGTTCGCTGTGAGAAAGAAAAAAAAAAGGGACGATCAAGTGCTTAACACCTTAAAGTTTGGCCTAAAAAGTTGGTTGGCTTATTTTTTCGTCTTTATTTGATTTTTTCGCATTTTTTAGTTTTGCGTCAACTTTTTGTGTATTATTGATTCATCTTGGCGAGAGGAATAAAAAAAGTACAAAATTATGACCGAAACTTAAATTTTTTTAATAAAGACAAAAATAAGCCAAAAAATAATCTTTTCACACCTTTTTTTCAATTTTATTCAAAAAATTGAGGGTTTTAATCATAATCTCTCATCTTTTTGGATTCTTCTCGTCGAAACAAACTAATAATACTAAAAAAAACCGATATAAAACTAACGAAAGCACAAAAAAAAATCAAATAAAAAAAAATTAAGCTAACTTATTTAGCCAAACCTGTCAACATCATTCACAAAGTCACAAAAGAGTGTCAAAAATAACGAGTAAGAAAAAAGAGGTAAAGCAGAATATAATTTCTAGAAATCGACAGTCGGCGACTTATGTGTAGTAATTCACTGGCTTTAATCATTAATAAGAGCTTTCGTAAATGAATTGAATTCTCTCGAAAAAGGACATCTACTGAGTTTTTTTTTTTATAATTTTTTTTTTTAAAATTGTTGCGCTTAAAAGGGACCTACACATATAGTCGTAAGATGCCCTCTGTTTTTTTCTTTTTTCATTTTTTTTGAAGCACATGATAGAAGTGTCAGTGGTAGGTGATGTTAGTACAATTATCATTTGTTTTTTTAAAAAAAGTTAATGGATAAAGAGTTAATAGATAAAGTAGACGATAATTTAAAAAGTTGAGATAAAAATTGATGTAAAAAGTGTACAATTAAGATAAAAAATTGATGTGAAAATAACGATGCTATGTTTTGTTAGATAAGTTAGTTTAGTTTAATTTTGAAGATATCAGCAGGTGTAATGAATGGAGAGAGATAAAAAAAGAAATGAGAAAAATATAATGACATCAAAATTAAAACTAAAACTAAATAAATAAATAAAACAAACAAGGCCATCTAATTAGTTAGATTATAAAGCAACACATCAAAAAATGAGGGAGGGAGTATAATTTTCTAATACTAATTTGTAGGCAGGCCTGCACATGGCCCATGCTCTCAATACGCACGCTTCTGCCGGTTGCTTGACTTTGACTAGGGTTGGCAATGGGGATGGGGCGGGGCCGGAGACTACTATCCCCGATCCCCAAACCCCTTCCCCATCCCCGTCCCCGCCCCGATCCCCAATGGGGATTATTTTTCTCCCTCCATCCCCGCCCCAAACGGGAAACGAGGATCCAAACCAGAGATTTGGGAAAATTCCAAACAACAGCCAAATAACCTACCAAAAGAAAAAAGCAACAGCACAAATAAGAGAGAAGAGAGAGAGAGAGAGAGAGAGAGAGAGAGAGAGAGAGAGATCTTGGAAAACCCAATCTTGAAAATAAACAGCAGCAACACAATCTTGGAAAACTCTAACAAAAAGCTATTTATGATCTTGGAAAACTCCATCCTTTCACCCCATTAACTCTAGCGAAAACCCCTTTTTAACAACAGAAAGCCAAAACTTTGATCTAATCATCGGTCATTTCTTCACAAACCCACGAATTTCAGGCGATTTTGTTGTCGAAATATGGTTAGGACCCCAAACTTTGAACTAAAATAGAACAGAGGGAGATCAGAGAGGAGCGTTGACATCGTTTAGGGCGAGGTAGGTCCATAGTGGTGATTGAAAACAGAGCAACGAATTGTATAGGAGAGAGATTTTGGACTTTGGCAGAGAGAGAGGGGTGTTTTGGAAAAGAGGTGAGAGTGAAAGACTTTTTGACATCTCAAACGAGAAAAAGAAAGGACAAGAGAAAAAGAAAGAAAAGAATACGCGTGGCTCGAATGGGAGAAAGGTGACTGTGTACACGTATATATAGGGGTAATTATACTTTAACCCAATAAAATGTATATAAGTAGAAATGGGGATTCGGGGACGGATCGGATTCGGAGCGGGGACACACCTATCCTCACCTCCGATCTGATCCCTGAAATTTTTCAAAAAAAATCCCCAAATCCGATCCAATCTCTAAACAGATCTCCAAAACGCCGATCCATTCAAATTGGGGAACGAATCGGATTCGAATGGATCGGTGGAAATTGCCATCCCTAACTTTGACATAGCAGCAATAGTAATCTCATTTCCGATGACAAAAAAAGAAGAAGAGAGCAGAAGTAGTAATCTGATGGAGAGGCGGTGCTTCTGGATTATAGTATTCATTTTTATAGTATAGTTCATGACTAAGCAAAAGCTTATCTTCTCAATATATATATATGTGTGTGTGTGTGTGTGTGTGTGTGTGCGTGCGCGCGCGCGCAATCGTTTGCCGATTACTAAAATTTAGTCGGAAATTGGTGCAACCGTTTACCGAGTAAACTTTAGTCGGGGAGTGCAACCATTTACCGAGTAAATTTTTATTCAGCAATTAGCACCATTTACTGGTTAAAATATTTTTTGCCGAGTAAAACATTTTTTACTAAGGAAATTCATTCACTAAAGGTCATTCGCTGACTAACGTGCAGACTAAAAAATTTACTCGGTAGTGGTTTTTAACGACTAAAAAGCAACTTTTGCCGAGTAAATGTTTAGTCGGCATTGGTGAAATCTGTTGTAGTGATAATCTCGAAAAAAAGTCAGTGATGAGATAATATTATTTAGCTTCTTTTTTGACATTTAGGCTGCCTTATTTTTTGAAAACAACAAAATAGGTGTCAAATTATATCATGTTCATGCCCTTTAAGGGCCTTATTTTTTTTATTAAGCTCGTAAAATTATCAAAGAAATTAGGGGTTGTTCCAAGCCGGTGATAGGCACACAATATCGTAGATATAAGTGCATAAATAGGGTAGTTTTAACATGTTGTTATCTAATTTATTCCCTATTTTCCACTTGATGCGTTGCTTTGGTATGTTTTTGTATTTTTGTTAATTTTCAGGAAAAAATAAGGTTGTTTTAGCCAAGATTGGATTGCAGAGACTTGAAGGCCGTGATAGAGCTTGAAGGCATGGAAAGCTGTTGGAGACCAAGTGGTGAAGTTAATTTCTCAAGGGAAGCACTTTGAATCGTCGTGAGCGCTACAAGGATTTTGGTGGAGTGCTCGAAAATGGTACAAAAACAAAACAGAGAGTTCGTGAGCGTGGGTTTCAAGGTCAACGGTCAATAGGGAGGTCAACGGTCAAATGAGCCATAAAGGGTTAGGTAGCGCTACAGGTGTAGCGCTACCGAGAGCTTAATTTGGCCTTGAAACAGTGGCATTTTGAGTATTCGTGCGAGGAAATTTCAATTTATTAAAGGATTTTAATTGTAAATTAAGGGGATTAATATAAAAACCTTTTAACACTCGAGATTAGGGTTACACACTTCATAGTTTACGTTTTTCTTTCTTCTTTAACTTTTGCGGCTGCTCTCAGGATTATCTTTGCAGATTCAAGCTTAATTCAAGTTCTCAAGTTTTTTAGCATTTCAATTCTTGGTGTTCGAATCCGTTCGACACTGCAAATTTGTGGTATTGTGTTTTGTTTCTATTTTAGTTATTAGTATCATGGTTAGATCTATGTTTAATATGTTTGCTGCATTTATTAAAGTCATGAGTGAGTAATTTCGTAGAGTGCAGCTGCGGGGCGAAGGCATCCCGTGGCTAGTTTGATTAATGTTCTTACCTCGGGATCGAATTAATTTAATTTTTGAGCAATTTGAGAAAACGAAAACTTGTCTAACAAACAAAACCCAAGCATCGCCGGAATTCAAATGCGCACGAAATCTAGTGACAGGTGGTGCACATTTGTTAGGAATCCTTTTTTTATTCTAAAATCAATAAAATAAATAATTGTGGCCCGATTAAACATTGGTTAGGCTAGTTGCGGACGCTAGGTTCCCCCGGCTGTACTCTCCTTTTCAAATCCATACTTAGTTAATTTAGTTTGGTAATTGAGTTAGTAAATCAACCTCATTAAACAATGGGTGGCTACCTAAGAGCCAAGATAAACTGTGAACCCGTCATCTTTGAGTCATGCACACGTTTGTTCGTCTCTGTAGTTCAACTCCGGTACTTCCGGATTTTATGCTACATCGGTCGAGAGTTCTAAACTTGGGACGCGTCTTTATTTTAAGTCACCCGGTTGGTTAAGCAGTCGGCCCTCTTTTGTGAGGGTGTCCCCATTTAGGCCCTGCTCATGTCTTACTCTACCCATTCAAGCCCTTTCTTACACGCGTCAGGCCGTCAACCCCATAAGATTTCCCATGCTATCATCATCAGGCGTGAGAGTCTCTTCCTCCCATTAATGCTATTAATTCTCATATTCTCTCTCTCTCTCTCTCTCTCTCTCTCTCTCTCTCTCTCTATATATATATATATATATATATATATATATATATATATATATATATATATATATATATATATATATATATATATCCGTCAACCCCATAAGATTTCCCATGCTATCATCATCAGGCGTGAGAGTCTCTTCCTCCCATTAATGCTATTAATTCTCATATTCTCTCTCTCTCTCTCTCTCTCTCTCTCTCTCTCTCTCTCTCTCTCTCTCTCTCTATCTATATATATATATATATATATATATATATATATAGAGAGAGAGAGAGAGAGAGAGAGTAGTGTTCTAGTCCGGGAGTCCCGGATCCGGGACTCCATGTTCCCGATATTTTTTTGACGATCCGAAGCCGTCCAATGTGTTCAAAAGGTGCTTTTTCCAAGGCCCGAGAAATCTTCAAAAAATGCCGGGAAAGGCTTGATCCAGCGGTTTTTGCAAAAAAACTTTATATTTACGGTTTTTGCGCGAAAAACTACTTGGATCAAACCCCTTCCCGTATTTTTTTGAAGATTTCTCTTGGACCTTGGAAAACACCTTTGAACACATTGACGGCTCCGGATTTCCCAAAAACAATGTTTAAAAGCATCAAAACACCGAAAAATGCTCCAGTCCGGGAAATCCGGGATCCCGGACTGGATCACCGGTGTATATATATATATACATGTGTACTGATCTTTTCCTCCCATTGATGCTATTACTTTTCCTTCTCTCTCTCACATTTTTAAAACTTTAAATATTTATAACTTTTAATTTATAATTTATATATCTGATTTTGGAAAAAAATAAATTTAGTACCTACTTGACAACATCTATCAAACAAGACCTATATTGAATATAAAATTATGTGTAAAAAAAATAATTTGAGGGGGTGAATTATTTCATTTTGGAGTGTGTGAATTTTGCATTTTATCGGTGTGAATTCTTTTATTTTGGAGCGTGAATTATGTATTTTGGGGAGTGAGTTGTGTAGTAGATGTATGAATTAAGCATTTGAGGGGTGTGAATTCTTTCATTTTGGAGAGTGTGAATTGTTCAAAAAGGTTGTAAATTTTTTCATTTTGGAATGTGAGAATCCTACATTTGAGGGATTTGAATTCTACTTTTTTTTGGTGTGAATTGTCTGTTTTTGTGAGTAAGTTGTGAATTGTGTATTTTGGAGAATGAGTTGTGTGGAGAATGCGTGAATTCCGCATTTAAGAGGTGTGAATTTTTCTAATTGGATGGAGTGAATTCTGCATTTGAATCGGGTGTGAATTTGTGTATTTTGGAGAGTGAGTTATGATGTATGAATTCTACATTTCGAGTCTATAAATTCTTTCTTTTGGGTGCGAATTGTGTATTTTGAAGAGTGAGTTGTGATATGTAAATTATTTAGGAATATAAATTATTAATTAATGGGTATAAAAAAAATACATATTTACAATGGATCTTATTTGAAAGATCTCATCGAGTATATTTCAAATATATAATTTTTTATAAAAAAAAATAAATGTTTATAATAAAATTTATTTTATTTTAAAACTAAAATAAAAAGGGTGGTGTGAGAGAGAGAGAGAGAGAGAGAGAGGGGAAACGACGGAAGAGAGAGGAGAGAGAGAGAGATCGAGTGTGTTAATAAAAGCTGCACATGCACATGCCATGTAGGAGAGATAGAGATAGAGAGAGAAGAAAAGTGCCATGGTACACCAGTAAAGTTGTGACATGCGGCATATCTATACTGAAAACTCTCCCATACTCGCACACTGGGTTTGTTTCGGAGTGAAAGACAAAATAGAGTTTGGACGAAAGCCCTCAAAAAAAGTGGGAGCGGCTTGAGACCCTCTAAAATTAGTCAAAATTTAGAGGGTTAAATCGGTGGTTTTACGGGCCAGTTCTGACTATGGATCTTTGAGTTTTAAGTCTTGTACTACATCGCTGCAGAGGTTATGGGCTAGTAGATAGGTACCTCTCATAATGTAGCCCATAAGAGTTGGACCGAGATACTACCCACACTTGGCAGCCCATGCAAATACAACAAACACCCATCCAGATGTGGGCCAAGGTTAATCAAGGTACCTCAGAGGCTCAGAACTCAGAAGCTTCCTTTCGGGAATGTAAGTGACTAAGGTGTGTTTGGAACTTGAGGAAAGTGAGAGAAAAGAAAGGAAATTTAAAATTTTTCCCTCATCTTGTTTGGTTTGGAGGGAAAGAAGAGAGAAAATAAAAAAATTTAGTATTGTGAATAGTGAAATTTTCCTCCCACTTTCCTCTCATTTTATTTTCTCTCATTTTCTCTTCCCTTCCACATGTTCCAAACAGACCCTAAATTTTGGATATCGTGTGCTGTGATATGTCACCAATGTATGTAGAGGTATACACAGTCCAGATTGAATTGGATTGGCATAAATCAAATTCTAATTAGCAAGTTACGGTTTTTAGAAAATTCAATCTGTGTCCGGATCAAAAGTCTCGCGGTTAGGTCCCAATCCAATCCGCGAGTCATATATCGGTTCCGATTTTATCCACAGATTATATGTCATTTGTAAATAAGTAACAAATAGTTTGATTAAAATAAAAACCTAAAAAATTCAAAAAGTAGAAAACAAAAAAACCTTAGATAGAGCACGTGATAGAGCCACAACTAGGGCCTAAACAAACACTAGTAGAAGCATATAACTTAGTTCAGTTACATTGTGGAATAAAAAAAGGCAATTTAATACAAAATAAAATAGTGAACAATTACTAAATTCATCAAAGTCTAATACAAATGCAAGGTAGTGGGATACATGAAAGTTCAATACAAATTAACAATATTTATAAAAATGATAAAATCATTTTTATATATATCCATATATATTTTTAAATTATATATAATAAAAATCTCATGGTCCGAATCGGTTAATCCATGGTTTCCAAATTAAAATCCGTGTCCGGACCGCGAGTCACAGTTTATTATTTTTGAATCCGTGTCTAGACCATTAATCCACAGTTAAAATCCAAAACGTACGGATCAGTTCGGTCTAGACTGGATTCACGGTTCACCGATTTTTTTGTGCAGCCGTAAATGTATTACCTATTGGTAGAATGAGTATAATTTGCCATGTAGTAAAACTTATTCTATCAATGCAATATTAATATTATCATATTGTCCCAAATCTTAATTATCAAATGTGATCACCATAGCATTGCGGACCTTAGGCTCTGTTTGTATCGACTATATTGACATAGATTGCAAATTAAGTGATTCAATGTATGTATATTCCTCTGACAAAGAGCAGTGGCGTAGCTAGAAAATCGTACCAGTATGAGCACTATTTTTGTTGTATAAAAAAGATATTGTATTTTGTAAGAATTTAATATACATGCCTTAATTTTCATTCGACTTTTGTTCAAGAGTTGTATTTTATGACAATATATTAAATATAATTCCGTAAACATGTAACAATTTTGAGGCAAAAATTTAGTGAATTGAAGCTGGTTTGTGAGTAATTAGTTATTTAGTGATCCTAAGGCATCGCAACTTGATGTTCTTTTTATCCGCCTTCATCATCATATACTATTAGTCTTGAGTCTCACATAAATATGTAGAGGATAATGGTCTTATAACACCACGCGATAGTTCCCCAAGAGCACTCAATTATTTTTCTTATACAAAAGTGATGTACCAATTGAAACTTCAACATATTTTTCTTTAAAAAAAAAATCCCTCAAAATCTGTGTGGGTCTGTGCCCACACCGGAGCTAAGGTGGCTCCACCACTGACAAGGAGTATATCCAAAGTGCTATGTTCTATACACAGTTTTGTTCAAATGTTCCGAACTTTAAGTAAATGTTATGTCAATTGTAGGAAAAAATTAAAATACATTTATGAGTAAAAATGAGCGTAAACCTTTATGGATTAAATTGCTTCATAAGAAATCCTTGAATGAACGTAGTTTAAGGGATCGGCATGCTCACAGGAAAGCCTCACATTTTTGGAGAGATATCATTAAAATCGGAAGCTTTGTCCTAAAAAAATCTTAAATGGATTGTCGGTAATGGCGAGGATATTGCGTTGTAGCTTGCAATGGTTGGTGTCGTGGTGATATTAGCTTGGAAAAGAGTCGCCATATCCGTTCTCTGCAATCAGAGACGGTGAAGTGAAGGAGGTGGCACGTGCAACTCCTAGATCCAAAAAAAAAAAAAAAACTAATGTATTGCAAAAGCAGTGTTATTCTTTAAAATGTGTGTATTATTTTTGGTAATAAGCATATTGATGAGTGATTAGTCGATGGAAAGTGTTTAATTTTTGGGTATTAAGTATGCTGATGGATGGTTCACCTATAAGAATGTGTATCATTTCGGGTATTAAAATAATTAATCTTAGGGTGAGTTCTCCAATAGATTTTATCAAAATTTGATAAAATCTAGCCCTTGAGTTTATCCATTGGTGAAAAGATTTTGATAAAATCTATTGATTTTTTCATTCAAAAATCTTAAAAATCTATAGATTTTATCAACTCTCCTTACCAAATGGATAAAATAATGGGCTTGATTTTATCAAATTTTTAATAAAATCCATTGGAGAACTCACCCTTAGTCCCTCTGTCCGAAACACTAATCCACCACCAAAAAACCTCCAATTTTTTGATAAAAATAAAATAAAATACTTCCATGCATGATTTCTTACATTTCTTGACACAAAATTAAAAAACTAATTGAGATTTTCATTCAAAAATTGCACGTCATTTTATAATAGACTATATCTATGGGACGGAAAGAGAGACAATATTAATTTATGATGTCAACTCCAAGTCAAAATCCTGACTCCGTCCCTATCTGGAACATGCTAAACCTTCTCTGGAGCATGCTAAATGGCTGCCTTCATCACCAAGTGGAACGGGGATTGACTTAACCAGGTGACTAACGACAATGTTATTACCACCATCACGAATACTTCCTTGCAAATTCTCGGTTAAATTTGCGTATAGTTTTATATTGGATAATCCCTTCTCTAGGGCCGGTTCTAAGATATATGGGGCTTAAAACGAATTTTTTCAAATTCAGGCTTCAACTCTTAATATAGCATAGTTAAAAATACTAAGTAAAACAAAAAAATTCATAAATATGTCATTATAGTCATTGGAAAGCATAACTACTATATGAACCTATAAAATTAGAGGCCCACAAAATTAGTCAAAATTTGGGGATCTAAAGCGGTAGCTTTACGGGTTTAATTCAAAGCCGGCTCTGCCCTCCTCCCATATCCAATGGAAGTGGATTCGGATCCTTAAAATCCCGGCTAAGCTCAATAGTTTCTTGTGGCTTTGTTGGAACTTGTGGCTCATATAGAGAGGTACCAAGGAGTTCTGATGAAAGGCCAAATGCTGGAGCAGAGTGAAGTGCACCGAGCGGAGCAAAGCGATGGCATCTAGCCCATCACGGGTCTAATTGTTGTCATTGGTGGCCCGTAGGGCCGAATAATTGGGGAGGTGCGGAGACGTAGCCCCCGCGGTACAGTACGGAATTAGGGTTAAAATTCAAAATCAAACACTCAAACATGAATTCAAGGGGTTATTCTGTGGAGAATTTGGTTACCTCGCAATAGGAAAGTTTTTGATAAAGTTACAGTTAATCAATTTGGGATCTGTTCTAGTAGCCTCAAATTTGCCAATGAAATTGTGCAGAACTTTACATATATCCACATCTTGTGCTAATCCGAGAGCTTTTGAGACTTATATCTTGGAATTATCCTGGGAAACTAAAGCTTAACATGGATGGCAGAGTTTTAGGGGCTGTTTAGAGGTCTGGAGTTGATTGACCAACAAGGAATGGAGGCGGTGAAGGTGGACTCTGACTCCGCTCGCACTGGCTCTAATCAATGAGGAGTCTCTTGAGCATTCTCCACACAAGATCTTGATCCAAGAATGCAAAGCTCTCATGGCAACCACGGGATGCACGTTGAAGCATATCTTTTGGAAGGGCAATAAAGTTGCAGATAGACTTGCTAATATGAGAGTTGATCAAGAGAAAAGAATGGTGTTGTACATTACCCCGCTGGACGATATCATCTGACTACTTGAAGCTGACGTGAGAGGAGTAGTTTTTGAGAGAGTGTAGTTCCTTTTTCCTTTTTTTAGTGTACCAAAGAAAATATATTATAACTACTTTTATCTTGTAACGACTTTTTCTTTCCTTTCATCTTGGTTGATATCTTGCCATCTTGATCCTTGGGGGCTTGTGCAGAATATGATTGTCAAGTGTTTCGGGTGCCAACCTCGTTGGGATACTTAACTCTTATTTTCATGCCTTCTCTCTTAACTATTACATTTGATTAATAAAGCCTTTTTGGCTTTAAAAAAAAGAAGTTTGAAACTCGTGCAAATGTTATAGATTTCTATACATGCTAAGTCAAGGAGTTCAAACCATAAACATGTTGGAAATTCTCAAAATAAATGGGTTTTTATTTGGGGTTTTATCAAAATATTCCTTGTGCCTTTTAGGAAGCTTTTATAGTTGTGCTTTAGTTTTGTCCCATATTGACTAGTGAAAGAAAAGTTGAGTTGTATATATGTGGAAACATTCCTATAATGTTCACATAGTATTAAGTGGCAAGACACCTATGGTGCTACGCGAACTACCGGCGTAGCTGGTGATTAAACACTCTTGTATGCACCCGCGCGTGCGTGAGTGTGGCAGTGGGCTGTGTGGCACTTTGATGGCACACTTTGCACTTGTAGGCCCCCTTTCTTATTGCCACTTGGCGGTAAGGTGTTGCTGATGTGGCGTTCGGGATGGAATGGTATCGATACCCCTGTTAAGGTGTATCAATACCGGTTGGTTCATGAGCGGCTGTTTCACGAACAGAAGGTTGGGTAGCGATACCCATATAGGTGTATCGATACCGGTTAGTTCGTGTACGGATCCAACTTTGAACGGAGGGTTATGAGTCAAACTCAAGTCTATTCACTAAAGGGCGTGTCCTAAAGTAAAAGGGTATTTTTGGGCCTATAAATAACACCATGAATTACAATCATAGAATGATGAGATAGACCAGAATTCTAGCCTTGTTACTCTGCCAAAATTACTACAGATTGCTTTATAGTTTTGCTATACTGTTACCCTGCAGAAATGGTGCCAGCAATTCCTTGATTCTTTCGATTATTTTTCAACTCGGTATTCTGTCTGTCCTTCGTTTGTGTGGACTCAGGCAAAAGGTCATTGAATTGATCGGGCTCCGTTGTATCCTCGGATAGATTCGCTATCAACCCGGTGCACACCAAACGGTGGGGGCGAATACTGTTTTCGGAAAGCAACATAGTAACGTGCCTCGAAGCAAGTTCCATCATCAACAAGTTCAGTTTTTCCTAAGACTCCCGGATTTTTGCACCAACAAAACACGCTAATATGGTGTATACTATATTGTAGCATTTCCAACCATATACATTGTGGCATTTCCCTAAAATTAGTTATAGGTGGCTTTTGGAACAAGGGTGAAAGATGAATTATATGTATGCAAGGGACTCGTAAGCCACCAAATAACATTTGGAGATTAAATTGGGATTAATTGCTACAAAGCTGGTGTCACCAACTATTTTTCTATCAGCCCCTTGCATTTGTATTTTTCGCTTCTCTCATCTTCTCATACCTCGTTTTTGTTAGCGCTAAATCCTTATTCATGGACGTATTTCTATGAATTCTAGCTTCCACACAATTTATGTCTCACATACAAAGGTGGATTAAAAAATTTGCGTTAGTGGAGGACATAAATTAGTAAACTTAACTCATAGGTTTATAATTCTAGAAATAATAAAATTTTTGCCAAAAAAATAACATATTGGTGACTAAACATTTAACTTCATCTTATAATTATACAAGAAAAATGGATTTGTTAGCACAAAAAGATGATGCAAAAATTTAACACTTAATATGAAAATTTAACACTTAATATATAGATCTGACAAAAATCCACATAAAGGAAATTTAGGGCAGTTTTTTTGAAACACTAGTTACACTATCATATAGTATTCATTAGGCATACTTTTTTTTTTTATCGACAATGAAATTTTAGGCATATATTCATTAGGCATAATTGTATTATATTCCTCACATATGTTAGATTCATAATTTCGTAGTGAATTTTAAAATATACAATATCAATTAAATTATGTTTTTTTGGCTTCTAGCCATCGTTTGGCGGGTTTTTCAGGTTGTTTTAACCTGCGCAACCTCAGATCTGGAGCTAGTGGTCAGTGGTGAGGCAATAAGGGTGAGTTTGGGTAGGGTTTTGATGAGTTTTCTTTAGTTTGTGAGCTGTGTTCATGGTTCCTGGTTGGGTGCTCTCAATCCGGTTGGGCAGGTGGTGGTTATTGGTAATAATTTTAAGTTTCCTCTTAGTTTTTGGGTTAATTTGGTTGTTTGGTTGCTTGTTTGGACCATCGGAGTGTAATTGCCGGCCATGGTTGCGTGGTCCTTTGCCTCCTAGTGACCAGTTCCTGTCGTGACAGCACATATAGGTGCGCCCTGGAGTGGAGCCCATTGTTTTCTGTGCGATGATTCTTCGGCATTTACAAGAGATGATTTCCTCACGATTGGGCAGACTTTTTTGGCTTTGTTGATTGTACACCCTGGACTATATTTGCATCGGTTATGTTTGTTACCTTTGTTTTGGGCCTCTGCATAGCCTGAGAGGCTGATTGTTTTGATTGCAAACTCTATGTATGCCGACTTATTTTGGTGGTGAGAAGAAGAGTATTCGAATCGGTTTGGATCTTAATAGTTAGTCTTCCTTTTTATGCGTTCATTGTTTGTATACCCTCTTCATTGTATTTAATTGGATGGAAATTTGTAGGTACCCTATGACTTTGATGAAAAAATATTATTTCTTTTGGATAAAAAAAGCTAAATCAAATCTGCATGGACTCAACGATTCTTGTCTAACTCTTTATCATATAGTACATGAGTGGACTCCATCAGATTAAGCAATTACTCTATCGATTGGTGGATTGCTATTTGCTTGAATAGCGTTCAACCCATCTTCTTCCATACACCTCGCGCCTAGCAAGCAATCAGTTAGTGCCACTCCGGCCAAGTTGTCGAATGACACTCCAAAGCTTAAGTTAGCACAAGGAGGAAAAGAGAGTAAAAAATGGAATTTAGATGTGGAACGGCATACCTCTCTAGAGTTTATCCTAAGAGTATTTACACACAGTCTGGTAATTGTCCTCCAAGTCACAGGTGCTCAACATGGATGCATGACATCACCAGTAACCATTTCGTTTAGTGACGACATGGATGACGTTCAATTGACACATGGCTAAACCAACATACTCAAAATGCGTCACCCATGATCCTCCAACTGTCTCCTGGGTCAGCTCATGGGTCAAGCCCCTTCGGCTCAGACCAAAACTGCTGAGTTTAGAGGAACTTTTCAACCCGTTGGGTCACATGGAATGTGTGGGCCGTCAGTCTGGCCCACGCCCAACGCTCTAGCCTGCCCTATCTTGGTAGTCTTAAAAGGAGTCGGGCTCTCTCCACTACAAAATCCTTCATCAATATCAATTCTAGTGCAAATTCGAACCCCCCCCCAAAAAAAAAAAAAAAAAAAAAAACACACACACACACACACACACACAATCGCTCACACAAAGAATATGTAAACATTAACACAAAAATACGAGACACAAATTTTCACAGGGTTTTCTGTCTGGATTGTTAGGTACATTCACAATTCATGATACCATTTTGTACTCTAGAATTTACATCACCCAAAATTACAGAACCCAACATATTCTGCAATTGCCAAACAACTGAATCAGGCTTCAGACCTCAGAAACTTCAATTATTTGAATAGAGAGCTCGTCAATGGGAGACCTTTTGCCATCAGGGATACTCTGTCATTTAGCACCACGGCCATGGCGCCCTCGAGTAAATCAAGGACATTTCTGTAACATGATTTTTGCTGTCTCTATCATCCTATAGATCTGTATGTATCTGGTCCCAACAATGCAGAGGAGTGACTCTTAAATTGCATACGTAGCACCCCTCCCTATCTTATATTTCATACTACTGGATATAGATATATGTTGACATATATTTTCTCTGACCGTGTTTGTTAGCCACTTTCATTATTTTCCCCTTTGAAAAATTGTATCTATATTTTAATACGAATTTGTAAAAATTTACAATATGTATCTTATTTGACAGATTTTAATTAGTTATGTTCTACGAAATTTTTCAAATTATGAAACTCATATAATTTAAAAGATAAAGATAATTTAAAACATGGCATAACACGAATGTCGAAAATGGACCAACAAACACGAAAATATATTTATATCAAGTACCAACCCAAATGTAAATAAAATCTGCTGAAATTATCTGGTCAACCGATATTATCAGGTGCGTGATAGAACCTTAAGTGGGTGGTTCAAAATCAAGGCGGTTTTGTGGGTTTTTTTTTTTTTTTCAAACAAGAGGGGTACGTGCATTTTTCAGTGTCAAGTATCTATTAATTATTACTAAGATCCTTCCCTTCGAAATGCGAATCTATGTAACCAATGATAGTCTTGGTTTGTGGATAGCATTAATTAATCACTAGGATTACTTGTGTTTGGACAAAACCGTCAAGAGAAATCAATTAATGTTGTTTGTCCTCGTAAGGTCGCATATTGAACCGTTCTATCCGTAGCCACCAAACAGTACCGACGGCTCTAGGGTCCCAGACGGTTGATCCAAGCTGTCTATTCACTTCAGAATCTAATTTTGAGTGGGTGTGCGCAGAGATCACCTCAATCAAAATGCTCCTAAATACTCGATCCAAAATCACCCCATTTGATTAAAGTTTTTTGAATGAAATGGAGTGATTTTGGATCAAGCATTTAGGAGCTTCCGATTGAGGTAATTTCCTCCAAAACCCACTCATAATTCGATTCTAGAATGAATAGACGGATTGGATTGACCGTGTAAGACTCACAAGTGAGTCTCTAGCACTGGTCGATGCATGGTCAGTACCAGGGGGTTAGTACCCCTGGATTTTCCGTCGCATATTAGAATCTCGCAGAGGCTAAATATTTCAATTGTTGGGGCCAATAGAGAATTTGCTTGGTTGGCAGTCTTATAGTCCAAAATAAGTCGAAGTTTACGCAAGTTGACTCGGACATATGGTTATAAATAAAGTTAGTTGAGGATCGAACACGAGATTTCTACCTATGAAGTCGAAATGAGGAGAAAATTTTGGATACCGGACGAGTACTACGTCGCAGTATCTGTCGCACATCTCAATTGTTTAAAAATGTTTTGGACCGTGTGAATTAAGATGGCATTTAATAGACCCCCCACTTCAAAGTATATTATGAGACGAGCTGAGCTTAACTAGCCGAGCTTTGTCGTATTTGAGTTCAGGTCTATTGGTAAACAAGTTTAAAAGTCGAGTTCTAGTTAAATGAGCCGAAGCCCGATTAATTTAATCAACAAGTCTTTTTAAACGAATCGAGTTTTAAAGTGTTGAGCTCAGCCTATTACTAAACGAGCCTAAAACTTAAGCTCAAGTTACTTAGTTTAGTTGCAACCCTAAGCACACTCAAGAAATCTATTCTTAGATGTGGCTCTTAGCTCGTTCAAAAGGACTTATTGGACTCCAAAAAAGAAGTTTGGGGAATTCGGATTTACGGAAAGATGTCGAAACCCTTGCTTGTTAACCCACTAGTAGCAACAACAAAAACAAAAAAACAAAAAACAAAAAAACAAAAAACCTTTGTCCTATTTAAGGGGTGATTTGGCAAAAAAAAGGAAAAAAAGGTTTTTTCGTTTTGTCTTTATTAAAAAAATTGCATTTTTTAGTTTTGCATCAAGTATAAAATTACGGTTGAAACTGGAGTATATATTTTTTGAATAAAGCCAAAATTAAACCAATAAGCTAGTTTATTTTGGTTATTTTTGGCTTTATTAAAAAAATTAGTTTGGACCATAATTTTATACTTTTTGGATTAGCCTTGTCGAAACGAATCCATAAACCACGAAAACTTGACGCAAAACTAACTAATGCCAAAAACAATAAAATTGAATAAAGACAAAATGAAAAAAACCAAAAAACCGTTTTTTCCTTTTTTGCCAAATCACCCCTAAATTACACGTTCATAAGTTTCTCTTCAGCGAACAAAAAAAAAACCTCACTTTATCCAACCAAGACGGAGTCAAAATTTTACATTTGTGGGAATAAAAATATATATCTACTTAAAAAAAATTAATAGTGGTGAAACTATATAATTCAGAGAGTAATTATTTTTTATTTTTTTCTATACTAATTACACTTTTACGGCCACCACTTGTTCTTCTTTGACTCCACCCTTGAAAGCAAATAAAAAATATTGATATCTTATAGGGAAAAAAAATCCTAGAATTGATTTGACTCTCACCTTACGGATGTAGTAATCATTTCCTATTCATGTGAGCTGCTGACCGAAATTCGAAGGCAATACATGCGTGTAAGTAAACCATCAAAAGTACAAAAAGTGGTAAATTCTATCCTCTGGTTGCCGAGTTATATGTGTACTGATCAGGTATTTAATGATATTCAATCAACCTAATTTTCATCACGCGCATTTTACTCGACGAGCTCTACAAAGTGAACGTTTCCGATCGTCGGAACAAGACCGGAGCGCACCAAAATTGGCGGGGCCAGCAGGCGCCCTCATTCGCCTATGATGAATCTTGCCCAAGGACCGCCACCGCGTCCTTGTTCTGCAGAAGTGAGTTCTCCCCCATGACCTTTCTATGAGTATTCCTCGTTCTGCATCTACTCCTTGTTAAGATGCATTTTCAAATGGCCTTCTAGTTTTTACTCTTGGTTGGCGAATTTTGTTTTATTGCCTATGGATAGATCAGTGAGTCTGGTGGAGTTGGATAGCGTTCTATCCCAGCTTGTTGAGCGTATCTGAATTGGATGTCTGTTCTTGTCGGCAAATGATGGTTGTGGGAGAGGGTTCCAACTACCAACCTAGTTGGGATGCCGGCCTTTCCACATTGTAGTGCGCCTTTTGTGTTTGGATCCTTTTACTCTTTGTAATTCTGTTTTTAAAAATTAAGAAAATTCTTTTTGTTGTAAAAAAAAAAAAACTTCTCGTAATTATCGAGTTATGGCCACTAGTACTCCCCCCTCTCACATGTGGTTGGTCCCACCGTGGGACTCACATGTGATAGGTCCCATCACATGTGAGAGGGGGAGTGGTGGAGAGTGGTTAGGAGGGAGTGTATGTATCATGGAAATATCTCCAATACACATTCCCTATTTGGGTGTGTATCATATGCACTCCTATAAAAGTTACGAATCGATTAACAAAAGTTACGAATTTTAATAAAAATTACGAATTCTTTGTACAAAAGTTACGAGATGCACTAAATGTTATGAATCATCAAAAATGTTACGAATCATACTTCTGAAAAAGTTACGAAACACTAAAATTTGTTACGATTGCCAATGAGGTGTCACAATATGAACCACACAATAGGTGCATATTGTACACACCTTTAAAGGGTGTGTATTGTAGAATTTTCCATGTATCATTTTTTATTCGGCATATCCTTTCACCAACAGTGGTGGAGATGGCAATTGAATCATTGCTTTCAACCTCAAATCTCAAGTATTCTCCTGAGATCCACATGCATATCCCACTACGGACCTCCTTTCCCGGTGTAGGGCTCCGGATCATGATTTAGTTTATGATAGTTTTTTTTTTTTTTTTGTAGTTTCTGAGTTGCTTGTTTTGTAGCCTTGGTGGGCATAATTTTGTTTATCACAAAAATAAATGTACATCAGGGATCCGGTAAAACAAAGAAAAGAAAAGAGTACACCAGTAGCTCTAGAGCACCATTTTCCCCATAAAGAAAAAGATAAGAGAACAAAGGTAGGTAAATCTGGTCAACTATAGTTAAAAAAAAAAAGGGAATGAATGATTTTCACACTCCTTTTTTGCGCTAAATGTATTTGATTTCTTGTTTTTCAGTAAAAATTTACACATAGAAATTTATTAAAAGACAAAAAATAAAGTGCATTCATTAAATTAAAAAAGAAGTGTGGAAATTATTTCCCTGAAAAAATGAAATATTTTTATCTTTAAAAGAAGGTTAAAAGGGTGAAATGGGTATACTTGATGGGAGGTGTGGGGACTGAAGGAGCTGTCAATGTCCGTTGCCTGCACAATTGCATTTGTTCTGTGTTTGGATGAGTTTTGAAAAGAAATTTTTTAGAAGAATTTTTGAGATACTGTTTGGTTGAGTTTTTAAAAATAAGAATAATGAGATAATGATTAGAAAGAGATAGAAGAGAAATGAAATAGTGTTTGATTGAGTTTTGAAAAGAAATTTTTTAGAAGAATTTTTGAGATACTGTTTGGTTGAGTTTTTAAAAATAAGAATAATGAGATAATAATTAGAAAGAGATAGAAGAGAAATGAAATAATGAAGTAATTAGTAGAGAAAGATTCTTTTTTAAAAAGAGGAATCTTTTTGAAAATAGAGAGAAAATGGAAGAGAACAAGGCCGTTGCTTTTTGGCAATACTTAAGGTGCAATCACCATTCATCTCTTCCATGCAAATCTATGTCACACCCATGTCTCTCTCTCTCTCTCTCTCTCTCTCTCTCTTGCAGAATGTGGTGAGCATTTCTCACCACATATGTATAGTGAGTAATAGAGACCATTGAATCTTTATAATTGATAGTTCATATTCACTAAAAAAAAATTATTGGTCAAAATATAAAAATAAATAAATCCGGGTGATTGTATGAATGATGGATGGGCTCACCATATCTTCTACTACACACCCTACAAATGAAAGCACTACAGGGTCCCCGGTTCCCTCCTCTCTCTCTCTCTCCTAAAATTCTTCTTCTCTGCTACTTCACACTCCCAATATTTCATGAGAAATCATACGATTTTGTAGAGAATAACATGTACAATTCAACTCAATTATGGACCGGGAAATTTTTTGTCCATAGTTCTAGTTGATGTTTTATATTCACAAGTCATGTGTTGATTACTTAAGAAAAACTAGACAATTGATGTTGGAGCAGTGACAGATTAACGATCTTGATTTGGGGGTGCGCTACTTTGATGGGAGTCCACCTATATTAATTATCAATATATGTTGTAAAAATATGGAGAGAAAAAGTGTAAAGTGAATATCATAATACTTAAATCTTCGTTTTTGTTAAAAATAAATAAAGAATTGATTCAAGTCTCACATAATCTTTAAATGAAAGCTATTCATATATTTTTTTTTAATCGCTGTTTTTTCATCATTTGAGTGAAAAATCAAAGTTGTTTGGATACCTCTAAATGCCTAATCCATAAACAAGTTAATGATCTCTTTGTTGGTATGTTTTGCTTCTTTAGTTGGGTTTGATTTGTCGGGTGCTAGTTTGCTTGGAGCTGGTGATGTTTGAGACTGTTCAAATTTTTTGTTTTGGGTGGTTTTGTGGTTCTTTCCCCGATTTTGGTGTTGGAGTTGAATCTTGGTTTTTGTGATGAATAATTTTATGTCTTTGACGAGGGTGACCCTTTGAGATTGGATCTCCCCAATCCTTTTCATTTTAGATTGTTGAGATTATCAACAATCTGTGGTTGATCGGAACTCTTTGTGTGAGACTGTGAGTTCCAATCCTTCAGCAACAACGGAGGCAGTGACTGAAGGTTTCCATTCTGGGTTTTTTCAAATGAGGGAGGATACTTAATTTCTAACACTGGAGCTTCTTTTTCAACGGCTTTCATTATTATTTTTCTCTGTCTCTGTTTAGATCTAGATTTTTCTTTTGTTCTCCTTTTTTCTGTCGTACTAATTTATTTATATTCATATATTGAAGTTCTTGCACTTCAATAATAATAATAATAATAATAATAATAATAAACACTATAAGAATGCAATAGCATACATGGAATACTTTCATCTCAAGAATAACAAAGGCCACATTCACAGCTCTTGAATCTTGGCCAATGATTTAAGGTGCAAATATTGTAGGGCATATCTATCAACCCTAATGCTGATCTTCTAGTGCATCACACACATATATAACTTAAATAATTTGATCATACATTTATTGCATTTGATGTGGGCATAAGAGCTGCAGATAGAATTTTGTCACATTAGGGTCGAGTAGTAGCATTCTACACCTCCTTTTATTTTGTCTTTATACCCATGGCCTCCCTGTGTTCTTTGGGTGAATGAAATCAAGTCACGTGAAGGGCTTTTAGGCCTCTAGGTCCTCCTTGCCAACAGCTTTTTATTAGATTCTTTTTACTCAAGCTGATAGGGCCAACTTAAGATCGAGACTCTTTCATTCCACAGTTCGGTGAAAGACAGATTATCTCCATGTTGGATCTAGGGGGTTTAGAAGAGATTTCTATTGTGGCTAGGCCTCAAGAGGTTTTTAATTTTGGAACTCAACATATCTTAATTTACAAATCATAAATGTTGCCACTTTTTTTATTTTGAAAGGCAAAGAAGATATTTATCAATACTTGAAAACAGATTACAAAGATTAAAGGGAACTGAGGCAAAATGCATCACAACGCGATGAAGCATTCTAAATATGTTGACACCCAATCACATAATCATCATATGCCGCCAAGGACCCAAAGAGAAACAAACCGTTTACAAGATGTCAACCAAAAAGATAACCAAAATTACATGCCAAGATAGAGCTCCCCTGGTGTGATCAATCATTATGAGCCCATATCAGCCACGTTGCCACTTGATCTACAGCCCTCTTTTATATATATATATATATATATATATATATATATATATATATATATATATATATATATATATATATATATATATATATATATATCCCTGTTATATTCATATCTCTTCTCTTTGTGATCTCTCTCTCCAAGACTCCTCTCTATCTGAATTCGCCACCTTCACCTTTTCATTTGATAGAGCTAAAAGAAGATCAGCAGCAGCAGCAGCAGCAGCAGCAGCAAATGCAATTCTACAGTAGGACCAGTCCTCCACAACATCAACCCTCATCTTCACTCTCATCCCCAATCTTCTTCAACATTACCCTAGATCAGAGAGCAAGTGATCACTCCATAGAGCCCCAAAAGGCAAGAATAAAATCTATGTTCTTATTTCATCAAATTATATAATCTTTTTGTTTTATCGGCAAGAGAAAGATAATATTAAAAAAAAAATCTCGACAAGGGTACATCGATAGAGGGAAATTATGATCTAATCTTGTTCTACTTCCAGTGAATACTTCTTTCCTCCATGAAATTTGCATGATCTTCACCCAATTAAGTTAATCTCTACATGATCCCTTGCTTGATCCTACTGAGATATCGTAGTTGTTTATTGTATCTGATGTTTTTAGGCGTTTTATAGTTGATTAGCGTTAAAATTTGTTTCACATCGGTTAATTATCTCACTAGCTTAATTGCCTAACTGCATAGAGCTAAAACTTCTATAACTACTTCAAGCATTAAATTCACAAGTGAATTTTTTTTTAATAACCAAATGTCTGTGTCAGCTTGTGATCTTTCATTTTCTTTCATGATCTCAGGATAATGAATACATTATGCTGGGTGCATCAAGTGATCATCAAGTAGTAATACCGGCTTCTTCTTCAATTCATGGAACGGTAGAAAGTAGTGCTAGAGACAACAATGGACCATCCATTTGCAAGGTTGAGGATGAAGTTGAAGACAAAGGAGATTATGAATCAACAAAGTGGATGATGTCTAAAAAGATTAGGATAGTACAGAAAATGATGAGCACCGGAAGTCATGAGAAACAAGAGAGGATCATAAAGATCAAATTTCCTGATCTTGCGAAAGACAAATGCAAAATCAATTCTCCTAGCAACTGTGGAAACGTGGTTCGGATTTGTTCCAATTGTAAGACCAGCAAAACCCCTCTTTGGAGGAGTGGTCCTCAAGGCCCCAAGGTATTGGTTAACTTCTATCATCTGATCTTTAGATCATGTATTCATGAGCATATAGCTCTTGAAACTGTTTTCAAGAGCTATATGCTTGTCTCTTGAAAGTTTGGAATTGTTTTTCGCTTCTTGTTTTGATTTTTCATTTTATGTTTCTTGTTTTTGGAAACGAAGAGAGAACGAAGATTTCAAAACAATTCCCTGCCTGTTGTCTTTCAAGATCAATTTTGCAAAATGCTATCCAAAAAGTGCTTTATTTTTTTCCAAATAAAAGGAAATGTCATCTTCTTTTTAAAGAAAAAACAAGTTATTAATCTTCAAAAGAGATTATAAAAATTAAAACGAGCATGGGCAAGATAGAGAAAAGTCATATTTTTTATCATCTAGTATCAATTTATTGGGAATAATGCGAGTTTGATTACCACAACCGTTGGCTGCCTTTTCATGTCTATTTTCTGGGTTTTTTTTCTTGTTCTGCACAACCTCTCGTCTAGATAATATGAAAGAAATATTTTTAAATTCTCGACGGTGAATCACAGCGGTTGACTGCCTTTCCATTTCCATTTTCTGGGTTTTCTTTCTTGTTCAGACTAAATCTTTTTCAAGAAATGATGCAAAAAAATCTTTTATGTTTAATTTTAAATTAAAAAAACGTATTGATAAAAGCCTAAACCGAAGATGACAAATTTTGTTTGTGCCACATTTCTTTTTGTGTCCTTGGAACGATAGGACTAGCTTTTCAGTACAGGTGTAGGTTTTGGTAAAAGTTGTAAGGGTACAATGTTTTGGTGCAGTCACTATGCAACGCATGTGGGATACGGCAAAGGAAGGCAAGAAGGGCCATGTTGGCGGCAGCAGCCAACGGCACGGTCGACGTTTCAACGGAGAATTCGAAAACAAAGACTAAGGTGCAAATAAAGGAAAAGAAATCGCGCTCAAGCTACCATATGACACAATTTAAGAAAGCATTTGGCACTACTCAAGGCGGCCGAGAGAGGATTTCGTTCGAGGATTTCGCGTTGAGTTTGAGTAAGACTCAAAAGAGTTTGGCTTTTCAACGAGCGTTTCCAAAGGATGAAGAAGAGGCCGCGATCCTGCTAATGGCACTGTCTTGTGGCCTTCTTCATAGCTAAGATTTATTTTCTCACAAGTTTCAATTTTAATTGGTTCTTTAAATTGAAGCTAGCTAATTTGTGTTTTGTTTTTTGTATTTGAGAGAGAGAGAGAGATGTAACGGATGAGATCCCAGTGGATGTAGCAAAGTAGCTGAATGTGTGTGTGTGGCTTCTTTCTTACTTGATAGTCATCCATGAATAAGAGCAATAAACACAGCTTATTTAGGGTTTTTTTAGAATTTTTTTTTTTTTTTTTGGGTGCATGTAAGAAACTTACACTACTTTAATCTAAGGAGGTAGGAAATGACATCATACGGTGAGAATTGAACCAGAACCTCATCCTGGTAAACGGAACACCTTACCACTTGGTAGGTACCACTTGTTCTCTTTGAGACAAGTTCTTGTACTTTCTTGCTTGCATAGGTTCTGGTGCATTTTGCACAAAGAGTGGCTTATTGGCTTTTTACGTGATTTATTGTGAAAAATGACATGTCTTGAGAATTTAAATAAGCTAACTTTTTGAATTTTTAAATTAGTGGAATGGAGCTTAGACGGTTCTTTAATTAAACAATCTTAATTGTACTTGGCAAGGGCTGATCCTAGCCGGGCTAGCTCCCCTCCAGAAGCCAATCCACTGTACCCCTGCATAGTCTGTTCTTGAGGACCCATTTGGGACTCACATTGGTAATTCAAACCGTTGATATTATGCTGAGAGCAACGTCTCTGGAAAAATTCAATCCGGTCGAACATCAATCGGTGAGTGGATAGCTCATTATGATTCTGGGATGAGGGTGTGTGTGTTGTCTTGGCTTGGGTGCTTAACACATATGTTAAGCATGCAATTTGTGGTGCCTACTCCATGTCTCGTTGTTTGATCCGAACCATTCATTTTATTTGGTTCAAGGGGTTTCAGTCGGGTTTGGGTTTTAGGGTTGGAGTTGCGTACATATGTAGTACAGCAAACTTTGCTGCAAAGGCTGTTGATCACATGGGATGACCTTCTCTTATGTTGTTCTTCGTAGCTAAAAAAACATGATTCAAATAGTTCACTTTGTAGAGTTCAACACAACAGTGAAAAAGTCTTGAAGAAATATGAAAGAAAGAAAGAAACTAGAAAACCCATAAGAAAGACTTAAGAATAATTATTCAATGAAAAATGCTAACGGGTGCAATGGTGCACCCATTGGCAAGACCCTAAACTCTTATCCGTGATCATTTTAGAATTATAAATTTATGCGACATTCATACGTTTTATGAATCTTACAAGAATGTGTGTTGTTAGAAAGATCCATGATAGTCTAGCAAAAATTGGATAACCAAAAAAGTTCTTGTACATAAAGCTTTTGGTTATCCATTTTTAAGAAAATTCTTAAAGTTATTAAGAATGCCAAGTCTCACATTGGTGTTTTTTGTCCATAACAAAAAATAATGGACACCCTCCATCACTTATTCAAATGATAAACAAAACTTGCCACATTACTTTTTCAAACTACAAAAAATAGTTTTGAAATTTTTTTTAAAAAATATTTTGAATTTTCTTTAAGTACAAAACGGTTTAAAAAAATAGTTTTTAAAAATAAATTTTGAAAAAAAAACATTTTTTAAAAATAAACTTCTGAAAAAAACAGTTTTTAAAATGAACTTTTGAAAAAAAAAACAGTTTTTTTTAAAAGAACTTTTGAAAAAAACAGTTTTTAATAGGAATTTTTGAAAAAAAAAACAGTTTTTTAAAATGAACTTTTGAAAAAAACAGTTTTTTAAAATAAACTTTTGAAAAAAACCAGTTTTTTAAAATTAAACTTTTGAAAAAGAAAAAATAAATTAAATTAAACTTTTGAAAACATTGTTAAGAGAGGAGAGAGAAGGTTTTTGTCATTTTGTGTAATGGTGGGTGTACTTGATTGGGTAGATGTGGGGTCCATTAAATTTGGTTATTGACAAAAGGTTGTTAGTTTTGGTTATCCAAGTGACAAAATTTGGTTAGTTGCTAAGAGGTTGCTAAGTTTGGTTATTCCAATGTGAGCACTTTTTTAAACAAACATTACTAACTTTAGCAACTTTTTGATTTTGGTTATGCCATTGTGGATGCTCTTATAATGTCATTGAACACTATGTGGTTGGACTATGAGAGCACTTAATAATTAGACAGGCTTTTAGAGCCCAAATGCATAAATTTGTCAAAATCGTGAAAGAGGGCCTGGAATCAAATACTAGTACAGAGGTCAGCATCGATCTGCTTCACTGTCAAGAAAATTAGAGGTGTGGGCTTACAAGCCCATCTCAGGTAGGCTAGAGTTGGCAAAAAAAAACAAGTTGAGGATCCATTTGGAACTTACAGAAAGGAAAGCAAAGTGTGATGAGAATATAGGAGAAAATGTTTGTGCTCAAAACTAGATTTTTTTTTTTTAATTTCACCCTCACTTTTCTTTATAAACCATGCAAGTGGAGGGATTTTTTTTAAATTTTTTTTGGAGCACTTAAATAATCATCCTCCAACTCATGAAAGATTATGTAAAAATGAATGTAAACGTGATTGTGTGCTACTAGGGGTTTTCCTTGGAGGAAAACTTTTTCACAACTCATCCTCAAATGATTTGTTTACGGAAGCCCCAAAAGGGGTTCATGGATACCTCATCGCAATGATCTGAACTGCTCATCTTGTAGGGCTCGCAGAGTAGTGTGTGTATGCAAAAAATTAACTTGACCCAGTATCGATAGGTATGTCAAAAATTAAATTTTTATGCCAAAAAATAAGAGTTTGGATCATTTCAAAACCTCTGCGGGCCCGGTTCAGATGATTTCGATGAGGTGCGAGTGGAACTCTAAAAGGGACTCTGTAAATAGCTCATTTGAGGATTTGAGGATGAGCTGTGAAACAGTTTTCCTCTTTGTTTTGAAGTTAGGAATGGTGAGAGAAAGGGATAAGCCAAATGTGAAAGAGAATCTGCCAACCATGATTCATGAATCTTGGTGGTACAAAAGATTCCAAGTTCTTGGGTGTCCCTGCATTAATTTTGATCCATTGAAATCCAATCTAATCTTGATTCAATCCCATCCATACGGCAAAGAAGAAAAGAAAAGAAAATCCCATCCATACATTTTCTTATCTCTTCAATTTTTAGCGATTTGGTGCATGACCTCCAAAAAGTCGTTTCTTACTGCACTTGGAACCTGTTGTGCCCCAAAACAGTCATGGTCTCGATTTCAAGTACGTGATCTGAACCGTTTATTATGCAGGTGCGTAGACCCAAAGTGTGAGAAATTAAGTCGATCAAGTATTTGGTAACTTAGAGAACGAATCATATTTTTGGGCTGTTATGTATGCCTGAAATAATATATTGTAGACAGATGCTATTTTTTAACTAAGTTACTGGTATGAGTGGTATCCGATCTACTTAATGTTTTACACATCGGTTAAGTATGTCAAGCTCTACGCAATGAACGATATAGATCACCGTTGTTGGCTTGGACCATGCCAATTTTTTGGGGCACCGCCACCCCGCCCTCCCCTTGTTCTCCTATTTACTGACCCGGCCAAAATTGGTGCGCAGTATATCTTAACCTACGCACTCTTCGCCCACCAACCCCTACCAGATCTCGAAATTGATAGGTTCTTGCAGTGTTGATATTAGGTGCAGTGTGTACTTTATTCTCACAGGAATATCATATTGTCTCTGGACCTACAAAATTTGCTATATGGTTTACATAATTATATGGGTTAATTTCACCAACCCACCCTTGATTATGAATGTGGATCAAATTGACCCTGATAACTATAGAAAGTTTAAATAGTTCCAAGTTAGTTGATGGATAGATGAGATTACCTAAGTGCCCTCACCATCTAACCATGTTTCTGAGCTTTACCGTTTGTATATGAGGTACAGTACCTAATGGAGGGAGGGTTATAGTAAGAATGGGTTATACTAAGAATTCATTTTCGTTGTTAGAATTTGACAAACTACTATTAAGGAAACAACCTCTACGAAACAGGTGCTCTAGAAGAATGCAACACCTACATTAAAGACGGACATGAGAGAGGAAGGTAGAATGTGTTGCTTTTTTTTTTTTTTTTGTGTCAAACACTTACATGCAGATGGAGGGATTTGAAACAAAGCCCACAATCAGTATAAACCAACCAACTAATAGCCCATAGGAGAGAAATAGCCCCAAAAAAAAAAAAAAAAAAAATGTAAGGAGAATAACACCCACACACCGGTGGGATGATTCGAACTCCTAGAAGGAGTCATAACCAACTAAACTAGCCCTAATTGGTTGTATGTGCGACTTAAGGGGGGAGAGAGAGAGAGATTCGAGTTGTAAGGATTTGTATTGAGAGTGAGGATTTAATTTGAGTACACAAAAAGGATAGTTGTTATTTGGAAGTGAAAAATCATATTTTGCTAGCAGTTGAATAATCAAGCAATAATAGGAATTACAAATAAACGAAGAAACGATGAATGCGCGATATACGTGGAAAAACCCAAGATGGGTGAAAAAACCACAGGAAGGAATCAAGCACTATAGAAAAATATTGTACGGTTACAATCGAACTTACTACACAATTGAGAATCCTCGCAATTGACTCAAGAACGATAGCCGAATCCTCGTTCACCATACCCCGTGCTTGATTGCCACCAACTTGAATCTCTCAAGCCTTCCGAAAAACTTTTAGAAATCCATCAAAGTTTGATGCAAGAAAAGAATCTAGGTTGATAGAAAGTTCTTGGAGTTGATTGTGTTGCTCAATGAACAATCATAATTTGAACTCCAAGACTCAAAGGAAGAAACCAATCACAAGGCCGCTTTCTCTCTCTTCTTAGACGTCAAAAATATGGCAACCAAAGTTCTATTTTCGAAACCTTAGCTGTTGCCCTTTAATAAGCTTTGTTGATTGCTTAAGAACATTGAAAGTTGCTTGAGCACTTTTCTAATAACCCATATGCTGGACCCGTGGCTTGAAAATGCTTGAGCACTTCTTTGAAACTTCTTTTCTCCAACAATTAACATCTAAAACTTGACTAAACCTATCAATCTACCTCTCAATTATATTGACATATTGATTCCATTCCGCATCCTAAACAAACACACTAAAATAATAAGAAAAATAAAAGACAACTTGATAAACAAAGGGAAACACATAAATGTGTGTTTTGACATGAAATTGTCAACCACAAGAGAGCTCGGCCTATGGAGCTTACAGGAAGTTAGGTCATGGGCAATCGCTTTCTAAGTTAAATTAAATTAAGTAATTTTGTTCTCTTTATATTTTTGGCTCTCCACCTGATGTTTGAATTGGAGTTTTTACTCCATGATGGCAAACAATTTTGTCGTTGAAGGGACTTTAGTTGATATTACTGCTAATTGACACCATGTTTCATGTAAATGAGGGAGAGAAAGAGAAGACAAACTAGTCTTGTATGTTTAAATAGGAAAAAGAGGTTTTACAATGTTTGGAAATAAGGAACATTAACAAAAAGGGTTCATTTTGTCTTTTTATTAAACTATTTTTGGTTGCTTGACCAATTTTCATGGAATCCTTTACAGAATCAATACTAAAGGGTGATAGTAATACCTCTTTTAACGATTATATGGTGTAGTTTTAATTGTTGAAGGGATCCTCGGGACCAAGAAAAGGTTGGAAAACTAGCTTGTCTTAGTGGTCGCTCCCCCATGAGTTGGCAAAGGGCATGCGCAATCTAAAACCCATGGATATGTTCGCATATAAATGAGAAGTTGTTGGTGAAATTAACCCAATTCTTGCTTCTCACTTTAATTTTTTTTTTTTTTTTTTTGGGGGTTTATTTGTCAAATTCTACATATCAACCTTTTTTCAACTAAACTTATCTTACATTTATGTATTACCATGTTAATTACGCATACTATTTTTACTATCTTGTATCCCATGTACTTTAGGTGGTTTTTCAGGAAACCCCTCAAGGGTTTGCAAGCATTTTGGAAATATTTTAAGAAGCAACCGTATATCCAGCATAATGGTTATGATCCATGGGAAAGCATTCGTTGAGAAGAAAACAAACTCAAGGTTTAGTTATAATGAAATAATTTCTCTAAATTGAACATAAATCATGAATAATTCTCTTCTACATTTATGAGGCGTCTCTTGGAGTAAGGGGGCAATAAACCCCTAGCTATGGAGTCTTATAGCGGGTCCTCTGTCCCACATTAAAATTAAGTGCAACTATTCCTTCCTTAACTTGCACGTTCGAGGTCACAAACCAAATTCACTTTTTCTGTTAGTATATAGGAATTATTCACAATTTCGCTTTCCCATGATATTTTATGACTGCGGGTGTCAACTTTCATAATTGAAGGGTATATTTGAATAATTCCGCTTTTACATGATATTTCAGGACTGCGGGTGTCGACTTTCATAATTGAAGGGTATTTTGAAAAAGTACCTAAAGTATAGGGGTGCAAGGGCGATTTCTCCATATGTATGTAGAGAATATACGAGTCTTTTTTTAAGTTTTTTTTTTTTTTTTTGACGATATAAATATACTAGCACTTGAGTCCTTGTTATCACCAACCCCTCACCACCCCCAACCCCCCCGCTCACTATAGCTTATTGCCATGGTAGGAAACCAATAAGAACAAGAGAGTGTGCCTTTTCCAAATCGTGGGTCATTTTTCCATTCCTTACAAGAGTGGTTGTATTCAAAAGTTCATCACTTTCTTTGAAATAACCAAAAATTGTCTCCATTTCCAAAATTCTGAACCATGGAACGTGCTCGGCGCTTCGCAAATCGTTCAATTATCCGGCGTCTAGTTTCCCACTCAAAGCCCCACCGCCCAATCGGAACTCCTTCACCGGTGTCATTTCCTCCGACGAGGTACGTCTCATCGTTATCTCCTTACATTTTTCATGGGAAAACCCAAAATGGGTCATGTAATGTTGGGTTCAGTTTTGGGTCCCAACAATTCCGATCTATCTCTGTCGAATCATTAAAACCCAGTGACACATTCCCACGGCGCCATAACTCAGCTACCCCACAAGAGCAAACCGAAATGGCTCAACTTTGTGGGTTTTCAAATCTTGATTCTTTAATAGATGCCACGGTTCCTAAATCGATACGTTTGGAGAAAATGGGTTTTTCTAAATTTGATGAAGGGTTGACTGAAAGCCAAATGATTGAGCACATGAAGAAACTAGCTTCTAAGAATAAGGTTTATAAGTCTTTCATTGGCATGGGGTATTACAACACCTCTGTACCGCCTGTGATTTTGAGGAATATTATGGAAAATCCGGGTTGGTACACTCAGTACACCCCGTACCAGGCCGAGATTTCGCAGGGTCGGCTTGAGTCATTGCTTAATTACCAGACCATGATTTCGGATCTTACGGGTCTTCCCATGTCGAATGCTTCATTGTTAGATGAAGGAACTGCTGCAGCAGAAGCTATGGCTATGTGTAATAATATACTGAAGGGGAAAAGGAAAACTTTTATTATTGCTAGTAATTGTCACCCCCAAACAATTGATGTTTGTAAGACAAGAGCCGATGGATTTGATTTGAAAGTAGTTGTTGCTGATCTCAAAGACTTTGATTACAAGTCAGGCGATGTTTGCGGTGTGCTGGTTCAGTATCCAGGTACTGAGGGGGAGGTTTTGGACTATGGGGAGTTTGTAAAGAATGCACATGCGAAAGGGGTTAAGGTTGTGATGGCGACTGATCTGTTGGCATTGACAGTGTTGAAGCCGCCTGGGGAATTCGATGTGGATATTGTTGTTGGATCGGCTCAGAGGTTTGGAGTTCCAATGGGGTATGGAGGTCCTCATGCAGCTTTCCTGGCCACTTCCCAAGACTACAAGCGAATGATGCCTGGGAGGATTATTGGTGTGAGTGTTGATTCTTCGGGAAAACCAGCTTTGCGTATGGCAATGCAAACGAGGGAGCAGCATATTAGGAGAGACAAGGCAACCAGCAATATCTGTACTGCCCAGGTTGGAGATTGTCAGCCACTTTCTTATTGATGTTGTCAACTTGTCATTTTTTTTTTTAGTGATTTTTGAAATAAGATTTGAATTCATTTGGATATATAGTTGCTGATTGTTTGTTTGAAAGAGTGTTCAGTACATGGATTTTCCTTTAAAAACAAAAAAAAGAAACTTGGTGGCCATCTCGTCTGATGCCCCCATCTTTTAGTAATTTAAAAGAGGTTTTCTAACGCCCCCTCTAGGAATTTGAAGGGGCAATGATCCAATTTTAGAAGGAGAAGGTTATAAGCATTTAGTTATGGCGTTTTGATTTTTCAATTCGTTATTCTGAGGGTCATAATTACGGTGCTACTCCTTTTGAATGTGGAACTTTGACTCCTGTTAAGCTATCCCATTGCAGTTTCGTAGTCTATAGTTTCTGAGAATATTTGTTTCTTCATTGCTTGGGTATTTTCAATAACTATTGTGTTGTTATGTAGGCATTGCTTGCAAACATGGCTGCTATGTATGCAGTTTACCATGGTCCAGAGGGCCTTAAAACCATTGCTCAAAGGGTACATGGTCTTGCTGGGACATTTGCTGCTGGACTGAAAAAACTTGGAACAGTTGAAGTTCAGGGGCTTCCATTCTTTGACACCGTGAAAGTAAAGTGTGCAGATGCCAGGGCAATTGCAGATGCTGCATACAAGAGTGAGATGAATCTCCGGGTTGTGGACAATACTACTGTAAGTGTGATTTAGAGCCTTTACTTTGACTATTGCAAATTCGCAATTGATTTTTTAAGATACCATGAATAACTGGAGTGTCATTATATCTCAGATTACCATTGCTTTTGATGAAACCACCACTTTAGAGGATGTTGACAAGCTATTTAAAATTTTCGCAGTTGGCAAGCCTGTGAGTATTGCTTAATTTGTGGCTGTGGTATCAGTAACAATTTGATTGTGGCTAGCATCAATGTTAAATTTGTGTTGATTTTCAGGTGACATTTACGGCTGCCTCTCTTGCACCAGAGGTTCAGAACATTATCCCTGCGGGCCTTGTAAGGCAGAGCCCATATCTAACTCACCCAATCTTCAACTCGTATGACTCTTTCTTGTCTGTAACTTGAAACTGCTGTCATGTTGTAGTTCAAAACCAATCTGACTTTTCCTTGCATTTTTAGATGCCATACGGAGCATGAGTTGCTTAGATACATTCACAAACTACAATCAAAAGATCTTTCGCTCTGCCATAGTATGATTCCATTGGGTTCTTGTACAATGAAGTTGAACGCAACAACAGAGATGATGCCAGTGACATGGCCTAGCTTTACTGATCTGCATCCTTTTGCCCCTACTGAGCAGACAGAGGGTTATCAGGTATTGAAATTCTATTTATCTTTTTTCTTCCTCTTCTGAATTTCCTCTTATATTTCCTCATGTGTAAATTTTCAAAACCAACTTTGTTATTTTGACAACGGAATCGGTATTGTATTTATCAGGAAATGTTCAATGATTTGGGTGAACTGTTGTGTACAATCACTGGGTTCGACTCTTTCTCTTTGCAACCCAATGCTGGTGCTGCTGGCGAGTATGCTGGCCTCATGGTCATCCGCGCCTATCATCTGGTATAGCGAAATAATTGCATTATTCTATATTTGGCAAGGATTCATAGAGTTATAACCAGGACCCTTGTGATGCTTCTTCTGAAGGGTCAGTAGGCAGGGACAGGGTTAGGATTTACATAAGAGGGAAGGCCGAAACTTAGAAACTGGAATTCCACATATTCTTATGGTAGTTGAATTTTTGAGTTTTCCTTACATGAAATCCAAATAATAATATTCTTCAAGGAAAATATAGCCACTTTTTATACTATATGAATATTTAATGTTCATAATATACTGTATATTGGGTGATTCTATCATGGTTGGGCAATTGGGGGTGGCCTGGGCCCCCCACCCATACGCTCCCCTCCATCCCTGTCAGTAGGATTATAAGTAGAGACTAGAGACCTTATGGATATTGATGCCTATTGCTACATGTGACTTATGTGAGATTTCCCCACAATAGAGGGTGTCAAGATATTGATGATTTCACATACTAGTGTACTGAAGATGGTCATGAGTGTGCCTAGGGAAAATGTCGCCACAACTCTCTGCATGTCATGTAATTGTTTTTCAGATGTAAAAAGCTTGTAGTTGAAAGACTCTGCTGATAATTTCTTTAACTAATGTTGTAGGCAAGAGGAGACCATCACCGTAATGTTTGCATTATACCTGTCTCTGCACATGGGACAAATCCAGCAAGTGCTGCTATGTGTGGGATGAAAATTGTTGCTGTAGGAACTGATGCCAAGGGAAACATCAATATTGAAGATTTAAAGAAGGCTGCTGAATCAAATAAGGACAACCTGTCTGCCCTCATGGTATTGTGTTCACATTGGTTATGGATGTGTTATATTTTGTCACTTTTATCAGATTATTCAAGTATTAGTCTTAATTTCAGGTTACATATCCTTCAACACATGGAGTTTACGAAGAAGGCATTGATGAAATATGTAAGATAATTCATGACAATGGGGGTCAAGTTTATATGGATGGTGCCAACATGAATGCACAGGTTTTTCTATCACTCTTATGTTCTCAACTGTCTAAATAGGTAAAGCTATGTTGTCTACCATGCATGTAAATGTTAATGTTTTTTGCTGATGTTTTGTGGCATGTTTGCTAAACATGTAAACTAATGGGTGCTGTGGGCAGTATATGACCTCAACTGTCGAATTCTTCAAATCAAAACCCTGCTTCTATTATCACAATGAGCACATCAGTAGTTTCATAAGATTAATAAATCCGCCCTAGTGCAGGAACTTTCATATTGTTGGATTTATGTTTTTGTTAAATCCTATCTTTTGGATGACTTGGTAATTCTGCATTTTTTTTTTCTGAAGGCCTGAATCTGAATGCATCAAGTTCACAAGTGTCTTTGATATATATATTTTCAGAAGTCAATCTGGATTTGGTATTGGACTTTGCTACCTGCAAATGACTTCTCTTTATCCTATTAGCTCCTTATAAGATCAGCTTTGCAAAAAGAAGAGTATGTGTTGTGTCATAGGTGGAAAGAATAAATTGCCATTTACGTGCATATAATTGCTTGTGGCGCTTGACTGTGTTGGTGCTTGATTTATCATCATCCTTTTTTTAATTTTCGTTTAGGTGTTTCTGTTGAATATACGATGTCTCCTGTTTTTTCCTTCTTTTCCAGACAGTTGTGTCTCCAATTTAGGTTTCTAATAGTAATAGATAGATTCAGTTTATGTTTTGTTGTGCAATGTCTCATTCCCATTCTATTCATTCTTTTTCTTCCACTAACAGTTCGGAAATATATTTAGCAATTCTCTGTCCCTGCAGGTGGGTTTGACTAGCCCGGGTTGGATTGGTGCTGATGTTTGTCATCTCAATCTCCACAAAACATTCTGTATTCCACATGGTGGAGGTGGTCCTGGCATGGGTCCTATTGGTGTGAAGAAACACTTGGCACCTTTTCTGCCGTCACATCCTGTGGTAGGTGCTTATCCAATAGCAAAGATTTCTTTTAATAGCATATTAAACTTTGATCTTACCACTGCCAAAATTTTAGATATTACAGTACTTTCATGTGTCATTGCTGTTTTTACGGCTCTTTTTATTCTTTCATGGATTTTATGTTCTGTTCCTACTTTCTTTTATATTCCCCCACATGAGACCTATGAAGCACGGATACGGATACGAGATACAGATACGATACGATACGGATACGCGGATACGTGATTTTTCCAAAAACTCGGATACGATACGTTGGGGGATACGTTGAATATAAAAAATATATAAATAAAAATATTTTATATATATATATATATATATTTTTAATTCCTAAAATTTCATTACACAAGTTCACCATTTCAAAAACAAAAGAGCAATTAACATCATCAAAAGTCAAAAGATTGGCCTTCTCCATCCAAAATATTGCCCAAGTGCCAACTACTACAAATTTACAATCATCATTCATTCATTCTATTTCACTAAACTTCCATTGCTTCATCGCCAATTTCACCCTCATCACCATCGTCCGTAAAAACAACGGCCTCCAACTCCGGTTCATCAAGAGAGAGTTGTGTAATTCCAAGCTCTCCAACATCCTCAAATAAATCAAAAGCATCTCCGGCAATGTCCCACATCTTCGTTTGTCCTTCCATGTATTGCCGAGATCTTCTTGATAGGAGGCAGAGGTTGCTATGAATGTAAACCAAGTCTTCCGCACGTTTTGGAGCCATCTTATTCCTTTTAGCCGAGTGCACAAATGAGTAAGTACTCCAATTTCTCTCGCTACATGATGATGAAGAAGGTTGCACAAGTAGTTTTAAGGCTATGCTTTGAAGCAAAGGTGCACTTGCACCATAATTAACCCACCAACTCTTAGGGTCCATTGCATACCGATCATGAATGGAATCACTATCCTCAAACTCTCCCGCCTTGCTTGAGAAATTGGCAAATTCAAGTTAGCCCTTGTGGCTCTCGCCCGAATTAGGAAAATACTTTTTCATGCATTTCATTCTTTCTTGTGCAACCTCAATATCTTTATGCGGAGGCATTCTGCTAGGACCCTCATGAAGCCATTCATCACTATAGTACCTATGTAATACAAAGAAAAGTTGAATTTTAGTTTATGATTAAGAGAGTACATAATGTTCACACTATTTATGAAGTGAAGTTAGAAGTCACCTTGGATTTAAGGAATGCGCTAGGCAATGAAGTGGAGTGTTGTTCTTGTTCCACCGATCAACGAGAATTGTGTGAACAACTTCATAGAAGGTAGATATCTCATCATGCCGCTCTCCTTCATGCCTATATATTTCGCATTTTACCTTCTCTATCATTGTATCCCACATGTCATAGACCAAATGAAGACAAGGCCTATCGGTGTCACAAATCCTTAACATATCATACATGGGAGAGGTAAAGGCAAGTATATAATCAATAGAGTCCCACCAAATGTCATCTAGCACCTTTTCTTTCACAAACTTTGCTTTTCCCGTATCATCCTCTCTATAAGAATTCCACCTTGAGCTTATAACCATGTTTTGAAGACTAGCTCTAAGAAGCTTGAATCTTTTAAGCATAACCATTACGGAAGCAAAACGCGTACTTGCAACCGAGAGCAACTTCAAAGGAACGAATTCATTGAAGATAGCCAACCTCATGGAATGGTTCATGATAAAATTCTTGATGAATGAAACATCATCCGCAATGATCGTGATCCAAGAACACTCATCATAAGTTACTTGATTATTTTCAACATTCTTTGCCGCACAAATATTTTGCAAGGCAAGGTTGAGAGTGTGGACCACACATGGTGTCCAAGAGATATTAGGATATAATCCTTCAATGAGAAGACCTGCTCCGGCACAATTCTTAGCATTATCTGTGATTACTTGAACCACATTGTCAGGGCCAACCTCCTCTATCACTTCTTTCATCAACTCACAAATGAAATACTTATCCTTTGTCTCACCGGAACAATCAACGGCTTTAAGGAACATAGCCACACCCTCCGTCACCGCCATAAAGTTGATCAAAGGCCTTCTTTGCGAGTCACTCCATCCATCACTCACAATACTTACACCTTTCTCTCTCCATGTTCCTTTAACTGGTAGGAGCAATCTCTCAACATTTGTCCTTTCTTGTTGAAGTAAAGTCGTCCTCAACAAATTATATCCCGGTGGCAAATATCCAGACAAAGCATTGTTCGCGGCAAATTGATAGGAGCTCACATAATAAGGGTTTCTTGCCAAATGAAATGGCAAACCCCCGGAATAAAACATCCTAGCAATTTCCGCATGCAATTGATCACGCTTATTCCTATCAAACGCCTTCTCAAGGGGTGATGTAGTTTCACTTGTTCTTTGTTTTTTTGGCTCATAACCTTCTAGAATAAAACCACTTGATCTAGTACTAGGGGGTAGAGGTACTTTCTTTGGTGCATTGTCTCTCATTTTCGTTTTAGCTTCTTCCTCTAATTTTTTTCATAGTTGCAAGATCTTGGTTTGTAACTTTCTTACAAGCTCCAATTCCATTATTCAACTTCAACAAATGACCCCTAACCCTAGTGTATGAACTTTTTTTGATAACATTGCAAAAATTACACTGCCACAAAGTATTCCCCCCCACCTCACTCTTCTCTAATTTTGTAACATAACTCCAAAGAGGATTGTTTGTATTTTGATCCCTCGATTCCCCTTCATTAGAAACAGAACTACCAGCAACAGAACTACCCCCTACCAAAGAACAAAACTAGCAAAAGATTCCATCAATTTATTCTGAAAAAAAAAAAAAAAAAAAGGCTTTCAAATTAGACTACACACCAGGTTTCAGCCTCTACCAGCCATCAATAAGAGCAAAATGGGTCTATTTTTTACAGCACAGTAAAAAATAACACTTAAAAAACCTAAAATCAGAAGATTATGTGTGTGTGTATGAGTATATCAGTATATGAGTATGAGTCATACACTCAAAGCATATGACTAACGAGAGAGAGAGAGAGAGAGAGAGAGAGAAAGAGAGACCAGAGAAAGAGAGAGAGAGAGAGAGAGAGAGAGAGAGAGAGAGAGAAACCTTATACTGTGTGGATGAGTGTATCAGTATACACTCATACTATATGACTGACGAGAGAGAGAGAGAGAGAGAGAGACAAACCTTACACTGTTCTGACAGCGACGACTGACGACGACGTCGGCGATGACGGACGACGACGTCGGCGTCGACGGCGACGGGCGATGGTGATGACGCGAGCGCGATCGGCGATGGGTGAGGAGCAGCAGAGAGGAATGACAGAACACGATCGTATGTATGTACTGTTCTCAATTTGGGGATTTTGAATATAAAGGCATAATTACAGTTTTCACCCACACATTTTAAGTTATATCAAATTTAACCCCGCGCGTATCCGAAACAGTTCATAACGTATCCGATACGTATCGGAACGTATCCGTAGCGTATCCGATTAATAAAAATTAAATTTAAATTACGGATACTATAAATAACGTATCCGATACGTATCCGGAGCGTATCGGAGCGTATCCGTATCCGATACGCGTACAGTACGCGATACGGAGCCCAAAATAGAGTATCCGTGCTTCATAGCATGAGACGTATGATTGTTTTTGTTTTGCACCTATGAAAAACTCAGTGTAAGTAGTGATGAGAGAGGCTTTCTTTTCATTTTACACCTGTCACCTGTGAAAAACTCAGCGTAAATAGTGACGAGAGAGGCTTTTATTGTCTTCTTGCAATTTGTATGAAGATACTTAGAAACAACATTTGAAAGTACAGTTTTGAAAATCATATCCCTTCGACGGTTCGACCAATTTTTAATCTTCATCATTGTTGGCAATTATACACACAAAAACACTATTAGGCAACTAAAAGTCAGTGTAGATTATTGCCCTATTGGCCTAAATTGGATCATTAAGGGATTTCTTTCACTTTTCAAGGTTTTTTTGGGTCTGCAAACAATATATTCTTGTTGCTTTCTGAATTGAATTCACATTAACTTCTCCATGTCTTTATGTTGGCTAATAATTCCCTTTGTTTTTATAACTGAAGGTACCTACTGGAGGTATTCCGGCCCCTGACAAGGTTCAGCCGCTTGGTACTATATCTGCTGCACCTTGGGGCTCTGCACTTATTTTGCCAATATCATACACCTACATTGCCATGATGGGGTCTAAAGGGGCTCACAGCCGATCGAAGATAGCTATCTTGAATGCAAACTACATGGCAAAAAGATTGGAGGTCCCTGCTTCTTTCATGATTATCTTCACATTTTTAGTCTTTCAAGCACAAGTGCCAGGAAAATCAATCGGTTTCATTTACTGATCCTGCCCCTCTATATGTGATAATGTGAACAACAATAGTAGAGGCACTGATTAGTTTCTTTTAACTCTGTTCACCATAAATCAACCTATGCTTCGAACTCATTAGAACTTTTTTTTAAGCCTTAAACCCTTAAAAGCTTCTCATATTGCTCCCCTTTCAGTAATGTATTCGATTACTTTTGTTGAACCACCTACAACTATTAATTTCTTTTTTGAATTAACAGGAGCATTACCCCATTCTCTTCCGTGGTGTCAATGGCACAGTCGCCCATGAATTCATTGTCGATTTGAGGGGCTTCAAGGTAGGTCCCACTATCATTTCCCTTGAATACTCCTTTTCCTTGTCCTGTATTTGGACTGATATTTATGGAGGAATTTGTTAAGGGAAAAGGAGAGTCACTGGTTAACATATTCAAATATATTCGAATTGTTCAATCTTTTCTTCTTCCTTTGCTTTCTTTCTACAAATCCATTCAGGAATCCATGATCAAACATGTCACTATTATTTTTCCATGGGATTTAATGCGTTTCACTATCATTCTAGCAAACTGCCGGAATTGAGCCTGAAGATGTTGCTAAAAGGCTTATGGACTACGGATTTCATGGACCAACAATGTCATGGCCTGTTCCGGGCACACTGATGATTGAACCCACTGAAAGTGAGAGCAAGGTACAACCCAAGAAAGGAGAAATTTTGCTTTCCGTTTACTTATCTAGTTCTTGATTTCTGAAAATGCTTCATTTCCTCATGCAGGCCGAGCTAGACAGGTTTTGTGATGCTCTGATTTCCATTAGAGAAGAAATTGCGCAGATTGAGAAAGGAAAAGCTGATGTTAACACCAATGTCCTCAAGGTAAATTGTTTCTACACCATAGCTGTAAAAAATTCCATTTTTCTTGTATACTCTGAACCATGGCTTTGAATTGTCCAGTTCCGTTCTAATAAAAAGTTGTGTATATCTTATGGGTTGCACCTATGTGTTTCTATGCTTGCCGCTGTGTTTTCAATTTGTGGGTATATGTTCAGAATAATAAACTCAAGTGTGAATGCAGGGAGCTCCTCATCCACCGTCGCTTCTCATGGCAGATGCATGGACAAAACCTTACTCTCGGGAATATGCTGCCTTCCCTGCTTCTTGGCTCCGCGCATCCAAGTTCTGGCCTTCCACAGGTGCATATCCCTATCTTTATTCTTGTTCCACGTGTATGGATGGATCCTTGAACTTTATGGAGAGGCAATGTGACAAGTTCATCTTTATAGAACATAAAATACGAGGGAGAAAGAGAAAATTTAACCACTGAATCATCGGTTGTGAAATATTCTAAAAATCTCGCATTTTCTAAGTGACAACCAATTCCTTTTAGTCTTGTATATTATGCGATGCTTTCCCCCTCTCGGGTCCAATACATTCTATAAAGTAGGGGTGTTTGCTACGGGGCCTAACAACATTGACTTATAACACTTGTTTTTGTTCCGAAAGTTATGTCACCATGTTTGGAATGGATTCTTTCCCCCTCTCGAGTCCAATACATTCTGTAAAGTATGGGGTGTTTGCTACGGCCTAACAACATTAGCTTACAACACTTTTTTTTTTCCCCAAAAGTTACGGCACCATATTTGGAATGTTTGCTTTCTGCTTGTGAGCCAAAACAACTTTAAGAGATGGGGAGAAAAATGGTTCTGAGAAGCTTCATTTTGATGCTTTTTGACCCTCCCCTTTTCAGAATAATCAGCTTCACTCAACTTGTTTGCATCTGAACTATTTGATGTTGTGTCTATCCCAAACAGGACGTGTCGACAATGTATATGGCGACCGCAACCTCATCTGCACTCTTCTGCCTGCATCGCATGTTGTTGAAGAACAAGCTGCTGCTGCTACTGCTTAAGCTTCAGTACCACGCTGTGGAAGAACTCAAGGTTTCCTTGATGATTACACAAAAAAGAAAGAATAAGTAGTCTCCTTTTTCATCCTCTTGTATATAAGGAATCCATATTCATAATTTCATTTGATTTCCCATTTTCTTTCTTGCTGTATTGATTTATCAGCTGCTCCAAGAACAGTTGTTGCTAATTTTCAGCTCAAATATTGTACTAATAATTAATCTCTCTCCATTAATCTGTATCTGTCCAAAAATCAAAATGTCTGTTTACTGAATAAATGGGATCAAGGAAACCAATAGTTCTGAAGGCCTAGTTTTGAAATACCTGCTTCGTGAGTTTTTGATTAGCAAAATTAGTTAGTATCTGAAAAAAAGACAGTCATAGGGAAGGCAAAAACAAAATTGAAAATGACAAAACAAATAAAAGTTAATTAAAAGTTGAGTACAAGTAAAAGTTTCTCTCAGTTGGCGCTTTCATTTTCAATTCCAACTGCGTGTAGTGACTCCCCTGATTACACGCTCCCTGGATCCTCTCATCCCTCTCGTACTGGGCGGTCCTACAATTCCTTGCGAGCGGAGATACGTAACTAGTGTGGTATTTCGGTTCCAGGTTAGTTCCAGTTCGGATTGATGCTATGTGGTCCAGGTTCGAGAGGCACGGGGAAGTACCCCAAGCCCTTTACCTAAAGCATGAGTAGGGAATTCCATCATTGATTCACCATGACGCTTACCTCGAAACCGTTGTACAAAACAAACGACTCATGGAAGAAAAAATAACTACTAGGTTGATGGATGTTCTAATATTGCATCACTTATTTCACTCCTTTCTACAAGAAATTCATGGCTCGTGGAAGGTCCTATAATGGATCAAATACCTTGAAACACAAATTTTCTCTTATCAGTTACTATGATTTTTTAATCATTCTGATTCATTCAGAATTCACTCAGAATTTAAGATAATCGAGATGCTCGCAATTCACTCAGAATTTGGAAGTTGTAAGCATGAAAAATCATTCTTCCTTTTGTTTTGGTCATGCAGTGTCCCGGGTTGGTCGCACGCACATCAAACAAATTTATGGATCCATTCTCCTAGGCTTACTAACAAGATGACGTGACCCAAAAGTTACTACCAATAAGAATTGAACGTTGAAACTCTGGAAGCAAACCCCTTGAGTTATTCTTGCACGAATAGCAGCTAAAATCAAGTTCGCATTTTTGGCCCACAACCCAAGTCCGTGAAAGGAACTGAACTGGATACATAAGACCAAGAAATAATCAAAACAGAAAAACCGAAATATACCCAAGACCCACCCATGGCCACCGCCCTCCTCCGACTCCCACCACCACCACAACCCTTCCTCTCTCCTCCCACCTTCCCTCCACCACTTAGTTCACTCACCACAACCCCTCAAAAAACCCACCTCCGCCGTAACCCCAAAATACCCTTCTCATCATCCCCATCCTTCAGAAACGGACGCAGTCCTCGTGAAACAGATTGCCCTGTCCCACTTGACCAACAGCCCGTTAACGAGTACCAGTCTCTGTCCACGTCCTTCCCCTTCAATTGGGCCTCAGCCGACTTCGTGGAGTACTGTTCTCGGTTGGTTGCTGTTGGGTCTTTGTTTGCCGTGTTTGTTGGGCTGCCCGTGGCCTGGCTCGGCTCGGTCGGGCCGCAATCGGAGCCGCTGAAGCCCGCCTTGGCTGCTGTTTCCAGTGGGTTGTTTGTGGTTACGCTTGCTGTTGTGAGGATGTACTTGGGTTGGTCTTACGTGGGCAATCGACTGCTCAGTGCCACTGTTGAATGTGCGTCCTCTTTTACACTCTTGTGTGTTTAACTTATTTTATTTTTGTATTTTGAGTTTTGGGTGGTTCATTGATGTGGTTAATAAATACTCTTATACTATTTGTTTAAGCCAATTTTTGTATTGTGAGAAGTGTGTGGTTGATTGATGGGGTGAATTCCCTCAGAGAGAGAGAGAGAGAGGGAGTCTAAGTTTTCTTTGGGCTAAGCCAAAAAGGGTGGGCTGTATTGAACCAGCTTAATGACCCCTGAACAACCGGGAAAGCCACCTGACCTGGAATTGTTCGGACTTAAGCCATAGCTGACCTGGCCGGGAAGAAATATTGATCTGTCACCACGTCGTGGGCTCCATCACCAAGCGCCAACCAAAGTGCAAGTTAAGTTGGAGCCCCCTCTCCCACCCATCTAGTCCATAGTATCAAACTCAAGACTGGTGGGAGAAGAGTAACCTTATGTTAGCTGCTCCAACCACTTGAGCTACCACCTCGGTGGTTGTACTTGTATGTGTCTAAGTTATAATTCTTTGAATATTTGGGTTCTGGGTGTTTGATAGGCTGAATTCTCACTGTTTCTGTTGGTGCAGATGAAGAGACAGGGTGGTACGATGGTCAGGTACGTTTCCATCTCTTAGTGGGCTATTCTTTTTATGGACTACAAATTGACTATGATACATTATCCCGCAAAATGTATTAACTACCTGTATCAGACACTCGACGCTCAGTTAACAACGATATGTGATCACATCGCATTTATTTGGTTGGACAATTACTTATTAGTTAGTAAGCATGTTTTCTAACTCAAACTTCTCACAAACTATGCTTACAACTCCTAGATGAAAGATGTAAGACGACTAGTAAGCACCATTTAAGTTAGAAAAAAGAAATTCTATATTATGGTTAATTATTGTGACATCTCCCATATCCTTGAAATGGAAATTTAAGGAACCTGGTACTTAGACACGTCCCTGCACCCGACAACCGTACCCCAGTTCATGTTCTACAGGCCGTAGGTGTCTTGGCTTATTGGTTAATTTGTGACTCACAAAGAGAAAGGTTTATGTCCATCTTGGATTGTCATTCAAAAGATATTTTGAATTTGAACTATATACTTTCCAATTTTCCAAATTATCAGAAGGCCGTTTGTACTCTGTAAGGGAGTTTGTAGAACGTTTGGGGGCTATGATTGAAAACTGCTATGGTGCTATTCATATGCAATCTGCCACTATTGGACTTCCCAGTAGGTCACTCATCCTTGCATTGCTGAAGGACGAGTATGCTTAACTACGAAGCTCTAAAGTCCAAAGGGCTCAAGCGCTCTCACGGCTTTAAAGGGCCTTTATAGCACTGAACTTTGCATTCACCAAGCGATGTAGGACTTGTGACACCCACCTGGCCTCATAGCTAGCAACATAGCCAGACTTGGGGTGTCACATGGTACCTATTTGGTGTTGGAAATCAATGAGAACATGATGTTGAACTCAAACCTTTTGAGCTGCCTTTAAGAATGGCTCTGATTTCAGTTTTTGAAACAGATGGGCTAAAAAATATGCTATAAGCGCCTCACTTATTTGTTAATGGAAAATTTTGTTCTAAATTTCCAATTCTTCTTGGACTTAGCATATGACAAACAAGAACACACGTCAACTATTAAATTGGTTATGTATAGCTTATATTATTTGAAATATTGTCATGGTGCATATGTTTGCATGCTTCGGGAGATCTCTTTTCCTTAGAACATTATAGCCCTAAATAATTCATGTTTGTTGTCATTGCTTGCATTATTGCAAGCAATAACAGGGACTTGTGTGTCCATCCAAATATTGAGTTGTATAGTATTACTACCAATGTTCGTATTCGGTATAGTGGTTGATTATTGGAATCTGAACTGGAATTTGCTGACAGATATGGGTGAAGACAGCCGAAGTTCTGGCACGTGACAGGCTTCTAGGTTCATTTTCCGTAAGTATTCCATGGTGACCATATTTTGTTTTTTTCGTGAATGCAGTGGTTAATAATAGGCTTTTAAATGGTTGTATGTTCCTCAAGTAATGTTGTGTAGGTAAGAACATACAGTCACTTCACGCGTCGTTGACAAATGCACCCAGGACACTTTTTACTTGTTAGAAAAGGCAGGAATAGAAGCGTCTTTCTACCAAATGATAATCAAAGCATGTAGGAATATTGGTGATTCCATAATCCATTTTATACTTCTTTTGACATTGGAAATTGCCGGAGTAGCATGATAACTATGATTTCCTGCATTCTCGTATTGAGCTGAATCTTCCAGTTTGAATTTAAGCCTACTGTTTTTGAAGAAAGATTAAACCACTCACTTTTCTAATCCTCTGCTTTAGCTAGCATTTCAATCCATGCTTAACTCTAGTAGATTGCCAAAATCTGTCACAGAGAAATTATGGTCTTATTTCTTTCAGTTAAGTGTTGAACTCTTTCTTTGAAGTTGCTTTGTTTCATATACAAAAGCTCTGTAATTGAACTTCTACCAAAGTCTGGAGAAAAATATTTGTGGCTTAAGTAAACCGGCTTTGGTAAAATGTTTTCCCATCCCGAAATCTTCATCTTTTGTTTAACTGGCAGGTGAAGCCCGTGCTGGGCAGATTAAAAACTACACTTGTTGGTCTAGCGGCATCACTGCTTGTATGTGCTGTTCTCCTAATCAATCTTGAGGACAATCAAAAGAGCTCCTACGTAACATCTCGGGAACCTGGAGGCAGAGCTGTACCTGGAGTTTACAATGACAAGTCTGCCAGATCATTTGAACCGGACGCATTTTGTGGTGAATCAAATCTCCATTAAAACTCCATTATCAAACAGTTATGTTTATTGTGTGGTGCATTACTGCTTTCTGTACAGCTTTATGTTGCCAAGCAGGTCCATTGTTTTCCTTGTATATTGAATTTTCCTCCTGTTTTGGATATTCGTAGTGTAAATATTTTACGTGTGAATGCAAATTATAGCATTTGGAGTCTCATATTCGCTATTGGCACAATCAGGAAAAGGAATATACTTAATAATGTCGTGTTATGCTGGTTTGTGGAAGTTAATTCTTGTTTCCGAATCCTTGCTAAATGCTAAACGAACCTACAATGGGCGTATTTGTGTCTTTTCTGAAACCTCAATAAATTTAAGATCCAAATACAAACATTGGCGAAGCTGTGTCTACTGTTTTTTTCGCCTTACTGTCTTTCTTGAAAGCCTGGAACAAATCTAAATAGTTTAAACCAACAATATTTCTTTACTTATGCAGTTTTGCTGAGATTTGTATGTCCTTTAATTACAATTATTGTGAAATATGTTTTGCGAATCACCATGATATGTGCTAACCATAGCCAGTCTCATCAATATACGTTAGTATTCCGGCTTGTATCTGATTCATAGATCGAATACAGATCTCCAATTTATCGTGAAAGTTATTATTATTGATGTTGAATCAAGACAAATTGACACAACATGGATCGACTATGATTCAGGATCTTCAATGCCACGATCCTATTTCAGAATTTGACATGAAAAACAATGGTGGAGTAGTGCCACACAAACATACATTGGTCTGTCCAGTCAAACCAATTGCAGACCTAACTTTGTGTTACATTCTGAAATCAAAAGTCAAAATTCAAGAAATGGGTTGAGGGGAGAAAAGGTGAAACAAACCAGGTTACAGAGATTCAAATGATAGTGGTTGTGTTTAGTTAGATAATTTAGTTTAGTTTTGATAATGTCATAAGGTGTAATAAATGGAGAGAGATAGAGAAGGAAAATGAAGATGTCGTCAAAACTAAAACTAAACTGGGATACGAACAGAGCCAGTAGTAGAGCTTTTGAAAACTGGAGAGAGAGAGAGAGAGAGTGAGTTAAATTGTTGCCCAAAATGGGGTGATTTAAGATGGTAAAAATGTGTGATACCAACTAAGAGCAAGTCCAATGGTGGCTAAAAACCATAATTTGGAACCAAAAAATAGAATATGAAGCTCCAATGGGAGGGTAAATTGGTTCTAAAATGGCTTGGTTCAATAATTGCCTTTATAACTCTTAACCTCGCATCGGCTTATTCACTTTATTTTCAGATGATGGAATTGGATAAGGTTAGGCTTACTAAGGTTCCCTGTGAATTCAGATTTTTAACATACCTTTGGAGCCTTGCTTGAAATAAAACCACCAACTAACCTCCGGGAACCCAAACGGCTACAAGGACACCTAGCCTACATCAGAAAGAAGATTAATCTATTTTTATATTTGAAATCCACATCAGTTAATCCAATTCCAACGCATTGGTTTAAGGATTTATTAATTGTCTTTATTCAATTTTTTTTTAGTATTTGATAGTTTTGCATCAATTTTTTTTTTATAATTATAAATTCTTCTCTAAGTGAGGATTCGGAAAAGTAAAAAATTATGAGAATTACGCAAATATATTATGAAATATCCAAGAAAAAACCATGAAATATCCTCGAAAGCCTACTTAAGTTGTCTTTTCATATTTTTTTCTTGGATATTTCTCAAAATATATAGATAAAAGCCATAATCTGAATCCAATTTTGATTCTTCTTGTTAAGACAACATTATAATCACTAAAAGTTTAACAAAAAACTAATAAAAAATAATTAAGACAAAATCAAAAAATTCCTTGCACCAATAGCACTGCAAGAGGCAATATCAATTTGAAAAAGATAAGTACCCAACCGATGGACTCCGAAATTACCCAACCTACCCAAACGATGGTCCCAGACACTTGTGTGTGTGGGTTGGATAATTCCCAAACACTTGTGTGTATAGGTTGGATAATTTCGGAGTCCATGGGTTGGGCATGTACCATGCTCATATCACTTACCCAGGGCCGATCCTGAGTTTTTAAGGGCTTAAAGCGACAACAAAAAAATGGGCCCTTTATGAATTGCTACCGAAAAATGTATCGAGTGAACCAGACATATACTACTGAAAAATATTTGCCTTAGAACTCTCCTTTTGTTTCTTACTACCGAAAAATTTATCGAGTGAACCCGCTTGAGATTGAACTATTTCATCCGCATTTTTCTTTCTTTTTCTTTTTTCAAATCCTGACATATACTTTTTAAGAGCCATGGGAATTAAAAATCTGCAAAATTCCAGCATAATCTCGTGATTATCTATAAAAGTCTAACACTACTCCCAAGCGATTAAAAACAAAAAAGAGATTAAATTTTTCACCTGATTCCCCGAAGGTCCTACCAATAGCATAAACAAATCCACAGTAGCATAAACAAATTTACTTTGTTGGTCATCAAGCCCAAGTTAAATTAAACAATGCTTGTAAACCTCAATCAAAACAATTAATTTCAAAACCCAAAAAAATAGAATCAATACCTAAAATTAGCTTGAAATTTGTGAGAATGAATAGCATTTAACACTTGAGCCTTAATTAATTTCAATATGCCACTCGGTCCACTCTATTTTTCTTCGTAATTGAATCTGACGCGAACTCCTTCTTCATTGTTCTTCTCGTTATTCTTGAGAAATCTCCAAATTGCTTATTCAAATGGAAACAAAAAGATTTGTACGTGTATAATGGTTTTTTTTTAACTGTACGTGTTTAATGTTTGTAAAGTGAAAAAAAGGTTTGTAGGCGTAAAATGAAAAAAAGGGGCCTTCTGGATTCAAAAACCAAAAGTCTACCATTGAGATTTGAGCCTATTTCATTGGGTAAAAGTTTTTGGATCTTTAAAGTTAAACTATGGTGGGCTGGGCTATTTTGTTTGGGTACATATATACATAACACAAATACCTGTTACGGACCTTAAATATTTGTTAATTTTGATGGGTCTAAAGCCCGGGCACCCTGAGCTTTAGCCCAGGGCCGGTGCTGCACTTACCGAAATTTTCCTCCATGTTCACAGATTACATTCATGCACATACAGCAACAGTGGGTCCCACTGCCGGCGAAGGTTCATGCACATTTCCATCTTTCCGTCTCCTATTTTCCATTCCACAAGAAGAAATGCACATTTAATTAATTGTTCAAGACTCAAGGGCTCTTCTTCGTCTTCCAACCATATGTGCGAATCTTCTTTGAGATCTTTGGAACCGTCATCGACTGTTGTTACAGGTCAGTTATCACAACATCGTTTCTTTTGATTTTCGTTGCAATTTCATTTCATCTTTATCAGATTTGAATTGGGTCTTTTGGTTTCCCTGATAATTGTGGCAAAATGAAACCGAAATCGAAACTTTTAAGCCTCGGGGTTTCCTGGGTTTCTAGTACTTGTTGCAGTATTGTACGCCCTTCGATTTTTTTTTTTCCCTCGGTTTTTACTTTTGATTTGAACTTTGATACCGGTTTCTCCTCACACCCATTTTAATATGTTTGAGAAATCCTTTCCCTAATCTTCAACAAAATTTAACCTTGATTTTCTTCTACCCTTGTCCAGCAACCACCACCATCAATCTGCCCACCCCTTTATCACCATAGTCGCCCAAATCAAGGAGTAATGAGGCTGAGAGAGAGCGATTCTGACCATTAGAATGGTAGAAGGGGGTTCAAATTTAAAGTGCCAATTGGCATAATGACCATTAAGGAACGTAATCAGTTCTGCTGCTAAAATAGTACTGAGAGCAAAGGCGGGAGCAACCATGGAAATCGTGTCCAGAGGTGGACCAGGAGGGTGCATGTCCAATTTTCTTCCTATTTGTAGTACATTTTGGATGTTTTTTGTAAAATTACTGAAGAGTGGTCCTTGCAAACCGGACAAAATTGGTAATCTTGCGTCTGCCACTGATCGTGACGTATGATTATCAAACTCACAGAATGATTCTGGTGGTTAGTGGAGGTGAAACCAACTAGTTGATTCTATTTACCCAAATTAATTCTATCTAGACGTCAAATATTTTTTGTCCTCACACCGATACGAAAAATTTAACGTAATCCTGAAATTGCCTCATCTTGGCCTCACATAAATCTAATTGTTTTCTAGGTTTACCTATCGTGGACCACCGTCAACCACCACCCCCGCCCTTCACCCGCATGCTATGTCCAAGGCTATGGCTACCAAAAATGATGGAAAAAAGGATCAGAATCCATCGCCCTTCTCCACTTTTTCTTAATCAAGATTCATCTCCAAAGAACCGAAGTTTGAACCGTTTCAACCAAAGTCTTTTGGATAGTCTTCATGCTAACTTGATTGATTTGTAGCAACTAGCAAGTGATGTAGGATTTACCAGAGTCTGCGTGGAAACTGAGGTTTAGTGTCATCTGTGAACTGGTAAAGCCATCTGTATCTCCATCATTTGATCATCATTTTATGTAGAATACTCTAAATTTCTCATGGTTTCAGAGTACTGTCATCCTTGTTTGAATGCTTTTTGGTGGTGAACTTCGGTGAATTCAAGGGGAATTGCAGTATCATAATTTCATTATCTGCTCCATTATATATGTGGTTCCAAAACTTGAATAGCACATTGGGTACTAGAAAATTTGGGTTGACATGGGTTGGACAATTTGAAATCCCAAGTATAATATGTGAAAGGTACCAGGGCTGGGCAAATAATGGGTCAGATCAATTAGGCTCGACTCTTGAGTCTTGAGCAAAGGCTTGTTGCTATTTAACACTCGGAACTTTAAAAAAAAATTAGTATCATAGTTCTTGCTGTCTGAGCAATCACTAGTAACCATGGGCAAGTAAACATTAAATTTCGGAGTATGTTGAGCACATGTTTTACTGGCAGAATGAGGATCATGGTCATGGTCCTCGTGGACTAAGGGAATGCTAGGGTTATGATGAATTATTATCATTTTGTCTGTGCTTCATTTTTCTTTCATTACAAGTCATTAAGAGAGTGGATAGGATAGCTTTGGGTAGAAACGCACAAGGGAGGGGAAGACCCAAATTGACTTTAGATGCAGTAGTATGCAAAGATCTAAGTATACTGGGTTTAAGCGATGAAGTAGCATTTGACAGAGCTTAATGGAGAAAAAGGATTCATGTAGCCGACCCCAATTGATTGGGACATAAGGCTTGGTTTGGTTTGGTTTGGTTTACAAGTCATTGCATCTGCACTTGGACCTGAAATTTTGCAACTTGTGGTCTTAACACCTACTTTTTGTGCAACTTACTAAATTGCGAGTGTTATTTTGTTTAGTGCTGTGTTTTACTATGAAATCCAAACCAAGAAGTTCTACCACTAGGTTAACAGGCAATGGATTTTTTGCTGTCATTTTATTTGGAGCAAGTCCATAACTTTTGAAGGGGTTTTTTTTTTATTTTAACATGGACTTATTTGGCGATGCAAGATTGCACAAGGTGCTACATCTCCTGGTGGATTTTCTGTAATGGAGCTAAAACCAGCTTATGATGTTGAAGATACCTCTTCTACACAGAGAATTCGGCATGAGCTGTGGCCACTGGGTGAAATTGATCCTAAGAAATCAAAGTTCCCTTGTTGTTTAGTTTGGACTCCCCTTCCGGTCGTCTCTTGGTTGGCTCCTTTCATTGGCCATGTTGGCATATGCAGGGAGGATGGAGCTGTTTTAGATTTCTCCGGATCCAATTTTGTGAATGTTGATGATTTTGCATTTGGCGCCGTAGCCAGATATGTTCAACTTGACAGAGAGCAGGTACACTTCCAGAATTGTTCTCAAATTCGATCTAATGTGTTTTAAGTCTCTCCCTCTTCCTCTCTCAGTCTCTGCATATACTTGTGAATTGATAGACACATATTATGTGTTAATGAAAATCCTTGGCATCTTCACAAAAATCTTTTACTTGTTTACATTTGCTTGTATTTACTCCCAGTCAATAAAGAGCATGGAATCCTCTATATTAAGTTTGCAGACGAAATATTGAATAGAACAAAGCTGTTAAAAATTGACACATCAACAAGCCAAATGCCCATTTTTTGTTACATTTTCTCGCTCAATTGCTTGGTCTGTAAACTTTTTGCTATTCCGATGCATTCTTCTCGAGATTCATATGTTTCTAGAGTGGATACGGGGACAGTATCTTTCAAGGATAGAGGATCCGGAAGATTGGTTTGACATAATCTTTTGGGATGTTCGACAGTGTTGCTTCCCTCCAAACCTGGTGGGACACACATGCAAACACCGGTACAAGCATGCAGAGTATGGGACTGGAATTACATGGGACGATGCTCTCCATTCTAGTGTGCGCCACTTCGGGCATAAATCATATAACCTCTTCACCTGTAACTGCCACTCATTTGCTGCTACTTGTCTGAACCGACTCTGCTATGGTGGAACGATGGGTTGGAACATGGTGAATGTGGCTGTTCTTGTACTATTCAAGGGACGGTGGGTCAACACCTTGTCAATCTTGAGGTCTTTTTTGCCTTTTGTATTGGTGTTGTGTTTGGGTATTTTCATGGTCGGGTGGCCGTTCTTGATTGGACTTTCGTTTTTCTCTCTCCTCCTTGTCGGATGGTTTCTGCTTGGTACATACTGTTTCAAAAATCTATTAGAATGTTAGATCGCTTGAGATAAATGCAGATGTCCATTTCTTTTTGAATGAGTATGATGGCCGGAGAATGCTTTCCTGGATTTTTATGGGTTCCGATGTTTTGGAAGTAAAATTGAATGGTTCTTTTCTCTCCACTTTCTTGTAAAAGATACCAAAAGTTGAATATGGGAAACAGAATGACATTTTAGATTGTTCTATTTATTGTTCTGATAACTACTTCACTTTTGTAAATCTCAAACCAAAGGACAAATACTCCATCCATTTCGGTTTTGGACGGTTCAGATTACGGAGAGAGAAACATGAGAGAGAAAGGGGAGAGAGCGGGAGAGAGAGGGTTTCGATCTGGGTCGTCCAATACACTTTTGGATGGTCCGGATGTAACGTTCGGTACCACATAGACTCAGCCACGTGGTATATATTTGGTATCCAAAAAATTTGCCCCCCAACTAGCATACAAGTATCTATTGTTCATAGTGGCCGTAACACCTTTCATTGAACACAATAACAATCTGAAAGAATTCGCGGGCGTGTTTGCAGTAGATGTGAATACAAACTTTAGATTGTAATTTCACATTATTGTAATTTCACATTCCGCTGCAGATTCTAGATTCTAAATTTTAGCAAAAGCAGATAAATTTTGTTTATTATATCTTTGAAATTATGATTACATTACAGTAAAAACAAGTACAGATTGCTGCAAAATCTAAAATCTAATCTGAAAAGCACCAGAAGCCATCCAAACAAAAGCTTTGGGATTTTCAAAATCTATAAAATTCGAGAATTTGTTATATAGAATATTTGGTAAATACTTTTCAAACTAATTCGGAAAAGCTAAAATTTCAAAATCTGAAAAATAAAATATTCTCAACAAGAAGCACGGTGATCACTGTTGATCTTAAACATTGAGTTCGATGGGGTGAAGTGAATTGCGAAATTACATGGGACTCTGTATACTCAAAAAAGAAAAATTAAAGGCTGCCTATGGTTTTTAAATTTATAGAGAGAAAAATAAGTTGAATTATCCATACAAAAATTTTCTCTACATGTTATTTGCTTTCTATAAGTTCCTCAAATATAGTAACATTTAAAATTTACTTTTGAAAAAAAGGAAAACCTCCAAACACGCAGAAGAGTTTTGAACGTATTTTAAAAATATTCTCAAGCACACTCTGAAAGACGGCTGACCAAAGGCCCATATACTCCATCCATCCCAAAAGGATGTCGAAATATACTATTCACACCTTTCAAAAAATCATCTACATTTTTAAGTTATAGTGTATTATATTTGTAATATAGATTTTATTTGATAGATTCCACTTCGTGTTATTAAACAAACTTTTTAAAATTACAAAAAGTGTTGTAAATTACAAAATACTTATAGATGATTGTTTGAGAAGTGTGAATAGTGATTTTGGATATTTATTTTAGGATGGTGAGAGTATTGCAAGCATTTCCGTGACGCAACCGAGTGTTTTTAAAAGGCGTCATATCAAACCCACCTTCTTCCTTCTCCTCCTTTCCTCTCCTTTATTTCTTCACCTCAAGTTTCTGATGACTATCCATAGTTTTGAGCTCCTCTCCACCTGTAGGCGGCTTGTTGGAACTTGTGGCTCATATGAAGAGCTTCCGAGAAATTCTAATGAAGGCTAGATGCCGAGCGAAACATAGCGGAGTGTAGCCTGCGGTACAGTATGGAATAGAGTAGGGTTTATAAATACTATCTATTGTAAAATCCTAACAAACTCGCTCGCTCCTGTGGAGGTACCTGTTTTGGGGAACCACGTAAATCTTGTGTTTATTTCTTTATTGGTTTCGTATTCTAGTATTGTGTATGTGCTGATTTCGCTAACACGGCCGAAACCGATATTTGGCCAAGGGAAGAGCCGGATCTGAGATTTCCAGATCCAGAGACAATGATGGCGGTAGCGTGGTGACAGCTCCGGCGTTTTTATTTTCTATACTTTTTTTTTGTATCTTCTTTTATATTTTGGCCTGCGGTTTAGGGCCGGTTGTTTTGTGTTCCTTGTATTGGTTGCTGATTTTGGTCCGATAATTTTGATTTAATATATATTTCTATCTTTAAAATAAAATAAAATAAAATAAAATAAAAACATACATGTGGCAAGCGAGTGACGCCATACGAAATGTGGGCATGCGAGTCCGACGCCATACGAAAGGCGCCACAAGTGTCTGTGGCAAGCAACTCTTCATAAGAAGGCAATCCGTTGATTCTCTCTCCAACCATGTCGACCATACCCTATCCATCCACCGGAGTTTCTTCCTCCACCGTTACCGATGCCGAAACTCTCCGGCGGAATCGAATTTTGTTGAGCAACCTCTACTTCGACGTGCCTCTTTCTAAGGTTTTTTTTTTTTTTTTGGTACCTCCTCACCGCTCTCTCCTCTCCATCCATTTCCATTGAAATTTCGGTTCTTGTGATTGAATTCTGATTTTCTTGTATCAGGTTCCGCTTATCTACTCCCCGTCCTACGATATCTCGTTTCCCAGCATTGAAAAGCTGTAACAAACCTAATTCCTCTCTCCTATTTGAATTAGGCGAGACATGAGAATTGGGTTGTAGTGTTAATTGTGTCCATTCTCAAGTTTTTACTTCGAGTAAAAATTTGAGCAAAAGCTTCACTTGGTATGAAGTACTAGTTTAATGGACCAACCCAATTTTAAAGAGCAAATTTGAGTAAAAAGCTCCAGTGGCATAGTTGTGAATTGTAAAGAGCAAAACAAGCCTTGAAAATTTTGAGTTCCCTTAATTTGGTGAAGGACTAGAGTGAGTTTAGATGGGTTTTACTCAGAATTTGGTTATGAGTCAATGAATTTGATTATGAGTCTATTTAAGGAGTAAGGGCTAGTGCTCTAAAAGCATCTCCGACCCTTACTCATACTTTTACTGAAAGGAATTGTAGATGTGATAAAACATTATTCTAAAAAGGAGAATCCAATCATTTGTTTGGATTACTAAAAGAGGTGGAAATGATGAGAAAGGATGAGAACTGAAAGTATAAAGATGGATTTTTATTGGTCTTGTCTCTCCCGTTATGATGAATGTTTAAGAGTTTGGATAGACTTTTGTAGGTTAGTGGTAAGAATTTCAGCTTTTTGCTAAAAATTATGGTGTGCATTGGAAGTATAAAAGCATAGGAGTCGAGGATTAGTCAACTCAGGCGTGCATTGGGGCCAGTCTATACGGAGTTTTCCTCCGGCTTTAAATGGACTCCGTGCAAGTGGGCAGCGGAATTGGGTCCCCACTCTTCAGGATTAATCGAGATGAGCGAAAGCTAGCCCAGACGCTTGAGTTATAAATATATATATTTAAGCATAACTTTTTTGGAAGTTTGAAACTTATTTGGAATGTGAACTTCTTGTCTATGTTTTTGGCTGGGCAAAATGAGTATTTCAAACATGCTATTTTACTGAAACAATATTGGCTTGATTTGACATGGATTAGGATTGATTTAATTGTGCCATTCATGACTTGCTTCTCACTCACTGCAATTCAAAGTGATAAGCATCAATGATTGGTTTATCAAGCTGTTTTGCTTTGAAAGATTTCCTCGCCTTATGGGGAAAAAATAAATGTATCTTTTTACTTCAAAAAAATTGATACTCAATTTTGGTATTGGTTCATGGGATTAAGTTCCTGTAACTGGTTTCTTACTCTTTTTTACTTCGAAAAAATTGACACTTAATTTTGGTATTGGTTCAAGGGATTAAGTTCCTGTAACTGGTTTCTTACTCTTTTTTACTTCGAAAAAATTGACACTTAATTTTGGTATTGGTTCAAGGGATTAAGTTCCTGTAACTGGTTTATTATTTGCAGCGCAAATTTTGTTGTGCTATAAATAAAAACTGACATGTTTTTCCATTATTTGTAGATTAAGAACCGTTAGTAATAATAGTTTTGATTTTGCGATGTACTTACTTCCAAATTTTCTTTTACACATGGGTAAAGAATCCTGAATTACATATTACTTTGCAATATATTTTGAACGATTTTTTTTCCCACGAAGATATTCATTGGCCATGCCATTGAAGTTAGGATCTCAATTGGTTTTTGGCCTTTTGCAGAGTATGGCTGAGTTTGGATAATGATACCTTTGTCTGCTTAACCAATAATTTTCATGAATGCAGGCATCCATTTGATACTTCTAAATGGGGTTGCATTTGCCAGTTCCTTGTCCTGGATGGTGTTCTGGACAACAAAAGCATAGTTGAGCCTCAAGAAGCTACTGAAGACGATCTTCTAGTGGTAGCTGCTGCAATTCATCAGAACTCTTGCTCATTTAGTTTTGGTATTTTTGCTATATTGTGATAAAAGGATGCTGCAATCTTCAGTGTAACTTTTATGGTGTTCAGCATTTTGCCAAGTGAATGCTGGTTGATTGTGAGGGTTTAAATAGAAACAGCGCATTCAACAGATTTCTGGCAGTAGTTGATATGGAGGTCTCTTACAACATTTGAGGAGTAGTAAAATTCATAAAGTAGCTTCAGGATTTTGATGACCACACTTGTTAGTTAATTCTTTGATGTTGCAAAGTTTAAGTTCATTTCTCCTAGATTATGTGTTTATTGTACACGTCTAGATGTCACCTCATGTGCAAACTGGTAGGTATTTCTTTTTTAAAAGTTGAGAGTTCTTTTCTGGTCACTTTCCCCTCCTTTTATCGTTCTAACCTCAATGAACGACGGAGGAAGATTGGGGAGACGATGCATTCATAGTTCTTGCCTTCTTGGTGTTACCCTATAAATCACCTTTTATGCCTAACAACTGTGGTCATTGTGCCAGGTGCACTCAGACTCATACTTGAATAGCCTAAAAAACAGTTCGACCATCTCCATTATAATGGAGGTACTATTTCACCTTGTAGTATCATTTCATTTCTTGTTTGATATATTGTTTTTGTGGAATTCCGTGTATGTGTTGCCTGCTTTTTAAAAAATGCGCCTTTACTTATTTACAATTATCAAAACCATCAGCTGAAGCTAGGAACATATTAAGTTACTCTTGCGTTTTCTGGTTATCATTAAACGAGTTCATTCAAATGTGCCACGAGATAAGATTCTTGACCACCCATGCGGTGTGATATTCAGGTCCCTTCACTAGCTCTGTCACCAAATGATCTTCTGCAGCAGAAAGTTCTTCACCCCTTCCGCAAGCAGGTGAAATTTGTATTTGTGACATTTCAGTTATCTAACATCTTTTTACGCAAGGGTCGGCTGACACTGACCTGATTCTGCTCTAGGTTGGAGGAACCATCTTGGCAGCAAAGCTTGCGAAAGAGAGAGGCTGGGCTATCAATGTTGGTGGCGGATTTCATCACTGTTCTGGAGATGAAGGAGGGGGTTCTGTTTTTATGCTGACATATCTCTCTGTATCCAATATGCATTTGTTTGGTTACATATTTCGAGGTACAATTATACCGTTTCAGCTTGTGCATTTATAAGCTGAGAAGTTTGACTTCTCAATTTACAACCTTATCATCTTTCATTAACTGCAAATCATCTGTCTCCAGGGTGATGATAATTGATCTTGATGCTCATCAAGGAAATGGTCATGAAAAAGATTTTTCTGATGACAGTAAGATTTCACGCCTACAATCATGGCAGTCCTATTGAGATATTAATTGATTATCTGTGGATACTGACTGGAAGTTTTTTTTTTTTTTTTGTCTATCATCTAACAGAAAGAGTATACATTTTGGATATATACAATCCCAAAATTTATCCATTTGTAAGTTTCTTATTTAAAAAAGCAGTATATTTGGCTACAAGTGAACAGCTGGGAAAATTTTATTTTTAAGTTGGTTATTGGTACACTAGTTATTCTTTTTTCATTTATTGCTGTTGTTCGATGTAGGATTATGAGGCAAGGAGATACATTAGTCAGAAGGTTGAAGTACCGGTGAGCCATGTCATCGAAGATTCCTTGTTTTTGTTTTTAACCTACCATCCTTCATTCATCGCATTTATGTGCCACAGAGTGGGACTGCAACAGATGAATACTTGGCAAAATTAGATGAAGTACTTAAGGTATGAGTTGATGACAAATCGACCAGTTGCTGAATCTTTTGCATTTCTTCTTGATTTATGCAACTTTTCTGGAAATTGTCCTTGAGAATACCTCCACGAGGAGTTCTTCGACGCTGTTTTATTTTTTGTTTTTTTTTTCTTTTGTTCGACATTGTTTACTAAAAGCGTAGTTACTTATAATGTTTCCATAGTGCTCCACAGTTGGACATTTTCTGAATTGTACCTTATATTGATAATTTATCGACACTAAAAAGACAATGCAGTGCTACAAGTGATGGACATAAGGGAAACCAGGAAAAACTCTCTTTGGTGTATGTTTGACTTTGGACCTTTTTCTGAGCAATGATTCTGGGTTTGACAATAGCCATCCTCAACTAGCTCAGAAATCTGCTTTTAATTCTACGGGCTTATGAGAACCACGGCACTTAGCTTCCTTCAGTTTGTCAACTCTATTTCCTTAATACAAAAGGAAGTATGCCTGATGCATGTAAAACAGACATCTACTTGTTATCTACTTGCCTCTTCAAGAAACGTTGAATGGTGTGTGTGTGTGTGTGTGTGTGTGTGTGTGTGTGTGTGTGTCTGAGAGAGAGAGAGAGAGGTGGATTGTGACTAGCTTATCACAATTCACAAAAAAAGAAGTAGAATAGCAAAAACTACGTGCTCATTTGGACCAAACCAAACCAAGCCTTATGTCCCAATCAATTGGGGTAGGCTACATGAATCATTTTTCTCCATTGAGCTCTGTCAAGTGTTGCTTTATCGCTTAAACCTAGTATACTCAAATCTTTGCGTATTACCACATCTAATGTCAATTTGGGTCTTCCCCTCTCTTGTGCGTTTCTACCCAAAGCTATCCAATCCAGTCTCTTAACTACTGCATCTGTTGGTCTACGATAGACGTGCTCAAACCGCCTTAGCCTATTTTCCCTTAACTTCTCCTCTATAGGTGTTACACCTACCATCTCACGAACTGTTTCATTTCTAATCCTATCTCGTCTAGTCTTACCACACATCCACCTCAGCATTCTTATTTCTGCTACACTTATCTTGTTTGTCTGTTGCTTCTTAATAAGTCATCATTCTGTCCCGTAAAGTATCGTTGGTCTCATGGCATTTCTATAAAATTTTCCTTTCAATTTTGTGGGTACCCTCTTGTCACACAGTACACCAGTAGCGCTTCTCGACTTGAGCTGTCATAAGGTTCTGACGGGTCTTTTTATGTGCTGGCTGTCAGCTACCTAACGCACAATCCTCCTCCTTTATCTGGGCTTGGGACTGGCTGAGATCAAAAGATAAGGCTTTAAGAACGTCACATGCTCATTTGGACGACCTGTAAAATATTCCAGATGTTCGACTAGCTTATCATGTACTGATTTGGAAGGCAAAAGGACAAATAGGAACGCGTGGGACAGAAGAAACTGTTGAATAGCTCAATAGTCATCTAAAAGTTTAAACTTTGCTACAATTGATAACATCTTGTTAGAGCATTGGTTATGGGAGGTCCTGGTCTCTAGACTCATTGAATTTGTCCCTCATTTGCATTTTTGCTTCTTCCCCTATCATTCTATTCATTCTATGCGCTGTTGTTTTCATGATTGCATCTTTATGTACAAGACAGGGTTACACATGAGGATGGGTGTTGATGGCTTGATGTACGTTGTTGAACCCATTTCTGTGAAGCTTAAGCTTTTGAGACAATTGATAACTTAATGGAAACTATATGTACATACAATCTCTCCTTTGGATTGTCAATATAGTTCATGGGAAATATTGAGAACAACTACTTACCATTCCTCATAATGAGGAATTAAGAGAATTAAGAAGACCCTATGATTTGGTAGCTTCTGTAAATGATACTCTTTTCTGTTGAAAGTATTGCTAAGGATATGCGACTCTTTATTCTTAAGGTTGCGGGCCGTATGTTTGATCCTGAGCTGGTGGTGTACAATGCTGGCACTGATATTCTAGATGGAGACCCATTGGGCAGGTTGAAGGTAATTTCTGTTGCAATGCCCTTGCTCTTTCTACTTTTATTTACATGTTAAGACGGTTGGATTTTTTTTTTAAAATAATTTTATTTTCCTTACGAGTTTTACATGCTATTGGTATGATCTTAGAAGTTCCAATGGCATCTGCGTTTTGACACTCTGTAACTAAAGATCTGTTATGGAATGACAACTAAATGACGGGTGCAATATCATAACTATTCCAAAATTGGGTCAAGAGAGTTGTGGTTATGCAGTCCACACGAAGAGGTCCAGGGCATTTGGTAATTTCATGTGACTGGAAGTTATTGTGCTTATGGACTGGAAGGGTAGTTAATTGGCCACCGAATAGACTTACTTGGGATATTAACTAGGCATTGGTTGGGACATTCAAGGCTGTGACATTCCAGGAGCCTTGTGGCTTTGCATTTGGAGAAGTTTGACCATATATTCAATGTATGCAACCATTAGATAGCGCATTCATCCTACCCAGCCATCTAGACAATAGGAATAATCTTCGGTATCAAACAGATTAGTAGCCTATAAATTGATGTACTTCAAGAGTGAACATATAAACGATTGAATGTATGAAAACTCCAGTAGCTTTATGCTTTGTGATTGTGTGATGCAATCATTTTCTTTGATTTGATGCTAAAGAGACCCTAGGTGTGATGCCTCAGGTTGTTTAGGTGTGAGGCCTAGAATTCTTTATGAATCTACTGCTCACGTCCACCATTCACAGCCACATTCACAGGCCAAAATAACCCCCTCTTCTTTCTTTGATCATCCTGAATCCTCTTAAATTCTATCCCGCATCATACTGATTATGTAGTATAATCTTATTGCACGAATTACGCGTAACATAATGAGAGAGGAAGAGGATTAGAAGAATAGATCCCATTATGCCTATAAAAAGTGGTTAAATTTGGGAGGAGGAGACATGTTAAGAGTTTAGACTGTTCGAGGAAACCAGGAAAAACCCTTGGCACCTCACATTGCATGATCTATGCAGCCTATCGTGGCAATTGAAAAACTTCTGATGACACCTCAAAGTGGATGGCTGCATGCTCTCTTTTTTTTCCCAATCATGAAGTTTTTATTTTAGCTGTTGAGTTAAATTGAGATTAGTTGCATTTTCATTTTCTTTGAAGACCTGCAGGCTTTGAGCATTGAGTTAATATGTTGAATTTGGTAAAATACAGAGCTTCTAAGTCATTTTGAAATTTCGCAAAGTACACATTTGGGCCTCAACAAATGGGGATCACAACCAAAGCGCATAATTTTTGTTTAGGTTTTTGTCGTCCTGTCTCTTTAGTCTTTACTATTTTCTTTGAATAAAGGATGGTTAAAGTCAAACTTTATGGACGTGCTTACTGTTAAAAGCAATAGCAAGAGAATTACTTACTAATTGCATCTTATCTTGCTAGTCTACAATTCTACTGTTTGTATGCGGTATGCCTCAAGCTCAACACAACCAGAATTGGTTATAGAAACATGTGCAATGATTGGAAGGGATGGGAAACAGTCTGGCGAAACTTAAAGCATTGATGCTCAACTCTGGTATTGCCAGAAACGATTTAGCTTTCGCCATGTTATATCCCTCTGAAAGATTGAGCTGTTACACCACTATCGGGAAAGCTAATATACCTTTGCAGAAGACTGGTTTCACCGTTGTTCTAGGAAAGGTTATATCATTATGTCACGAGACGTTAGTCATATGCTTATTGCTCGTCCTTGCAGATAAGTCCTGATGGGATAGCAAGAAGAGACTAGAAGGTCTTCAGATTTGCCCGTGAGAGGAATGCACCTCTTGTGATGCTCACTTCAGGTCCATGAACTTCATACACTGCCTTGGCAAAACTCTAGCACTCCTTTTCTTTCTATTGCGTTGTTCTCAAGGAATGCCCACTTCAACTTTTCTGTTTTTCAGGTGGTTATCTGAAATCTAGTGCTAGAGTAATAGCAGATTCCATCGAAAACCTGTCAAAGAAAGGCCTAATCGATATGGTGGGTTCTTCAGGAAAAGTTTTGACCGCTGCTTGATGGTGTTGTCATACAGGATTCAACGTCGTCGTGTCTGGTTTCAAACATAGTTGTCTGAGATAATGTTCTAGTAGTTGATCATTAGATGGAACGTTTATAGTAATGTGCAGGAAAATGTAGAAGCAAATGAAGAATGCAGGCGAATACGGATATGTGTGAACACAAATATGCTAGTTGCAACCCAAGGGTTGGACAGCTGAATGAAGAGTGAAGAACTCTGTCTTTTGAGCCTTCTGTTCACCCCCAATTGTGAACAATAAAAAAACTAGTTGCAATAAAAGTAAATATGGCCTCTGTAAATGTCCGGACCGCAAACCTAGGCTTTTACGAACATGCACTTTTTCCTGTAATTATTATTATTTTAAAAATCACAAATAAATAGCGTGATCGTCACTATCTATTTGTCAATTTTTAGTAATTTTTTAAAAGTAAAAAATACATGGTTTTAAAGGCCTAGGTTTGCAGTTCGGACATTTATTTTAGGACAGAGGAATAATGACTGCAAAAAGCTTAAAATCAACTTTTGCAAAACTTAAAATCTAAAATCAGACTCGACACCAGAAGCTCCCCAGACCCAACTTTAGGATTTTCAGGATTTTATTCATTTTTTGTCTTTTCAAAATCTGTAGAATCCGAGAATTTGTCATCTAGAATGTTTAGTTAGCACTAAAATTGATTCTAAAAACCTAGAATCTCATCTGGGGAAAAAAATAATGTTGTTATTTAGAATATTTACTAACACTTCAAATTGATTCTAAAAACCTAGAATTTGAAAATCTGACAAAAATACTCTAGTTAAAAAAGTCACGTCAACAAGCACTTGTTGATCGCTGTTGATATTAAACGTTGTGAGTTGGATGGGGGTGAAGTGAATTGATATATTACTACATGGGACTCTATATGCTCAAAAAAGAAAAATTAAGGCTGACTTTGGATTTTAAATTTACAGTGAGAAGAAAAGGTAATTTCTTCTTCTTTTTCAATTATTCAAACTAAACTCTACATGATCTTTTCTTTCTATAAATTCCTTAAGTTTTAATTCAATCAATTTTACGTCTTAAAAAGAAGGAAAACATCCGAACACACCCTAAGTGAAGTCTACACAATCAACCAAAAAACTTATATAGGTGGCGACATTGGCCTTCTAGTTTAGTCTGAATTTTTCTATAGTACACCATAACGTTTCGTGGATGGTATGGTAATCTCAACCGAACTGTTGGTTTTCCGAACCGTACTGAACGGTTTAACCCTTTTTTATATTTTGGTTTAGGTTTCGGTTTTTGAAAAACCGGCCGGTTCAGTTTTGATTTTGGTTTTATATGTTAGTCGCACCAAACACCGAGCCGAACGATAACCATAATCGAACCATCACATGAAAAAGTTATTTTACTATAATACTGTGTTTTGTCATTTTGTCACAACATCTGGAATATTTATCGCAGCATGTGAAATACTTATTTTTATTTTTGGATACCGTACTTTTTTTTGAAAGGGATACCATACTTGAATACCACTTTTATGTACAAAATAAACGGACTCGTTTAGGTCTTGTTTAACAAACTGACTTAAACCCGAGTAAGTCGGTGCAACCAATGAAAATGGGTTGATATATTGTTCGAGAATAACGAGCAATAAGTCAATTGTGGAATTTAACTAGTACGGCATCCGAGTTCCACCAGAGTTCTGCAAGCCCGATCCTCACGTATTCTTCCGAGTCAACTCGGATTTGCAGCACATTCTCGACGTTCAAGATTGAACCCCCGACACACACTCTCTCTCTCTCTCTCACTCACTCTCATCATCATCATCATCATCATCATCATCATTTTCTGCAGTCCGTCGATTCTTTATCTAACCATGTCGACCACACCGTCTTCATCAACCGGAGTTTCTTCCTCTACCGCCACCGACGCCGAGACTCTCCGACGAAATCGAATTTTGTCGAGCAAGCTCTACTTCGACGTGCCTCTCTCTAAGGTTTTTTACCTCCTCACTCCTCTCTATCTATTTTGTCCTCGAAACTTCGGTTCTTCTGCTAAACTCTGATTTTCTTGTATCAGGTTCCGCTTATCTACTCCCCGTCCTACGATATCTCGTTCCTCGGCATTGAAAAGCTGTAAGGAACCCATTAACTCCTCTCTTTTTAACTTTGAATTAAGTCAGGAATGAGAATTGGATTTTAGTCTTAGTTGTGATAGGTTGGTGGATGCAACTTTAATGACTAATAAGGACCTTTAGGTAACTCATCAGGTTTATATTTCTCTTTAGCTAGTAATTGGAAATGAATTGTAGAAGAGGATGTTATGAAGATTATCAGAAAAAGGATAATCCAATCATTTGTTTGGATTACTTAAAGAGGTGGAAATGGTGGGAAATGGAAAAAATAAAGATACGTTTTTGTTGGTCTTTTCTCTCCCTTTAGGATGAATCTTTTAGAAATTGGAAAGACTTTATATAGTTTGTTGTAGAAATTCAGGTTTGTTTTGCAAGTGGAATGGTAGCCCAATGACCATGTACTCCCGTGCACTGACTGGGGTTGGAACATCACTAACTTAAAATAATGCTTCTGACTTTTGCGGAGCCAAGAAAGAAAGAAAAATTAGCTTTTGCCAAAATTTTGGTGTGTATTGGAAGTATAAAAGCATAAAATATTTGAAAGGTGAAACGAATTTGAATACCTTGACATTTCATTCCAAGTCCTTGTCTATATATTTGGTTTGGAAAATTGAGGATTTTAACCATCCTATTCTACTGAAACAATGTTGGCTTGATTTTGAGATGGATAAGGATTGATTTTAGAACTGTGCCATTCGGGGATTACCATGACCTGTTTCTCACTCAATGTGAAATTTTGTCAGCTCCAATTTTCAATGCTATGAAGCATCAATGATTGGTTTATCAATCCTTTTGCTTTGAAAGATTTCCTCGTCTTATGGGAAAAAGATAAATGCATCTCCGGACTTCAAAAAATTGACGCATATTTTGGTACCGGTTCATGGGATTAAGTTCCCGCAACTGGTTCCTTACTCAGCGCAAATTTTGTTGTGCTATAAACAACTGACACGTTTTTTCTGTTATTTGTAGAGTAAGAAACGGTGGTAATAGTTTTTTTTTTTTTTTTGCAATTGATTTATTTCAGAATTTTCTTCTTCAGATGGGGAAAGAATCCGTTATTTCATTACTTCTACAATCTATTTGAAACGATTTATTTCACATAGATATGCGTTGGCAATGCCATTGAAGTTGGGATCTCAATGGCTCTTTTGCCTTGAAGTTACAGAGTGTCTGAGTTTCGATAACGATCTCTGTCTGCTTAACCACTAGTTTTTATGAATGTAGGCACCCATTTGATTCTTCTAAATGGGGTCGCATCTGCCGGTTCCTTGTAGTAGATGGGGTTCTGGACAACAAAAGCTTGGTTGAGCCTCGAGAAGCTACAAAGGATGATCTTCTAGTGGTAGCTATTGCATTTCTTTAGAACTTTTGCTCATTTAGTTTTCCTATTTTTTCCATAAAGTGATGAAAGGATGCCGCAATCTTCAGTTTAATTTTCATCAGTTTCAGTTCAGCATTGTGCCAAGTTAATGCTAGTTATTGGGATATATATTTTGCTCACATGAAGAGAAAAGATGGTGGGTTTAAATAGAAAACAGTGGTACTCACAGATTTCTGGCAGTAGTTGCTCTGAAAATCTCTTGCCAATTACCCCATTTGAACATTTGTGAAATTCATAAAGTAGCTTCAGGATTTTGATGATCACACTTGTTTATTTATTCTTTGATGTTGCAAAGTTGAAGTTCATTTTCCTACATCATGAGTTTTATGGTACACATCTAGATTTGCGTTGTGTGCAAAAAACTATTAGGTATTTATTTTTATGCTTGTGAGTTCTTGTCTGGTCACTTCTCCCCTCCCTTTATCGTTCCATAATTTATGTATTACTTAAGAAGAATTGGGGAGGCAACGAGTTCATAGTTCTTGGTATTGTCCAATCAATTAAGTTCACCTTTCTATCCCTAAAAATTGTGGCAATTGTGCCAGGTGCACTCAGAGTCGTACTTGAATAGCCTAAAATGCAGTTTGACCGTCTCCATGATAATTGAGGTATTCTTTCACCTTGTAATATTTTCTTATCTTTATTTTGATAATGCTCTTCTTGTGAAATTCCTTCTAGTCTCGTCTGCTTTTTTCAAATGCACTTTTACTTATTGGCCAAGACTGTAATAGATGCCTGCTGCAAATCTTATCTGAGGGCACATTTGAAAGAACTCATTTAATGATAACCAGAAAACAAAAGAGCAAGTTAATGAGTGAATAGTTTCAGCTGATTCTACGGACGTTCTTAAGATTTTTGACCAACCATATGGTATGATATTCAGGTCCCTCCAGTAGCCATGTTGCCAAATTGTCTTGTGCAGCAGAAAGTTCTTCACCCTTTCCGCAAGCAGGTGAACATTTTATTTCTGTGTTCTGTCTTTTAATGTGAGGGTTGGCTGCCACTAACCTAATTCTATTGTAGGTTGGAGGAAGCATCTTGTCAGCAAAGCTTGCGAAAGAGAGAGGTTGGGCTATCAATGTTGGTGGTGGGTTCCATCACTGTTCTGGAGATAAGGGAGGGGGTTTCTGTGTTTATGCGGACATATCTCTCTGTATCCACTACGCATTTGTTAGGTTGCATATTTCACGGTACTGACACTTTTAACTATTTCGTTACAGCATGTGCATTTTTAAGCTGATGAATTCTACTGTCAACAACTACTTTTTTTTTTAACACTGTACCGTCAGCAACTTCATTGTCATCATTAACTGCGAATCATCTGTCTGCAGGGTGATGATAATTGATCTTGATGCTCATCAAGGGAATGGCCATGAAAAAGATTTTTCTGATGACAGTATGATTTTGCACCTTTAATCATGGCAGTCTTATTGTGATATCAGGTGTTAATTGATTGTGGGTACTGACAGGAAGAGTTTACATTCTGGATATGTACAATTCTGAAATTTATCCATCTGTAAGTCTTCTTCTTTTAAAAGCAGTATCTTTGGCTTGAAGTGGCCATCTGTTTGTGTGGCTTTTCTCTTTGCGATATGAGAGTCTGACACTAACTGGTTTATTGAGACTCCTGATAGAATGAAGATTCTAGTTTTAAGCAAAGTATATCTTAGTTATTCTTTCTCTATTATTGATTTTGATTGGTGTAGGATTATGAGGCAAGGAGGTACATTAGTCAGAAGGTTGAACTAGCGGTGAGCCATGACATTGACAGATAGATTCCTTATTTTTGTTCTTAGCCTACCATCTTCTGTTGTTTGTCTTGTTTACACATTTATTTGTATTGGATTTTTTTCTAGTCTAGTTATTGAGACATTGCATTTATGTTCAACAGAGTGGGACTGCAACAGATGAATACTTGGCAAAGTTAGATGAAGCACTAAAGGTAAGCGTTGATGACAGTGACCAGTTGCTCGATCTTTTGCCATTTCTTCTTGATTGATGCAACTTTTCTGGGACAATCCTTGTGCATGCTCAACTAGTTCGGAGTCCAACTTTTAATTATAGGGGTTTACAAGAACTACATCACTAGGCTTCTTTTGTTTTGTCAACCCAGTTTCCTAAATTTTCAGTCTCTCTTTATACGTTGTCCTTTTATTGTACAAGTCAATAACGTTCAATGATTTTTTTGTGTGTGTGTGTGTGTGTGTGTGAGAGAGAGAGAGAGAGAGAGAGAGAGAGAGAGAGAGAGAGAGAGAGAGAGAGAGAGAGAGAGATTTGTGGATTCTGACTAGCTTGTCACTAATTCTGACCAAAGAGGAAAGAGAAAACAAAAAATAGAAGAAGTAAAAGAGAAAAAACTACATGCACATATGAAATGAGTTTATTTTCCTTGTGAACAACTGTAAAATATTTGGTAAGGTTGACTATCTTATCGTGTACTAATTTGAAAGGGTAAAGGACAAGTAGGATCATGTTGCAGGAGAGAAGAAACTGTTGAATAGCTTAGTATACAATGTTGGGCGCATTTCCTAAAAGTTTAAGCTTTTTACAACTATCGATAAGTTAGCATGGTATTAGAGCATTGGTTGTGGAAGGTCTTGGGTTCCTGACTGCATTTGCATTTGTCCCCCATTTGCATTGTGCTTCTCCCCTTTGTATTTTGTTTCATTCTATTCGTTGTTGTTTGCATGATTGTATCTCCACGTGCAAGACAGGTGTTGAATACCTTGATATATATGTTTTGTCCATTTCCTTAAAGCTTAAGCTTTTGAGACAATTGGTAACTTAACAGAAACTATCTGCACATACGATCTCCCCTTTGGATTGTCTATATATTTTATGGGAAATATTGAGAACTTTTACTTGCCATTCCTTGTACCGAGGAGTTAAGAGAACTAAGAGCCTATGATTTGGGAGCTTTCCTCAATACTATTGAAGTGTTGCTAAGGATATTGTGACTGCTTTTTAAGGTTGCAGGGCGTATGTTCGATCCTGAGCTGGTGGTGTACAATGCTGGCACTGATATTTTAGATGGAGACCCATTGGGCAGGTTGAAGGTAATTTTGGTTGCAATGCCCTTGCCCTTTCTACGTTTATGATGTCTTATTTGTTCAGACACTTCGATGTTAAATTCATTTTTGTTAAACCAGTTTTACATGCTACTGGTATGATCTTTGAAGTTGCAATGCCATGTGCATTTTGACCGTCTGTAACTAAAGATTCGGACTTATGGAATTACAAATAAATGACAGTTGAAATATCGTAATGATAATAAAATTGGTTCAAGATGGTTGTTGATTATGCAGTATAATTTTATTGCATAGAGCACGTTACGTAATGAGAGAGGAAGATTTTGAAGAAATAGGTCTCATTATGGCTAGAAAAAGTGGTTGAGTTAGGGAGGAAAGATGTTAGAGTTTTACTGTTTGAGTAAACCAGGAGAAAACCCTTTGCAGTCGTGGATGGCATTGGCTGCGCACTTTCTTTTTTCCAGTCATGGGAGTTTTTTTATTTGTGTTGTTTGAGCCGCATCAGGAGTTCAGTTGGACACTGTTGCATTTTCTTTTTCTTTGAAGTTCTACAGGCTTTGAGCAGTGAGTTAATATGTTGAATTTGGTAAAATCCAGATTTCGAAAGTGATTTTAAAATTTCACGAAGTATAAATTTGGGCTTCGGAAAGTGGGATGACAAGCAAAGTGCATAATTTTTGGTTTTTACCATAATGTCTCTTTCATATTTGCTTTAATCGACAGAAGTTAAAAGTTCAACTTAAAAGGACATGCACTACTTGTAAAACCAATAGCAGGAGAGTTGCTTGCAAATTTCATCATATTTTGCTCATCGCTTTGCTCCCTTGGTTTCTATGCCTCGATGCTCAATATGGTTGGCCAACATAACCTGAATTGGTTTACAGACAATCTATGCAACAGTTAGAAGGGAAGGGCAAGAAGCATGGTGAAACTTAAAGCAGTTATGCTTAACTCTGGTAATACCAGAGATGATTTAGCTATTGCCATAATATCACTGTCCGAAAGATTGAGCTGTTACACCTCCATTGGGGAAGCTAAATATACCTTTGCAGAAAACTTCATTGTTGTTCTAGGAAGAGTTGAGTATCATAATTTCACAAGTCTTTGGTGATATGCCTATTGCTGATCTGCGCAGATAAGTCCTGATGGAGTAACAAGGAGAGACGAGAAGGTTTTTAGATTCGCCCGTGAGAGGAACGTGCCCCTTGTGATGTTCACTTCAGGTCCGTGAACTTCATATAGTTCCTTAGAAAAACTCCAGTCCATGTTTTCGTCCTTGTGTTGTTTTTGGTAAGGAAAACCTAATTTATTTTTCTGCATTTCAGGTGGTTATATGAAATCCAGTGCTAGAGTAATAGCCGATTCCATCGAAAACCTTTCGAAGAAAGGCCTGATAGACACGGTGGGTTCTTCAGGAAAAGTTTGACTGCTGCTTGATGGTATTGTCATATAGGATATCAACGCCGTCGTGTCTGGTTTCAAACTTTGTTGTCTGAGATGATGTTGTAGTGGTTGATCATTATGCAGAATGTTTATAGATAGTAACGTACAGGAAAATATAGAACCAAATATGTGTGAAGGCAAATATGCTAGTTGCAGGAAACCAAGGGTTTGACAGCTGAAGGTAAGAGTGAAGAACTCTCGTCTTTCCAACTTTCTGTTCACCCCTGATTGTAAACAATAAGAAAAAGTAGTAGCCAGTTTTGCAGAAAACATTTCAATAAAATGTACCATTTTCATGTCGGATAGAATGTCTTGTGATGTATGAGAAATGGGCAAATTTTGAATGCCTTTTTACTGCACAACCTTCTTTGGGCAATTGGCTCACTTTCAGGAGTACTATCATGCATTTGTTTTGTACTTAATTGTGCAGCTGTTCTAGCGAAGTAAATTATGTTTCCATCCTAGTTGTTCAGAACTGATGACCTCTCGGTTAGGGCTGCAAACGAATCTAGCTGTTTGTGAGCAACTAGAGGCAAGGCAAGGCTTGACTGGACTCGACTCGTTTACTATTCGCACCAAGCTGGAGTGTTGGGCTCGTTTACTCAATGAGCCGAGTTCAATATGCTCAAGCTTGGCTTGGCTTGAAAAAACTCGGCTCATTTCGTTGGGTAAATTTACCCATGTATATACGAAGACAAGTTTTTTTTTTTGTATAATTGATCTTAGGACACATGTTCTTTTTGACATTATTGATATTGATGTTTTTGGGTGCCACCCCACCTTTAAATACATGTTTCGTCACTGCACATGCCTAGCGCTAGTTACCTTAAATATACCACTTATGGATCACGATAGGAATATTAAAGTCATAACGGAAAGTGTCATAAGAAGTGGCAACTGTCACAAGCAAATAAAATTTTCGAAAGAAAAAGCTACGGAACCATGCTTAAATGAGTTGTACAAGAAAATTATCCTTCTATTGTAATTGAAAAATTGGGTTTGACCCATTTTGAAAACCAATTCATAAATTGACAAATTAGGTGTGAAATTTAAACTATTGACAAATTAGGTGTGAAATTTAAACTAAAGGAGTAAAAACACGCTTTTATCTGAACAGTAGGGTTGTGCCCATTCAATCTAATAAGTTCTCCGAAGTTAATCACAACTCACAAGGCGGCAATAAATCCATGGGTGGGCAAAAGACACAATTATATCAAATGGAAATAATTTTAACCCTCTTCTTTTAGGGAAAATTTCAAAATGGCACTTGAACTTTACACTCAATGTCCCAAAACACCTGAACTTTAGTTAGTGTCAATTAAACACATGAACTTTCAAAACGCCCTTTCTAAGGCGCCTGGTCCCATTTTCCGTCCATACTAGACGGAAATTGCTGATATGGCAATTTTCTTCTGTTAAAAACCCCATCACCACCACCACCTACAACCATCACCACCACCCACAGCCTTTGCCGTCGCCATTTTTTGAGCCACCACCACTTATAGCCATAATCTCCACCACCACCACCAGGTCGTCACCAACTACTTCTGACACCGTTGCGTACATGAATCAAGACTATGGGAATCACAACAAGACACTCTTGAAGACTACTAATATGCACTGGAAATGAAAACCCCTCAAAACCTAACTGTAGACTCAGCCCTCCTTTTTTTACCGCCCCCCTCCAGTCTTCTCTAGACCTCCCTTTTATCCACTCTATGCATGGCTGTCCTGTGGAGTTAATTCTCTGTATCTCGGCACCCAAACCGATGGCCCTCCTATCTCGGCACACAAGCCTCTTTGAATGGTATTTGTTCCAGGTACATTTTAGACTACCGAAACGGTCGACATTGTCCGATCAAGTCCCGAGATGTCATTTTTCATGTAGTGGCATGTACTTTACAATGGCGAGGTCGCCGATGCATGTCCAAAATTGTCTTTGATGATGATCGGATCATTGCAATTGGAGTGCAAATGTCTTCTCATTTTCATTGGACTTTGAATTGTGGTCCTTTCAATTATTCCGGAGCGGCAGGGCATAATGGAACACCAACCAGACATAAGTCTAATCGTTTACCAGAGGAAGTACAAAATTGATGTCATTGTATATTATGATGATGTAATGAAGAACAACATAGTTGCAAAAACTAGAGAAGCATTAATATCTCCAAGGGGTTTTCTCTTCTCTGCCCTCGCGTATATTCAAGACCAAGGCGTGGAAAGCAAATATCTCTGTGAGCCTGATGTATTTGTAAGTATTACAACTATAAACTTGGTCTAAAAGAACTTGCATCCTTTGACCTCTGCATCCTAATCGAAGTTCATTGTCTTTATTTTCAACCTTCGTGCACAATTTGTCTTTTGGTGAAACAACAAGAGCCACAACCTTCTCAAAGACCATATGAGGAATAAAGAGATAATGCTTGCGTCCTTGGATTGTATATCAAACGTTGATTTCCCCAAGCGTAGGGTTCAGGTGACACGTGGCATAATAACTGGAAGTCCGGGTCGAATTCACAGGGACCGAACGAGCTGAGCGCGTAAATTGACTCGCGAATGAAGGTTTAGCCTTAAAGCGGCAAACTTGGCTTTGGTGATTTGTGGGAGGAATTAACTTAACTACGTGAATGACTTGAGAGATTAAAAGACTAAGTAAAAACAATGCTAAGTCAAGGGGTTCACAACACCCGTGCCTTAGGCCGATCAACTTTCCTCTAAATAACCGGCTCGGGGCGTCGTTAAACGACCCCGAACGGAAGATTTGGTACTTAAATTCGTTTGACTTGAAAAATGGTGTTTCTCAAAGAATAGGATTCTTGTGCCATTCATACAAACATTTTGATTGCCATAGCCCGAAGCATCACACGTGCCAAGTGGTCGAGCCCTTGGCTACGCGTGATCAACGGGATTAACTACCCAAATTTTGATACATAAAATTAATTCTAACTCTTTGATTAACAAGCAAAGTTTGCAATTATGGAGATGAGAGTGAAACCACCTAAGTCACGGGGTGCTAATCACCCTGTGACCAAGCCAATAACGACTACTCGTTCATTACTAAAGAAAACATGGCTGTTTTTATAAGAGAAATAAAGAACATAACAAATTACTCTTAAAAAAACTGATTTTTATGGATGATTAGAGTTCTACCTACAACATTAATTCATGAGAAAATTCCAAACACATACTAAGAACATGAGTTTTCTAAGAAAATAGCTAGGAAAGGAGAGATAAGATTTAACCGGTAAAAATGGAAATAAACTAGATTTATAAGAAGGTTTTAATGAGTACTACAACATTAAAGAATGTGGTTTACCTTGGAACAAAGTGCAAAGGCTTGAAAATGTAGAGAGAAGTTGGAACTACTAGGTTTACATTAATGGAGGTAGAGAGAGAAGGTGAAGTAGTAAGTCATGACCTAAAGTCTAGTGTTAAAGACCTTATAAAGGCCCCAAAAGTCGTGCCAAATAATTACAAAAGTGCCACAAGATATTTTAGATCGGGCTCAAAAAGTTGCAGAAAATTTTCAAGGCTACCGGTATCTCTAAAATCAAGCTACCGGTATCTCCCCAAATTTTCTTACTGTCTCCGGGATACCGGTATCCCACTTATCAAGGTACCGGTATCTTCTTACAAAATGTGAGATTTCCTCTTGGGATACCGGTATCTCCATTTCCTAGCTACCGGTATCTCAAGCCCAAGTATGAAATTCTTAGGGATACCGGTATCTTCATTTTCCAGCTACCGGTATCCTTCTTCAAAAAGGGCAAAAGTCTTCCTTTTTGTTCACTCCCGGCCTTTTGGTCTGTTAGGATTCCAACAACGCACCACAAGCAACAGAAACAGTAAAACAAGAGAAAACACGACACACAAATATACGTGGTTCGGCCAATCGGACCTACATCCACGGGGAGGGGGGTTTCACTATAATCCGGAGGAAATCCGTGATATTGTGTTACACACTCACACTCTCATCTCACAATAATGAAACCTCACCATTCTCTCGTGTATCTCTTTCTCCGGGAGAAGCCACAACCGGCTCCCCCTCACACACTCTCTGCATCTCTCTCTACATTGTGCTACCACACTCAATCAACTAGGCATCAATGAGTATAAATAGGGATACAACAAAAACCCTAATCACTCCCTCTGGGCCTAAGCCCATCGGCCCACACGAGGTGGACTCTCAACATGGTCTCCCCAAGCTTTGTATGGTGCTTCATTGCTTGATCCCCGGGGCTCGGTGGCGGAGTGGCACGTGGCCTTAGGTACTCGAGTACCTCTTTAGTCAAACCATGGCGTCAAACATCGCCAAATACGTCCATTTTCCCTAAAACTTAACAAAATACACCCACGCGCAATATCAAATGTATAAAAGCTATGAATCGCGTGCATGAGTGACAAAAATAAGGGAGATAAGTCCCTTTATTAACAATCTAGGGGACTTATCAGATAACGACTTAATCTTAACATTTTATAGTTCACCGGAAAATGTTAAAGCATCTTTCTTTCCCATTTATAAACAGATGATAATCATCGTCACTTTGCTAGTAAATCTTCTAGAATTGATGCTATGCCAACTACTTTTGCATCTCCAAATAATGTGCTTTTGTCTAAGAACATGAAATTCGTAAGCCAATCATTTTCGTACTCCTACATGAGGAAGTACTTCACATTCTTAATCTAAAGCAATGCACGTATGAGTAATGAAGTTTATAAAATCATTCAAGAAGGTCCCAACTATAATTTTAAGGATCAAAGATGAAACAATAAGCTATGCAATGACATATTGCCAAATATACATTCAATATGTATTAAACATGTTACGTTTTGAGTATAACCTATGTTTGTACTCGTTGCAGTCATATAAACACTCCAAAGATACCAAGAACCTAATCATTTTCCCTATCTGGGGCCGGCATCCTCAATTCAAATGATATGGCTTAAAATAACAAATATTCATTGTAGCGCCAAACTAGGTTAGCCTTTTTGGTTGTTCATATTCATTTCAGCCCAAACTAATTGGTTAGATAGGCTTCTTGATGAGCCCATTGGGCCCGTCAAATCCCTTCAGCCCCAATTGCTCGAACCACCAAGACCCTTTATTTGATCTATTTGGCCGGGTACACTTGCTTTTTGGTTACTCTTTGAATATCAATTTTTCCTCCTCTAGGTTCCAAGAGGGCTCAGAAGACTCTTCATAAGCGGATTCCACAAGTTTAATAACGTGGCATTTGAGAGATTGGAAGGTATAATTGCGGTACATCCAGTTGTTGGTGCATTATTTGCTGGACCATCATTCAATTGTACGAAGAAGTAAGCTAATTTGGTGGTTATAGAACTTGGAATTCTAGACATCAACGTGGAATTTTAAATTTATGCGGGGAGATTTACGGAAGACAAACAGAAGGTGGACAAAGATCGAAGCGAAAGACAACAAAAGCTAAAGAACGACCTAATCATTGTGGTGTTGTGTTCGATGCTAATGTTCTAGATGGTATCCAGTACTTTGAGGTCAAAAGTACTGAGATGGAAAGATGGTGCAATGGGGGGCATGGATATGTTGCGGCGAGTGAATTTGTCGAGTGGTTCTATCCCATTAGTCCGTACTTCTGACACTTGTTTGTTGTTTTCCTGGGATGTTGTTAGAAGTACGGGCTGATGAAATAGAACCACTTGACAAACTCACTCGCCGCAACATATCCTCACCACCCATCGCACCAATTTTCCGTCCCAGTACTTTTGATCTCAAAGCACTAGATACCATCTAAAACATCAGCATTGAACACAACAACACAACGATTAGGTCTTTCTTTACCTTTTGTGGTCTTTTGCTTCGATCTTTGTCCACCTTCTATTGGTCTTCCATAAATTTTGCCCTACACAAATTTAAAATTCCACGTTGACGTCTAAAATTTCAAGTCCTATAACCACCAAATTAGCTTACCTTCTTCAGACAATTGAACGATGGTCCAGTGAACAATGTACCAACAACTGAATGTTCCACGATTATGCCTTTCAATCTCTCAAATACAATGTTATTAAGCTCCTGGACTACTTATGGAGAGTCTTCTCAGCCCTCTTGGAACTTAGAGGGGAAAAAATTGACATTCAAAGAATAACCAAAAAGCAAGTGGATCAAATAAAGGGACTAGGTGGTCCGAGCAAATAGGGCTGAAGAGATTCAACGGGCCTAATGGGTTTATCAAGAAGCCTAACCAACCAAGCAGCTTAGGCTGAAATGAATATGAAGAGCCCAAAGGGCCAACCTAGTTCGACCCACTACAATGAATATTTATTATTTTAAGCCCTATCAAATAAATTGAGGATGCAGGCCCCAAACAGGCTGTGATTAGGTTCTTAGTATATCTAGAGTGTTTATATGACTGCAACTAGTATAAACATAGATTATACTCAAAAAGTAATTTGCTCAATACCTATTGCATATATATTTGACAATATGTCGTTGCATAGCTTATTGTTTCATCTTTGATCCTTAAAACTTTACTTGGGATCTTCCTGAATGATTTTATAAACTTCATTGCAATCATTCAAGAGTCTAATACGAAGAGAATTGTACTAATATGTTCACTGCTCTAGATTACGAATATGAAGTACTTTCTCACTCAGGAGTACGAACATGGGTGGCTTATGAATTTCATGTTTTTAGACAAGAAACACATACTTGGAGATGCAATAATAAGTGGCATAACTTCAAATTCTAGAAGATTTACTAGGACAAGAAATATGGTTGAATATTTTCTGGTGAACTATAAAATGTTAAGATTAAGTAGTTATCTTCGTTATTCCTCAAATGGTCATGAGAACGGTCATTGAGAACGTTGTGGCTCTTGGTGTTTCACCAAAAGACAAAATGCGCAAGAAGGATGTTGAAAGTAAAGACAATATAACTTCGATTAGGATGAAAAACTCAAAGGACGCAACTTCTTTTATCCCAAGTCTATAGTTATAAAACTTACAAATATATCATACTCATAGTGATATTGGCTTTTCACACTTAAGTCTCGAATATATGCAAGGGCAGAAGAGAGAAAACCCCTTGGAGATATTAATACCTCTCTAGTTTACGCAACTATGTTGTTCTTCACTATGTCATCATAATAAACCATGGCACCAATTTTTTGCACTTCCTCCAGTAAACTATTAGACACATGTCCATGGCACATGCCACCCAAGAACGAGCACCTGCAAAGCAAAATATAAGTTTAAAAATCCGTTTGGTTTCCATAACTATGTTAATTAAGAGGGGACAAATGATATAAATGTAAGCACCAACACTCACTTCTAATGTGGACTTGCAAGCGACAGACCCCGCTAAGTGATTCTTGAAAAAAAATGGTTCCACTCTAAAAAAACCCACCAGATCTTACGGGGCATTCTATAGCATTTTGATTCAACTATGAAAATGAATGCCTTATATGGACCGCTTCCGCTTAGACGTAAATTTAAGCACTTGTAAATGTGGACTTCAGCCCCTATAAGATACTGATTCGTGTATAAGCGTAAAGCATTTGGTATTTAAATTTCACATCAACTTTACAACTACTCGTAACTGTTTGTGTTATTTGTCCAAAAAGTGCGAAAAAGTAGGCATGGAAAGTGGTAAATGTAAGTAATGTTTGACAACTTCAAGCAGCTGCCAGGACACTAAGATCATACTAATTCTCATGCCAGCCAAATTTCTTATTCACAAAAGTAACTCATTTTTCTGACGAAATCAACCACATAAAATACCACAAACTCAGAAACAACACCATTCTAGTATGAGTTCAATTCCAAACTAACTCACTTACAATTGACAAATCGAGCCAAGTTAATGGAACCAACCGGAACCCTGTGTACAGTTGCCTGTGATTCAAGCACCCATAGGATTGCATGGTAGAATCGACTGTCAGTATCAAAATGTTGAAAGCCAAGGTATGAAATTTATGGTTGGTGCATTTCATCGAACACTTGGAATGCTTAAAAAATAGACAAGGAAAACTAACTGTAGTGAGAACCTTAGGGACGTTACACACACACACACACACACACACACAGAGAGTTACCTCAGTATATCATAGAGGCAACCCCAGATTCAGCCTGATACTCTCTTATCAATTGGTAGTAAGGATGACAATTTCCACCGATCCGTTCGAATCTAATCCGTTCCCCGATCCGAATGGATCAGCATTTTGGAGATCTGTTTGGAGATTGGATCGGATTTGGGGATTTTTTTGGAAAAATTTCAGGGATCGAATCGGAGGCGGAGATAGGTGTGTCCCCGCTCTGAATCCGATCCGATCCATCACCGAATCCCCATTTCTACTTATAAACATTTTATTGGGGTAAAGTGTAATTACCACTATATATACGTGTACACGGTCACCTTTCTCCCACACGTATTCTTTTCTTTCTTTTTCTTCTGTCCTTTCTTTTTCTCTTGTCTGAGATGTCAGAAGTCTTTCACTCTCATCTCTTTTCCAAAACACCTCTCTCTCTCTCTCTCTCTCTCTCTCTCTCTCTCTCTCTCTGTGTGTGCCAAAGTCCAAAATCTCTCTCATGTACAATTTGTTGCTTTGTTTTCAATCACCACCATGGACCTACCTCGCCCTAAACGACACCGATGCTCATCTCCGATCTCCCTCTGTTCTATTTCAGTTCAAAGTTTGAGGTTTTGGAGATCCTAACCATATTTCAACAACAAAATCACCTGAAATTCGTGGGTTTGTGAAGAAATGACCAACAAAGAGATCAAAGTTTTGGCTTTCTGTTGTTAAAAAGGGGTTTTCACTAGAGTTAATGGGGTGAAAGGATGGCGTTTTCCAAGATCATAAATGGCTTTTCGTTGGAGTTTTCCAAGATTGTGTTGCTGCTGTTTATTTCCAAGATTGGGTTTTCCAAGATTTCTCTCTCTCTCTCTCTCTCTCTCTCTCTCTCTCTCTCTCTCTCTCTCTCGCTCTCTCTCTTATATTTGTGCTGCTGCTTTTTTTTTTTGATAGGTTATTTGGCTGTTGTTTGGAATTTCCTTGAATCCCCAGTTTGGATCCCCATTCCCCGTTTGGGGTGGGGATAGAGGGGGAAAAATAATCCCCATTGGGGATCGGGGCAGGGACGGGGATGGGGATGGGGATGGGGGAGAGGTTCGGGAATCGGGGACGGGGACAGTTGTCTCCAGCCCTGCCCTGTTCCTGTCCCCATTGCCAACCCTAATTGGTAGGAACTTCTAAAACTGAAATTAGAACATAACCGAAATCAGAACTTTGGAATTTAACACAATTTTATAAAACCCTAAGTTTCACACACACAGATTAAAAACTTACAGTTTGGAGTTCTCTCATCCCCTTGCCTTAACATCAACCATTGAAGAGTCACTCAAGCCTTGATGATCGATTTCTGGGTTTTGAACGTGTGGGAGTGGGTTTGTGTTTTGGAGTTCTGGGTTTTGAGCGTCTTCAAGTCTTCATGTTGATTATAGAGCAGAGAGAGAGAGAGAGAGAGAGAGAGAGAGAGAGAGAGAGAGGAGGCGTGTTTGTACTTTGTACGTTTAATGGGTTGAAATCGCATTTTTGCCCCTTGAGTTGGTAGAAATTACTCCATCCATGTGACACTCACGCGAGTTTTTCCCGTTAGATTTGTTAACGGAACTCCTCAATTTGACTAGGGGTGAATTTCTGAATGAATTTTATTTAGATTTTATTAAAATATGATAAAATCAAGCCTTGAATTTATTTATTCGTACAGAGAGTTGATAAAATCTTAGATTTTTTAATGCAAAAATCTAAGATTTTATCAACTCTCCTCACGAATAGATAAAATCAAAGGCTTGATTTTATCAGATTTTGATAAAAATCCATTCGGAAACTCACCCTAAATAGAATGCAATTTGAAAGTTTGAGGACGAAATAAACTAAATTGATAGTTTGAGGACTAAACAAACAAACGGTTTATAGTTTGAGAGATGTTTTGAAAAAAAACTCTACATCATAAATATTTCGTTAAAATAGCACTTTAAAAACCTTGTCATTTCCGTTTTTACATATTTAATCCCAAAAGATTTGTAAAAATTAAGGAATATACCCCACCAACAGAATTGGCGATTAATCAATCGGTAATTTATTGCCGACTCATGTAAAGCACTCATTACTGTCTAGACCCTAAAATCAAGCAGTTGAGGATCCATCTAGCGCCTAGGCCGACTTTTAAAACACTGGAATCATTTACACTATTGGCCCATTACACCACCATTTTACCATTTCTGCAATCAATATGCTCCACCTCTTCCCTTGTAATACCACACAAGCTGTAACTGTCTGCCCATCTTTTCTTGAGCCTTTATTCCTCTTCAGATATTCAATCCCTTGCTCAAATAACTCTCTTGATTTATTAAACAAGTCCATAGAGTATTTTTACTTTTACCCAAATAACCGAAGCTATGTAGTACCGACACCTTTCTCCAATCCATGACCAACTAAGGTTGTCACCAAAGAGTTTAACTAAGAAATCATATTTGTCACCAGAGAGTTTAAGAAAACCACATTTGTCACTAGAGAGTTTAAGAAAACCACATTTGTCACTAGAGAGTTTAACCAAGAAACTACATTTGTCGCAGTTCAAAAAAAAAAAAAAGAAACTACATTTGTCACCAGAGTTTGCTTCCTCCCTCTAGAACACAAAGGGATGAAAAAGGCCAAATTATAACCCCAACTTTTGTGAAAGAAAAAACACTTCTTCAAAGCCTCCAGGAATCATCGTAAGCCAAAAAAAATTTGAAGTTTTTTCTTCACACAACTTCGTACAAAACTAGTATCTCCACTTTTTTACAAGAGTTCCCAATATTAAAATTATAAAATGCGTAAAAACGAGGCGCTTCTTCTCAAATGATTAAAGTTAAATCCACAGTCCGATATGAACTCTATGGTCACACAGTAGAATTATGTTGCCAAAGCTTTTCTTCAATATAAGATGATGCCTCACCCACGTCTTCTCTTGGTAGATTCACAACAAGAATCTTAAGATTTGATACAATTCAACGGGTAATAACATGAACACGTTGCATAAATCGCAAGTAGTTGTGAATCTTGGGAGAACCAGTTAATCAAATTGGTGAATCGTGAATCACGTGATTGGCTGAACTCAATGTTCTGCCCTTTTTCTGCATTTTTTTTTTGGTTGGGAAAGGGTAAAAACAACTCTTTTAAGGTCTTTAGAGTTATCATGTCATTATTGTCTCTGTCTCTCACTATTTACTCTCGAAAATAAGCTTCCTTTCTCTATTTATAATCTTCTAGACCTACGAGGTAAATAGGAAACATAGGCATAGCTTTATTGGTTTAATTTTGGCTTTATTCAAAAAGAAATTAGTTTTGATCATAATTTTATACTTTTTGGATTCATCTTGTTAAGACAAATCCGTAAAGCACGAAAATTAGACGCAAAACTAACCAGTGCAAAAAAAAATTGAATAAAGACAAAACCAGAAAACCACTTTTTTCTTTTTTGCCAAATCAAAATGAGAGTTAAGGAAAGGAAAATGGGAAATTCTCTCTAAGGAAAATGAGGGTTAAGGAAAGGAAAATGGGAAAAAGGGAAAATGAGGGTTTAAGGAAAGGAAAGAAAATGAGGGTTAATGAAGAAAATGGGAGAAAAGGGAAAAAACGTAGTGGGAAACCTGGAGGAAAAATATAAAATGGGGAAAGAAAATAAGAGGGAAAAGAAGACGCCAAAATTTGAGACCAAGAAAACAAGCATGCCAAGCACCACGAGAGAAGAGGAGAGTCACTTCGAACCATCTCACTTTAATTTTTCACAAGGGTTTTTGATAGTTTGGAGCTAACTTTTGTAATTTAACCCAGCAAAAACTTCATAAATTTTTTAGAAGGAAAAAAAAATTATGAAATTTTTGCTTTCTGAATTTTTTTTAGAAAGCAAAATTTTCATAAATTGCCCTAACTTACTTTAAAAAAAGCATAAAATTCTTTAAAAAAAATCTTCTTTTCCGGAAATTGATAGTATTATAAATGACAGTGGAGGAAAATTAATGAAAGGAGAATCTAAGGCTACGCTCTTTCTGGAATACTCTGAGAAAAAGAGAAAGGAAAGAAAGATTTATACGGGTGATTCGTCCTAAAATAATGTGAAGATAAAAAGTGTAAAGAAAGCACATTAATGAATATTAAACAGCTGTTTTCCTAGTTTAATTTTTTTTTTAAAATTTCCCCATAGGAGAGGAAGAGAAATAACTGTTCTTCTTGACCTTTTTATATTTGGAAACACGACGAAATACCTAATCAAATAACGACTACGGGACACCTATTTTCCAAGAGATGACTTTCAAATTTGGTAATGTTAACTTTCAATAATAAACGGATGCGGAATCGGGTGGTTCATATTACCTCAATCGAACTTTAACTAATTAACGGTGACATCAATCAGATTGGTCCAGTTTTAATTTAGGAACAAAACCACTACCTACGGATTATGAATTTAGAGAATCAAACCAGACATAAAATTGACATGACCAAACTAATTCAAATTGAACCATGGTTCACTTCAAATTGATAGGACCAAACTAATTCAAAACAACTACCTACGGATTAAAAACCGGTTCGGTTTCAATTTGAACCATGTTTCACTTCAAATTTAGAAACTATTATTTTCATTAGCTAACTATAGTACTTAAATGCACAGATAAATTAAACCAAAACTCATTTTAAAACAAATTCTGTTGAAATCGAAAAAACTAACTTACATCTACTACTAAGAAAGAGTAAAAGACTAATAGTTACTACTTAGTGAAGGAATAGGGTCATAGAAAACGAGTAGTTAAATTAGAAAATTAATTACTGAGCAAAATGTTTAGGGAATTAATTTTTGAAGTGAAAGATCTAGGGTGGTGCAATGGAGCATTAGATTGGGAAATTAATTCATAGAATCGAGTAGTTAAATAGTTTTATTTGATATAGTTAAAAATCAAAATAACTCTAACCCCGAGAGGTTGGCAAAGTGGCTTTGCCTTGAGACTTAGAAATTTGCTCTCACCTAAGGTCTCAGGTTAGATTCCTCTTGCCAGAGAACTCTTGGGGTCACTGAGGGTTATGTCCGGTTGTTATCTCTAGGGTCCCGGTATAAGTCAAGATACGCGTAAGCTAGCACGGACATCCGGTCATCAAATAAAAATTAAAATTGTAATACGTCTACATTGTCATGTTAATCCGGTCATCAAAATAGGAAAAACGAAAGGCCCCCAAAACTAAAGAGTTTCTTATCGTAGAGATGAAATACAACTTCCTTGGACCCAAGATTTTATGAACTACACAGAAAATGCAAGTTATAAGGACCTCCGATAGAAGATGCCCTATGAGACTCACCAATTTTGATTTTCTCATGCATGCAGTTATGATAGAAAAACCAAACAATGCCTACCACTAGCGTGATTCGGAAGCCAATGAACGTGAGGAGACGGCATTTTTCTTTTTTCTGCAATGCTGCAGCTGCCACCAATTTTGGACAAAAAAAAAATATACATATATATATATATATATATATATATGTGTGTGTGTGTGTGTGTGTGTGTACAAATTTAAAGTTGTGCCCATAAAATAGAGTGAATAGTACTTTTTTTAATTATAGACACAAATGAACCATTGTAGAAAGGTAGATACTCAAACTTATAAACACATTAAATGAATACTCAAAATGTGATGTTGCAATATTTGAGTATCCATATTTGAGTATACCACTAGTGATGCTCTAATAAATAGATAGATAAGCACCAAATAATAAACAAACAACGCCAATTATGTAATCATCCATAAAAATAGGATCTATTGAGCTCTTCAATCTGATTGAAGGTTTCTGCGACAAAAATGATACTTGTACAACCATTCCATCACCAACCATTTACAATCCACTCACATACATGTGGGGCCCACACCGATAATTGTATGTGGGTCCTATGTGTATGTGAAGGGATTGTAAATTGTTAAAGATGAAATGGTTGTACCTTATTGTTTAGTTTGAAGCGGTCGTCCATATGTGGGGCCCACACCGATAATCGTATATGAGTCTTACATGTATGTGAAAAGATTGTAAATTGTTGGAGATGAAATGGTTGTACCGTATTTTTTCTGCTAGGGAAGTTTGAAGCAATCGTCCATATTTTAAGGGAGCCCAACGAGTGTGCAGAATGCAGATATGCCAGATATCCTAGGCAAGACATGTCTCCTGGAGTTGATAAAGTTTTTCATGTTGTTCGAGAAGAACTTGGGTGATGGATGGTCTGCATATGAACCGTCCAAAATATTTTTGAATGACTCAAATTTAAGGATGGCATTTTCGTAAATTGTGGGGATGAATTTTCCTCAACAAATTTGGGCCGTCAAAAACATTTTTAAACGGCTTGGATTCGCGATAGATACCGCCACGTGGTACCCAAGTAGATCCACCCCTGCCCTAGATCCTATTCATGTTTGTTGATGTGGCTGCTTCTCCACAATATTTTCGATACACAAACTGTTTCTTCCTACAAACAAGAATTTCACATCGGAACTCATTCTGGTCTTGTGGGTTGAAAACATGGCGGAACCAACAGAAGACTTATACTCATGGGACGATTATCTTTGGGGCTGGTTTTGTTATTTCCTGAATGGTGCTGGTGGATTCTTAGCTCTAGCAGTTTACGCCGCGAATAATCATGCCATGTCCGTCGCAGTTGGCTCTGCCCTTTTCTCCTCCTTTTTTTTCTTTTACTTCTGTGTAGCCCTATCGAAGCTGGTCAAAGTAATCAAGAAACGTCGGAAGGAAGCTGCGCAAGTGCGCATGTATCGCCTTTAGACTTGGTCTAGATCATGAACAATCAAAGCATGTATGACCTCGTTTTTCCTTTTTATTTGTTTGGGCTAGTTCTCTGTTTTGTTAGCTTAATCTTGGTTCTTTGTTTGTTGGGAATGCAAGGCTATCCCCTGATCTCTCTTTTTTGTGTTACGGATCAATCAACCGAACACACCACCATACACAAACACAAATCAACCAAACACGATTACACAAGTTGAGAGCACAAAGAGATTTGTATTGTTCAGCCTCAATGCCTACCTCCACGGAGAAAGAGAAACTTCTATTGTGACCAAGATTTACAAGAAATTTACAAATAGCTCACAAAAACTTAAGGTGCATCCAACAACTTACGACACAAGTTACAATCTGTTTTGTGGGCAAATAGCTCACAGTTTATAATTCAGTTTTTGTTGCCATTGTTGCAGTTTACAAATAGCAAATTTCATTTTTAACATGAATCGATGCGGATTCTCTCTCAAAAGTTACAATCTGTGTTTCGTATGGCATAGATACCGAATATGGGTGGTTGTGCCTTAAGGCCTAGCAAATTGTTGAGGCTACTAGCTATGCTTGACTTGCAAAACTATGGTTGTACATGGTCCGGATTGGACCGGTTTTTTAGAAATCCAAAAACCGAACCACATCTAATGATTCCAAAGAATTGAGAACCCATAACTAGATCATTACACATATAAAACCAAACAGGAACCAAACCATCAGACCGGTCTGGTATGATTCGTTTCTTGTTCTAAACTATGTTATCATCCACAAATTGCAAAAAAAAGAAAAAAAAAAAGAATAACATATACGATTGTTAACAAAATAAACTGCAACAATGGCAACAATTTCATTAATGTTAAAAATGAAATTTGCCCACAAAATATCACCATCAACTAACCCATAAATTGATAATAATAATAAAAAAAAGCCAACAAAATAACTAAAACAACTATTAAAATATTGTGATGAAAAAATCGCAATAGGAAGTAGTAGTAGGTATATATGGGTAAATGATTCAATTCGGTTCGATCAACGGTTTGTAATTATAAAACCAAGAACCGAATCATAATATATGGTTTTTATTTTTTTATAACTAAAACCAGTCCATTAAACCATGGATATAACCAATCCAAATAGATCGGTTTGGTCCAGTCGGTCCAGTTTACCCCTTTTTTTAGTTTTCTTGTACACCCCTATGCAAAACTGGTAGAATAACGTCAGTCGACAAACCCAATTAATCAGCTATTTATTGTTGAAATCAGATTTACTGTTCAATTATTGAAGAAAAAGGTAATTTGTTTACCAGTTTCCAAAATTCGATTGACTTAATTTTTTCCAATAGGAGTATGGTTATACACCTCAAGCTTATAAATGTATGATTTGGATCACACTTTAAACCTTGGGACGAGGTCTAAATGAATGGTGTGACAGCCTACCGCTACAATCACATAAAATTTTTCTTAAGAAAAAACGCATGTTACCCCATGCTCACTGTTGTCGAGATGAGCTGCCTAATTATTGTTATTTTTTTGAATATGCATTACTTTCATTTTTTTGAAATTTTTTTAATACACATTACCTTCCATTTTTTTGATTTTTGATTTAATTACTAAGAGAGATATAGGTAATTATGATTTTTTTTAAAATTTATAATTCCATTTTGTGGAACTGTAATTATGAGATAAAACCCAATGATAGTTCATGGTGCAATTGTGCACAGTTGAGCTGAGATTTTTTTCTCTTATTGTTTATTATGTTGTTCTCTCCGTAATTAAACTAAATAAAATAACCAAATCAAACCTTACCTCTCAACTAAAGCACATCTATGAAATATTTAATGGTGTCATAACTACTAAGTAACATACACATGAAAAAAAAAGAAGGACGTGAGTAGATGAAAATAAAGGAAGAGAATAAGAATGGGGAAAGAGGGAAAAAGGAAAAAACCCAAAAACAGGGAAAAGAAGAAGAAGGAGCACATTTACCCAAAAAAGAAAAAGAAAAAAGGAGCACTATGTGTTAACGATTGCCCTTCGACATGTAGACAAAATTCAAGAAAAAAAGGACATAGATGGAAACCTCGAAAATCCAGTAAGAACACTATGGTAATCATGCAAAACTTGTGTAGATGACCTAAATACCCCTCTTTACAAAGTCACTTCATCTCAAATTATAGAGGAATGATGATTTTTTGGTTTGGGTTTTAGTTTTGACTTTTGGGTAATGATTAAAAGAAGAAATGACAGTAATAATTATAAATATGAGCATTGATTGGAGGTAGGCACAAAGAGAGAAGTGAGAATAATACTAATTAAAAATAAGAATAATGGTTTGAGAGAAATGCGAGCAATTTGGAAAAAATCATCTCAAAACTCAAAACAAACAAGGTCAAGGTTACATTGGTCATTTCCCTCTCACAGTGGCCAGCTATCACCAACTTCCTTATCATACAAAGTGAGTTGGCATTTGATGTGAGTCAATCATCAAACAATGGGGCCCGTTGGCTAATTGACATTGGAATTGCATCATTTAATAGAGAACAACCAACATTGTTCTAAAATGATTAATAACTGTTCCGTAATTAGAAAAATAGTCACCTGACGACCTGTAATACCATTTAATTATCACAATACCAACTATACTCCATTTTATTTTTCAAAATGATAGCACGTTGTTAACAACTTCAATAATTCAGTACATCAAATAGTTCCACAATCTTTAACAATAAGTGACAAAAAAATAAAGACAGATCGACAATCTTTATAGTAGAATACTAGTATTGTGCATATTCGATGCACAATAACAAAATATGTGAACTTTTCTTTTGTGTTGTGCATTGAACGAACGTATCAAAATATGTGGATTTTTTTTGTTGTGTATCAAACGGACACATCGCTATTAATTTCATCATACAAATGTAATCAACGATAGCTAACTGAATGTGAGGCTTTGCTGTCCTCATGGGTCAGCAGCCTTCCAAATTCCAATTCAAACCATCCATACGTATTTCGGATGGTTTGGATTAAAAAGAAAAATTCTTCTAACATAGAAAGGACTCTTTAGAGTTTTATGTTAGTACGGAGTAGTAAATTCGGATCATTAATTACCGAGACGAGCAGCTCCATATCCTACCAACCGACCCACGGAGACAGCACAGCCGCGCCTTCGCGGTTAACAAATCCACTTTCTCCCTCCTATCCGATAACCTTGGTACTTTACACAAGCGCGTACTCTCTCTCTTTCTTTCTCTCTCTCTCTCTCTCTCTGTGTGCAGCCCAATTCACCTTTTATCGTTCTCTCTCCACAACTGTTTCTGAAACAGCGACACTCCCAGCCCACCGACAAAGCATTTTAGTAACTACCTTCAACCGCCTCTCTCTCTCCTCCCGCAATGAGGCGGAGATCCTTCTCCGGCCTCTTCCGTCTCTCCATCCTCTTCGCCGCCTCCGCTTTCTTCTTCCTTCTCTTCTACCTCCTCTTGTTTCTCTCTCTGGCCTCCCTCCCTTCCCCCTCCCTCGCCGCCACAGCCACAGCCGCAGCCGTTTCGGATCAGTCCGACGACGTTTCCAATTCCACTGTTGATGATGGATCGACTACTTATAACAATGCCTCTAAGTCTGGCCTTAAAGAAGACACCTTCGCTGATATCATCGATCGAGCTCTCGAGAAGGAATTCAACGAAAATGATCAGAACGGAGGTTTCACATCCTTGCTTTGCTTTCTCACTACAATTTCTTGGAGATTTTCTTTACTTGCTTTCAAATCGACGCTTTGTGTTGGGGTTTCTGCTAGGAGTATCTCTCTTCGGTAGCTCTAATAGAATTACGTGAATTGAGATGAACTATAATCTGGAGAGTATTTTCTTACTGGAGACTAGTAGTTAAGCTGACTTGCGAGATTTTCTATACCCTTTTAAAATCAGAGCTCCACTATCTTTGTTTTGTGGTTGCTGGGGGTAGACCTACGACTGCAGAAAGGATTGTATAAATGAAGTACTAGATTGTTGTATTGTGCATTCTTTCTGCACAGAAAAGAAATCGCCCAAGCCAACAAATCTACGAGGGGCCAATAATAATCAAGAGCAGCAATAAAAGAAAACAAGAGGGTTTTACGTGGTTGCCCAACTGTGCGAGGAGCAAAGAATAATCAAGAACAAAAATAAAAGAAAAAAAGGAGGGTTTTACAGTTGGTTGCCCCACTGTGTTGTTGAGTTCATTCACGGCTCACATTAGTTTAGCCAATTTTCTGCTATGTGTGCAGGGCAAAACCTTTGGAATCTTGAGTTACCAGCGATTACTAGTCAACCTGAACATTCTTGCTTTGCTGAGTTTGTGATCTTTTAATTGGGCAATTATTAGTAGTTTTAGGAAATTAAGTCTTTTCATAGTTTCACCAGCCTTTGCTCCCTATTTTTTTCCCTTTCTTGTTTTGGGTGGTGATTTTTCTTATGCATGATTTTCTTATAGTAGTGTCAGTGGTTAGAATACTTTTTGATGGCTTGCATTGATATGCGCCATTTTGTGCTTTGACTTTGTTTGGAAGCGATGTAAGAAGCTCTGCAACTCTCCGCTTTTTATGTTTTGTAGTTTGAAGCTACCATGCTTTTACTTATCTTATTCATGGAAAGATGTTTGTAAGAATTAGTTGTGCCCTGACCTCTTGGGATCTGTACTAATTTGGCAGTAAATGAAACTGGCAGCTTCAACAATAGTGTTGCGGAACAACAGGTTGGTGATACCATGTTTTTGAGATTCTTGAATTCAGTATTTCCACAACTTTAATGCGCTTTCTTTGTGGGGAATGAATCAGTGTATATATTGAGTGCCAAGGTGATTTATTTGTTACTGACTGATGACAAGAATCCAAGATCTTTAAACTTCAGTCAGAACTCAGAAGTTCTTGGTATGAGGAAGATGAAAATCACATATCACATGTTTTTCAACACATGTTGAAGCACATTTGCGTGAAATGAATTTTCTCACTCACACTCTTACATTGCATCTCTCTCTTTTGGGAGTTTCCACAACGAATCTTTTTTTCTTTTTCTTTTTTTCCCTGAAGCTTGCCTTACATAAAGTTCTGGTTTTCCTCTCTTGGTTTAATTTGAAAACGATTTCAAGCGTCAAGCTTTTTCTGAGTAAATCTTTTCCACTTGTTTCTGTTTATCAGGCAGTTTTGGAAACTGTAGCTAGAGTAAAGACCAAGAAAAATGAAACGAAAGAGGACAAGTATGTGCTTCCACCACATGAATCTATTGCAATTATATTAATGGTTTGATTATATCCATGTATTGATGGTTTTGCAAAAGCTTTGCTTCCTGATGTAATCTTGTCATTATTTTAGGTCGTTTCAACTTCACGATGTATTCAATCTGGATAACGAAAACAGAGCGGAAGATACCCCTACATTGATAGATCGAAAGGTTAGATTGGATCATTGGATGCTTGCTGGGTACATTTTCTATTACTTTTGTGTTGTAACAGGTTTGATTTATTTTTAGGACAATGTTTTCATCATATCTAGTTTCAAATCAAAATATCCAGTGCTCCAATTAGACTTGAGGTAATTTACCAAGTTGACATAGTTTATATTGAAAATGATTTTACTTCGGAAACTTTTATACTTACCCAATTCCTTGATTCGTGGTTTCCATAGATTGATATCAGATCTGGTTGTTGTCATTGTGTCTGCAACCGGTGGTGGCATAGCATTTGCTTGTGCTGGACAACCGGTCTGATATTCCTTACTCTAGTTGAATCTATTCCACATTTCCATACTGAGTCTTGAAATTTCGTTGTTACCTTTTTTCTTTATAACATCACAGGTTATTACTGGATACCTTCTTGCGGGATCTCTTGTAGGACCGGGAGGGTTGGACTTAGTAAGTGAGATGGTGCAAGTATGTAGCTTTTCTCCATGGCTACGATGTTTTACATTCTCGAACAATTTGTTTTCTACAAAATCTCCTATTCTAATGCTATGCTATGTACATCTATAGCTTTTGCAATACCTTATTAGCCTGGTTGTTTATGGTATATGATTATCGGACTGGGGTATATCTCCAGGTGACCAATATATCAAGTGTTCGGTTAAAATATTTTGCAACCCAGATTAACCATGCCTCAGTAGATATAATCCCACAAAGTGTGGGTTGTACAACACCATGGGGATATAGTATAAATAATCCCTCGCTATTACGCTGGTGGGACTGTATATTCCCTTGCTATTTGTCTCGCCAAGCAAATGAGCCCTGTGTGAAGTTTACATGGTGATTCCATCAAAAGCCTATTGCTTTGTTTATATTTTCTTCCTTACAACCCTCCAGCACCGGGCAGGTGTCAGACTCTATACATCGTGTTGCCACTTAGCAGAGTCCTGTATTTTTAATAAACAGTTGCTATCACCTAGTATGTGCCGCTTTCCTAATCAAAAGATAGGAGAGCATCCCTTCTCCCGAAGTTACGGGGTCATTTTCCCGAGTTCCTTAGACATAGTTCTCTTAAGCCCCCTAGGATACTCTACTTGTTAACCTGTGTTGGTTCGGGGTACGGTCAGTTTCGGTAGGATCACCCTCCCAATTCAAAGTTTTTTCCTGGAAGTTTAATTTCATAATAAAATTAGGTGATCTAAATACAGTAACATCATGAAAGTAAGCTTAGAGTTTTACCTACCTAAAAGAGTGTTAGAGTTGTTTCAGTAATTGATGAATGGGCTACAACACACCAAACATGTGGGGTACTATTGGTCGTGACAGGAATAGTAATGACAGGAATAGGTGGAAAAAGATATTGAATTTTGAACTTGTGTGTTTTACAAATATTGTGTCATTTATCTTTACTTTTTCTTCCTTCAAATAAAATATCTTTATCACGGCTAAGAATTACTCAAATTCTATGAACTTACACCTGTCGTGCCACATTTTAGATTGTTCCCTCTGCATCATTCTCATTCTATACATTTTACAATCTGCGTTTAATTTGCAATTTTGTATGGTCTTGTCCTTACAATACTTTCCATGTAGGTAGAGACAGTGGCTCAGTTTGGTGTAATTTTTCTCCTTTTTGCTTTGGGATTGGAGTTTTCCACAGCGAAGGTGAGTTGCCTCCTCATACTTACATCGAAAAATATACAAGTGTCACAGTTAGTTTTTATATTGTGAAAGCTTAGTTCTTAGTTAGTTCTTGCTGTCATTATTTAGATTCGAGCTGTTCGTGCGGTTGCTGTTCTGGGAGGTTTTCTACAAATTGTCCTATTCATGTGCTTATGTGGAATTATAGCCTCAGTAAGTCTTCTAATCTTGCAGAAAACTTATTATTTTTCAAGTTCGTCTCGTTGCATAGTGCCCCTTACATGGCTACCACTTGGTTCCACGCTTTGCTTTTCATAGGAATTGTTATTTGAGTAGAGGAACTAGTGTTGTCACTTGACTAACAGGAACCTTGTGCAATTGAGGTACCAAAAGATCAATACGAAGTGTTAACTAGTTTTTTGTGTGTGTAAGAAGTGTTAACTAGTTACTAAGAGCCTTACATTGCCTTGTACCAACTGCTTTGACATTTAACTGTTATTTTAGTATTTTGGGCTCTTGGATTTCACACCTTTTGAGCTATTTATTATGTGGTGTTGTGGCCTATCTCGGTGTAGTGGGCAGGTCATAGATCTTCCAATATTACTCTAATGGCAGTTAATGGATGATATGGTGACAATGGTACCATATACTTAGATATCGTTTTAGCAGCAAGATGCCAAAATAAAAAATGGTGAGACTGGAGATGCTTTTATACTGCTATAGTCTAGGTATTCCTTGTTAGTCTTACCCTCTATCCGTTCATGCATGAGGTGGTAATGCATTTTTATGCAGTTTTTTTTAACAGAATGATTTGATAGTATCAAACCTTAGCAAGTTTTGTGATTGCATTGCTTACGTCTGTCATATGAGATTTCTGAACCTCAATGCTGAAGTTTTGAATCTTCTGATGTTGACAACTGGATGCTACTTGCAGTTATGTGGTGGTAAACTGTCAGAGGGGGTATTTGTTGGTGTATTTCTCTCAATGTCCTCAACAGCAGTGGTAACTTTTTATCGGGATCTGTCACTGGGGGACATCCCCTCTTTTTCCTGTAGAATTCCTGCATAACACTTATGGATGATACATCATGTTGGGCTATAGGTGTTGAAATATTTGATGGAAAAAAACAGCACAAATACCCTTCATGGCCAAGTTACCATGGGAACACTTATTTTGCAGGTCTGTTCTTTATTCATGTTCCTTTTGTAGGCATCCCTTCATCATAGATCTTGTTGTTCATTATGGGAACTTTATTAAAGAGGTTTGAGCTCAGGGTGACGTTGTCAAATTTCAATATAGCTACAGCTCGTTGGCTACATTGTTTAGACTTGTTTTTCGTCGTCTATCAGTTTTATAATGCTAGTAATATTGCTTCAGTTTATTCTAAATATATTGGAGGTCACAGTCTGAGTATTGAAATGCCTAGTAGGATTGTGCTGTCGGTTTGCTGTTTGCCTTGCTTCCTGTTCTGGGTGGAACCTCGGGTGTCCTACAAGGAGTACTGTCCATGATGAAATCGTAAGTTCCTGACTTGTGGAATCTCCTGTTTACAAAACTATTTTCTATTTGTTCCTTTGAAATTTGAATTCTTACCTTTTATGCATCCAATTATATAAATACACACCGACACGCACACATATATACAGGTTGCATTTGATGTTGCCTTATACTTATGGCCCCTTTATTTCATGGAATAATATTTCAGACTTATAGTGAACGGTTTTATAATCCCACATGATTAAAAGCGTGCTAGCTAACCTAAATCCCACCTGGGCTCCTTCGTGCACCTCAAGCCTTTGGCAACCACAAGTTCTATAATACTACATTTGTGTGACCACCATAAAAGATGAGATCCAAACTCTTCAAACGTTTTTATAGTTTTCCAAAGCTATGACGACTTCTCACATCTGTCCCAGTACATTTGTTAGCTATGGGTTAGGACGAGATACATCATACAGTTTCTATCTTAGTTGAACGAGGCGGGGTTGGGAGTGGGTGCAGAATCGGGGGCAGAGGTGGGGGACTGGGCGATCATGGAAGCTCCTTGTTTGGGAGCGCCAGGTGGAGTATTAGGCATAATTTATACAAATAAATAAATAACGCAAGGAAATATCAAAATTTGTAATTCGTGTCTGCTACAACAATTATTTTACCCAATGCAAGTAAATATTATTTTTCTACTAAGTACTGGACCAAATTTGAGTTAATTTTTTTCTAGTATCTTATTTTATGCTTTAGGAAGTTCTATCCAAGGGAGAGCAGTTCCCTATCTCTATGGGAGCGAGGTTCCAACGAGAGTTTGCCTTGTGAGCATGGGAGTGAGGTTCTGGCGAGGATTCCACCAAGGTTCCTGCAACGAAGGTTTTTATAATTTTACAAAACTTTGATGGCTTCTTACAAAATTTCCCAGGCCACTATTAGCTTTTGTTGATGCCAACCAAAGTTCCCAACACAAAAGGTTAAAAAGGGGGAAAACCCAAATCTATCCTACTCTCTTGATGTCACGATGAGATTCAGTGGTTGAGACCTCTACACCGTCAAAAGGATACAAACGTAACATGACAATCCTGTACATTTCTGACAAAATTTGAAGGAACTTCAAGTTTGTGTTTATTAAGGACAACCCTATTGCATGTATGAAGATCACATAATCAACACATTTGAAAGGTTCAGTGGAATACAAATATAGCTATGGCATCCGACATAATGTGGTTGTTTGTTGGTGGTGTTCGTGCAACTGGGAAAAGTCTCTGCCTAATGGTTCGCAGAATGCAGCTAAAAGCCAAGGGAATTACAATCTCACTTATTCTTCTTCCATTTGAAGTTAGTAAGAAAACTTCACAATAAGAAAATTGTGGTTTAGTGCATTCCTATTGTTTGAGTTTTAGGATACTTACTGCTACCATCGCAACCATCCTTAAAAATATATATATTTGTGCTATAACAAGGTATTTTTCTATTAATCAGGTTAGTGGTGTTGACTGCGTTTTTGGCTATTTTGTCAATATTATCCCGTACTTGTGTACCGTGGTTCCTTAAAATGATGATAAACCTATCGAAATCATCACAGGTATGCATAGTCATTACTCTCTCTCTCTCTCTCTCTCTCTCTCTCTCTCTCTCTCATTGTATGTGTAGCTGCTATTATGCACATCATTACCTTATGTACTTGTTTTTTGATCAAACTCCATTATTGCAGACCAATGAACTCTATCAGTTGGCATCAGTTGCATTCTGCCTCCTTGTAGCTTGGGTTTGTTTTACTTCCCAATAACTCTCTGGATCTTTTCATCTATATCGACATGCTTACATTTCATCTGAATTGCAATGCATAAGTTAGTAGACAAATTGGCGTCTTGAAGTCTTCATTCTCTGGGCTTCTTGTCATTTTTCCTTTCCGTCATTGATCATAAAAATTGGTTTAGAGGAAGCATTAGAAATTAATGTATTTGGTCACTACGATTACATCAAGTGCTCATGGCTTAAACATACTGTTGCACTAAGTTACGGGCATGTCTTTACAGGCTTTGCCAGTCAGAGTAAGCAAACACAAAATGTGTACCCTAGCCGATTGCTAGAAAGGAAATCTCAATGTATACTTATTCAGTTGCTTTGTACTCCATATTCCTACAAAAGGAGCCAATAAACAGTGGGAGAGGGGACAATATGAGGATCGCGATTTCATGGAGCCAGGGCTGATAAAATTGTCTAATGATAAGATCGTCGACAATAGGACAAACAAAGAGGTAGGGGTGAGCATGGACAGGATTGGTCCAGTTTTGTACTAAACCAACCAAACCACTACCTTCAGATTATGAATTAGAAAAACCAAATCAACCCATAAAATTCATAGAACCAAACCATTAAAGTACAGTTTGGTTTCGGTTTTGAACAGCGGTTCGCGTGAAATTGAGATATCATCTCCATAAACTATTTAAAGTACTTAAGATTGCATGGATAAGTTAAACCAGAACTTATATTATAGTACGCTCTATAAAAATCACCAAAACTCACTTAAATCAACCAACAAAGCTAATATAAGGGGGAGCACAGACAGGTATATGAAATGTTTGATCTGCACGTAACGGGAATATGTGGAAGAAGATCAAAATGCTGCCTCGAAGAATTCATAAGTGAAACACTCTAGTCATGACACTCTTGACCTGGAAAATTACCCTTTTGCGTAGTTCCTATAGTTTGGGTCGATGTACTTAATGCTTCCTTCCCCTTAGTTCTAAGGACTTTCCTTTATAGCAGGGTGGTGCATAGAGGTAAGTGAGGTAGTCATTGTTTCCTGAATATACTAGAAAGTTAAACTACAACCTGTGTAATTAAATAAATCCCACGTTGATGGTGCACCATAAAAGGCCGTTGCCTCTTATTTGTGTTTCCATTGCCTTCCTTTCTTAGAAGGCTAAATGCGCAAAACTTTTAATCGACATCTTACCAAAAGTACAGTGTTGTTACTGTTGTATATAATGCAAGCTACTCATTATTCTATGTTGCACAATGGTTTTGGAACATCCAAAAAAGGTAACCATGGATAGTTGGAAGGGTGGACCATGAAGCATGAACATGGGTACATGAAAAGATGTGGCAGGGATATGCCAAAATCTTATATGGTAGGATACAGATAGGCCCCAGACATGATTGTGAAGTATTACTTTTACCACTTGCTGTATTATGTGATTCGTGGATGAGAAACCAATAACAGATACAGTCATTTACTTAGTAATATTGTTGTATGCCTTGTACATATGCAATTGTCTTTTAAAGATATAGAAAGTTCTAAGTAGGTATTGGGAATGTGGGATGATTTTATGTGATAAACATACGTGTGTGTGTGTGCTCCTGTGCGCATGTTTGTAATATGTACATTTTCTCCATCACATATTAAGCCATGCAATATTAATAAAAGAGAACGGTGAAATACTCCGAACCCATCACTCCAGGAACCTCTGGACTCCATTGACTCAAACAGAATCAAAGAACAATCTGAGATGAAGAAAGATGACCAAGGGACCCATTGACTCCACTGATTCGTTCTTCGGTCTTCAATTTGAAACTCTAGTGACGAGCTCAACATCACTGTCTACTCAACCTTGCAGTCATTTTCTTCTCGTATTTTCTCTATTCTTCGGTTTGATTTATGCTGGAAGGTTTAGATTTCTTTGTTAGTTTGACCCAGATATGATCTTCTGAAAATGGCATTTTGTTTCCCATCCAAAAGTTAACCCTCCATAGCCCTTCTGCATTCCTTTTTAATCTGGGTGGGAATCGAAACAAAAATACAAATAGATAGATGATCCTTATTTGGCATATTTGATACTTATCGGCCTGCATGCCTGTATCAGACGCATATCCATAATGGAATCTGTAGCCTTATCAGCTATGTGGTGCATATCTGTGTCCAAGATGTATCTGATACGTATACAGTGCTTTTTGTGGAGTATCCATTCTTTATTGAGGGTGGAATACATAATTGTCATGGAGCAATGCGGTTTGTAGTTTATTATATGGTTATTCGATGATATATGTGGATATTCATGAGCGTTTTTGCCCCTGTATGCGATATGGATGTAATTGAGTTGTATTATGGGCGTTAAAATTCCTTATCGATGCATATCAAGCAGCACTATCTTAATTTTTGGATTACTATTTCAGTGTAGTGATAAGCTGGGACTAAGTTTAGAACTGGGTTCCTTTGCTGCTGGAGTGATGATATCAACAACTGATCTTGCTCGGCATACCCTTGAACAGGTAAGGCTTTTTTTTTTTTCCTATTCTCAGCTTCTACCTTTTTTTTTTTCCTCCTGATTTTGTTGCTAGACTCAGTACGCTATCTGATTGTCTTTGTCTTAATTTTAGTGTGAGAGATTATACTTTCTGGCTTGAAATGAACCACTGACTGTAAGGTTTTAGAAACTTTTACAGAGATGGAAAAAGTGCTGATTGCCGATGTGGTCTACATTCTTCAGAGAGTGCTGAGAGAAATGGACTGCCTAAGATAACTTGATCAACCTTTTGCATTACTTACCATACAACGGAAGAATAGCCCTGTATCTGTATTTCCATGACCTGTACAAAACATGCCCTAAAAAACATGATTGTCCATCTAGAAACTTCAGGAATTGGTTCGTAGTGAATGTAGAAATTGAGCTGTATAAGATTACTTGCAAGAAAGTTGGAACATGGATGATTTTGTGGCTCGCATAAAAGGACTGAGCATGTTGTACGTATCAATTATCAAACAATGTACCATAGATTGCCCAGCGTTTAGGGCATCTCTTATAAAGTTTGTATGTAGAAGTTCCAATTGGAAATAATGGATATGTCTCCTTTTATTTTAAAACACGTTATACATTCTGTTGCCTTTATTAATTAAGATCATTGAGATGTGTTAGTTCTTTAACTAAGAATGTATCAGGGAAGTTACAACCAGGTAGGATTAGCTATTTTATTGGAAAAGCGATGGGTGATACTGATGCCACTCTGCTTGGCAGTTTTGTGTTGGGTGGTTTCTTTTCTGTTGAAGCTTTTAGAGCAACTGATGGCTGTATAGCGGTGGCCTTCCCCTGGTGCTCTCGCTCTAGATGTCTACACATTGACGTGTATAGTTCCTATATGCACATCAATGTATGTACCATGGTTGTTCGCGGTACAAATATGTTGTTCTCCTTCCTTAACCGACTGGAGTTTTTTGTTTGTTTTTGTTTGCACAGGTTGAACCCATTCGCAATTTGTTTGCCGCTCTCTTTCTTTCTAGCATTGGGATGCTGATCCATGTCCATTTCCTCTGGAACCATGTGGATATCTTACTAGCTTCAGTTATATTAGTGTTCATCGTAAAGTCAATCCTTATTACTGTAGTTGTGAAGGGGTTCGGCTACAACAACAGGACTTCAGTTCTTGTAAAACATTGCACGGCAACTCTGTATCTTTGTTTCTTCTCCTCTTTTTGGGGGGTTTTATCATTACTGAGGCACCTTGGTTCCTCTTCTGCAGGTTGGAATGTCTTTAGCACAAATTGGGGAATTCGCTTTTGTTCTTCTCAGTCGTGCTTCTAATCTTCATCTAGTTGAGGTGAGTCCAGGGACTGCACTTTCTTCTGCTGATGTTTTCCATCCTGGTATGTGTGAAACAATCTTCAATCCCCACCCTTGGGAAGCTAAAGGTGGCGAGCATGTCTTTTTGAGTCATGGTTCCCGTTTTTGTGTATTGTAACATTCTCAGAATGAATTTGACATGTGAGATTCTCAGATAATTTAATGGAATGGACCCTCTCCAGTCCTCATTTTGGACTGGACCGAACAGTTCAAATCTTGGTCGACCATATCGGCGATTAATGTTCTAGACTTGTTGATAGTCTTTTTATCAGCAATTTTTTACCCTTCGTTGCCATGGTAAGGAAGAACATGGTGGCTGAAGAGTCCAAAATGAGAACCTGAGAAGATCTGAACCCATTAATTAACAACCGCCATACTGAAGTCTATGAAAGTGGTAACTAAAGCTCTTATTGATATGCAACTTTTCCTTCTCCAGGGGAAACTGTACCTCCTGCTTCTTGGGACGACAGCTCTTAGTCTGGTATGAATTCATTGTGATCATTGACATGTACATAAATCCTGCAATGTTTGGTACTCTTGGTTTCTTTGCCTAAATTCATTGGAGTCGACTTCCTTTTAATGGGAATGTACAATGCAGTCTTATTAATTAGTTACACTTACACCATATCCTATTTTAGTTTATTTATTCTTAACGACTTTTTTGATGAATAAAAGTGTTGCAAGGATCAGGAAGCCTAGTATGACGTTTTAACGATTTGAGCTAGCCAAAAAATGTCAGGACGGCGACGAATCAAATGATTGTTTATGCTGCAGTTTGATGATCCTAATTTTCTTTGTGCAGGTTACTACTCCGTTGCTTTTCAAGTTAATCCCTGCTGTGGTTCATCTTGGGGTTCTACTACGGTGGTTTACCCCTGACAGTCAGAATGAGGTAATCATGTGATATCTATATCTATGCTCTTTGATTGTTCGATTTTTTGCAAAAGAGGTTGAACTACATCCCTGAACTCCAGATTGGATTCAAAGGTGATAACCTTCGCTCCGAGAGTGCTAAGCAGCGGATCTCAATTTCCAAAGGACCTCTTGATTCATGATTGTTGTGCATACTTGTAGAAAAAATTCCAGTTTTGCCCAATTTGTATCTTCTGCTCTGATCCAAGTCCATTCATAGTGCCAAAGAGCTCAAGTTGGCCATCGCCTTTTTGTGTCATACAAAGTACTCCCACCCAGTATTTTCTGCTACGCATGTCTGACCCGAAGAGAGAAAAACAAGCAATTTGAGCCTAAAAAATGGCGAAAATGATAGCGGTAATCTGACTTCCAAAGCTACTAACAAATAGAAGCTTCACCTTCCAGTGAAATAACTTCAGTTTCAAATGTAAACATAGCTTCAGCTTGTTGTATGTAATACTGATTGAAATGTACATGGTAATCATTTGAAGTTTTGATGCTGTATAAATGTGACGCAATATTACTTGCCCCTTATATCTGAAATTTTAATTGAAAATATTTCGATCTTTTTTAGTTGGAATTATTCCAGATAGCATGCCGAATGTTTGGGAATTACTATTTTTTTCCTATAAGTAGTGATAATAAAAACTTTCTTATCGGGTGAGATGAATTAGTGACGTCTAGTTGGTCATTTTTGTACAATCTCTACTGAGAGATTAACGGGTCATATCGTCGAACGCAAAAATTGATGTATGGGAATCTTTCTTCATTAGTTAGTTACTCCCTCCGTCCCAATTTTATAGTCCATTTTGGGAGTTCGTGTCACTTTTAAAGTGTTATATCTTATAATCTAAAATGTTTTACGTGATTTTGAACACTTTGTTTATTAGATTAAATTAATATCTATCAAACAAGATCCATATTGCATATGAAATGTATTACGGATTGAAAGATATAATTGTTTTTTTTATATGGTTAGGATATAATGAGAGACTATAAAATTGGGACGGAGAGAGTAATTCTTTTTCTATGTGGGGTTATTTCTTAAGTTGTGATGTTTTTCTTGATTTAGCTGTGGACCTCACCTGAATGATGTAATATCCCATTGTTGTAACTCTTTTATCTTAGACCAAAGAAGCTCTCATGTAAAGCTTTCAGCTCTCCTAAATTGAAATATGTTTCTTTTTTTGGGTAAGTAATTGGAATAAGTTTCGATTATTCAGAACAACTTGTGTTTAATCTAGCATTTAAATCTCCATTAAAATTCAACTGTCACATGTTATGGCCGATTGGCAACATCATGGTCATTTGATACTTGATTATTGTCAAACTAAAATTCAGAATTCTCGCCCATGTCTGAACCATGTGTTAGTCAACTTTCAAACCAAGCAATTAAACTTAAGATATTTCGATCAAAGGCTCTATTTGTTTGGACGTAAAATATTTTTCGGAAAAATATTTTACGTCATTTTCTGTTGTTTGATTAGAAAAAAAAAAGTTGGAAAACATTTTACACCATTGGGGTGAAATTGTTTTCCTATAATTTCCCCCGTAAGTCGTTTTTGCATTTTAGCAGCCCCTCCCCGACATTTTCCAAAACACAGATCCAATGCGATTCTCTCCGACACTTCTCCGGCGACTGATCACCGGCCTTCTCTGCGGCGATTACCTCCGTCAAAAGGGTCCGTTGTTCTCGAAATCCTTCCTCTGATATCCGACAAGTGCCATTGAAGATCTGGATTTGGAAGTCGAGGCATTAGTGAGTTTGTGTTGTTTCCAATTCGAATGAGGAACGACGAGCTGTATCATTTAGGATCTGAAGCTTGCATTTGATTTGCTAGTTTTGGTCGATCGGATAAAGCGAGATTGAGTTTATTTGTTCGAAGGTGTTGTGGTGATGGATGTCCTGTTCAGTACCCAGTGGCCACCATGGATTTTACTCTAATTTGGGTTTGTGGATTAGTTGGTTCTATTTCTTGCTTTTCTCCAGTAATTGTGCTCTAATTTTTATGTTTTTGCAGATGGCTAATGATTGAAAGTGTAATTCAAATATTTTTGTTAACACCGAAAAATAAAAGTAAAACAGTTTGTTTTTAGCAAAAGCATTTTACAAGGAGAACATTTTACATTGTAAAACATTTTATATCCAAACAAGCGGAGCCTAATTATCTTAAACCTAAATAAATCATGGTAACCAATAGGACTACAAGGGAATTTACAAGTTTGCAATGGAAGAAGTGAATTCTCTTGATACAAAAACAGAGTTCCTTGTGTATACACAAAGGCTCATCATTCAAATTATCTTATTCTTTCTTGGATAAAAAATTTAAAACTAAAAATAAGTGAGCTTTGGAGGATTGTTCTTCTAGGCAACCCTAATGGCTTCAGGAGCAAGAGTAGCATCCCAAAAATTAAATGATTGAGTCAGGTAATTCATTGGCCTTGGGGCTGCAGAGTAAGCTCCAAATCAAGTGCTGCATTATGAACAGAGGAGTTTGTTAAATTGGAATTATTTTTGTACTGAGATTCACATGACCCATGTAGCCAAACAGGAATTGAAGGTTTGTTGGTGGCCCTGCAAGCTTTTTCTTTTGCCACAAGCCCAATGAGATTGAAGATTCATCATGAGATTGGGTCAGTTTTTCCTTCCTCATTACCTGCTAGAATTATACAACTCTCATCAATTGATGGATTGTGATGGAAAAGAAGAAGATTCTGGCTAGGTAGCATTTGGATTAGAAGAAAGAATAAGGTAGCGATTTTAGCACTTTTCTCTTGCAGGATTTAATTTTGTTCACCCTCCATAAAAAGTGATGGCATCCTTACTAAAAAGTATAATGCAAAAATGAGATCTACACCATTTCAACTAATAAGAGTGAGGGTAATATTCACCAACTTTTAAGGGGAGTGAACAAAATTGCATTATTTCCATTCTATACTTTCCCTTCTTTTTATCCTTTTGCTAGTTTTTTTGGCTGAAATGAACGGATAGTATGATAAGCTCACATGAATAAAGGGGAGTGATTTTCACACCCCCAAAATTGATATCCACTTCCCCCTTTTTTCTCTTTTAGTGAAATTTTTATGAGTAAAAGTTTTACTAAAAGTTAAAAAACGAGGTGTGATTATCAACTTTTGGGGTGTGAAAATCAATTACCTGAATAAATACACAAGATAAAGAGTGCAAAGGGAGCGGGGTCCTTGTAGTGATGGGCTCACTATAGGGGTGTAGTGAGCCCATCCGACCGTCCATCTCGATAATGAACGCTTGGATTTTAATCCAAACAATGGACAACTTGGATCATTTGAAGTTGGGGATTAAATCCAAGGTGAACTCAAGCTGAGTCTAAAAATATATTACCGAAAAGTAATGTCTTTCTTATTAAAAAGTGTATTGTGAGGGTGGGACCTAGACCATTTCAATCAATAAGAGTGAAGATAATGTTCACCCTCTTTTAAGAAGGGTGAACAAAATCGCACTCCCTCTTATATCCATTCTATACTTTCCCGGCCTTTTATCCTTGTGTTTGCTAGTTTTTTTTTGCTGAAATGAATGGATAGTATAATAAACGCAATTGAATAAAGGAGAGTAATTTCCACACCCCCAAAGTTGATTTACACACCCCCATTTTTGTCTTTTAGTGAACTTTTACACATAAAAGTTTCACTAAAGGACAAAAAAAAAGGATACGGATATTAAATTGGGAGTGTGAAAATCAATTCACTGAATAAATACACAAGAAAAAGAGTGGTTCTGACCAAAAAGATTCACGAGTTTGAACCATAGCCATACTTGATTATTTTGAAGGAGTTTTCCTACAAAATTATGCGGCTTTCAATGGTCATTATCGCATATCATCGTAGATACTATTTTTTAAGCAAAAACTTAGTTTGTCATTTCTTAACAGAAAAACAATATATAAGGTTTTCATATATGAAAATGTTAACCTCAGAACTTAGGGCGGAAGATAATGTGCAAAAAGTGTATTGATATCCGAAAAATTATATTGATATTTGTAAAAGTGTATTAATATTTGTAAAAGTGTATTAATATCCGTGAAATATGCATTATTAATATTCAAACTTGTTTGTCATTATATGAAATATTATCCTCCGCCTAAGCTTAGCAAGACCTTTCACATATGCAAAAGGATGCTTCATTCTTTGGTCTTTTCATTTCAAACGAGAACAGTCATCATGCATGGTTTAAGTTTTTGAAATGTCATAGCCACAGAACAGATAGATTTTCCAAAAATAAAAATTCATGCTGTCATTTTTGTTTCCAGAAATCAATATTGTGAAAAGGGTTGTTACCAAATCGAAGAGGCTGGGACGATTTCTTTTCTTCTTGAAGAGAGAACTTTGCCTGAGAAAGTATTTTTGGGCATGACTGGCAACTTGGGTTGGAGTTCTTGTGGTGACAAAGTTCCTGGAAATACCTCTCCAATCGCCTTTGCCGAGTTTTTCAAGCCCTACCAAAAATATCAGGTGCTCCTCTTCAGTCCATGGCACACCTACATGTCCAACATTTTCATCACCAAAGCAATTAAATTCTGATAGCTTCAACTCAAAATAATGGAAAGGAAACAATTTCGGGGTCGTTCCAGTGTCACTGATTAGCGTCAGAAAAAAATCATCAGTATGCTTATTTCCTGTGGGGTTTGATAACACAAATTCTTTAGCAAACTTTCAAATATTTATAACTTCATCTTGATGTTCAAAAAGAAAAAGTTCAGAAAAACCATCAGTATGCTTATTTCCTTTGGTGTTGAAAAATTCTGATAGGCCAAACTGAAAGCCACCAAATATTCGGAAAAATTCTTTAGCAAACTTTATATCCACTAGCTAGCTAAAATTACTGCCACAGATGTCATCTTTGGTGTCAAATTAGGTAACAGTTTTGGGTTTGACAAATCTGCCGCATCCAAAAATGAGATGGATTTAATCCAGGTGTTTGGATTTGAGATTGTGCCAATGTGCCACCGAATCAGTGCGGTAACATTACTACTTTTTGACATTGTAGCAGAGCTACAAAATTACTCTGACAACGCTGTTAGAGGGATACCCATTAGACATCTCACCTTTCTTCTTCTTCAGACTTTGCCCAATAAGGCTGTTAGAGGGATACCCATTAGATATCTTGCTTGAATTATCGTTCATGGAAGCCTCCGAGTTAGATGCAAAAGAAGAAGGGAAAGAAGAAGAAGAAGGTGTTGATGAAGCTGATAATAACCAATCCATGCTCAAACTCTTCTTCATTTTCATGGAAGTTGAACTAGTTGATGATAAAGGAGAAGATTCATCAATTAGTTGCGCTCCAAAGAGCCTCAACCCATTAACAAGGCTTCCTTTGTGAGTGGCGCATGTCCTTGAGTTATGTCCAATATTCCCACAATGTGAGCATTTTTTGCCCATTTTCAGCCTGAAAAATAAGTAGATACCCTATTTATCAAGCTGAAAACACAACAGGGAGAGAGAGAGAGCACCAACTGCTTATATCTCTGGAGGTTCATGCAATGATGGTGGTATATATAACGATAGGTGGGTATTTGTGGGCATAGAAAAAGGAGATTGAATGTGCACTGTTTCAGGGACGGGGGGCAAGGGGGGCGGGGTGCATGGCAAGTGCCATCCCGGGTCTCAATAATAAATCATTTTTGCATTGCAAGAAAAATATTATTTTCAATACGCGTATATTATTTTTGGTGTTAAGCATGTCGATAAGTGACTAATTGGATAACGACAAAGAAATGGATAAGAGATCTAAGAGCATCATCATCAGACTCAACAAAAAAAAACACCAAAATTAACCACAAAAACACCTTTTACAATTTAGCAAGTCACTTTATCAAAAACTCAAAAAATCAGACTCTCTATCCATACTTTACTATATTAAACTATTCCTCCTCAAATCTATTAAAAAAAAATTCTTTTCCATTAAAAAAATCAACTCCTCCCCACTTGGGAGTTCTCTGTTAGAGGAAAGGGGTATGTAGGTGCGTGTGTCAGCAGTAGAATGGCTCCTCCCTCTCTCGCTGTCCCCTGTTGCACGGAAGAAAATAGTGCCTTTGCTCAACAGTACATTTAACCTATGAACAGTACCGTTGCCTCAATAGCGCGTTACTGTAGCAATTTTATTTTAACCCAACCAAGTGGCTAACCTGATTTTTGGGAGGTTTTCACAGTTTTGCTCGGTAATTTGTCAAAAACAGTGTTTTAAATAACCAGATGAGATGCTCTAAGGAAGTTTGTAGAAGAACTGTCATTTAAATATATGTGCGTGGGAGGGAGGACTAGTAACAAAGTTGTGAGAAAGTAGGTTGTGGTCTCATTGAGCTCTATCGGGGACTACTTTTGCCAACTAACATAATTTATAAACAATCTATAAAAAAATAATCAACAAGTTACTGGACTAAAGTAGGAATATAAAAAAATATAGTAGAAGCCATTGAAATTGAGAAGAGAAGATTTAAATTAAGTGGCACGAAATAAAATTGCCAGTTCAATGTGGGCGCTACTATTGCAATGGCAAATGATTCTCTTTAGTGGTTTCTGCGTACTTCTAATTGGCTTACCAAGTCCAAATCAACAACTCCTCCAGATGCTTCTACCCTCATACTAAGGATCCTTCGTTTATTATTCCGCACTCTCCTATCCTTAATCTATTTTACGCACTTGTTATCTTCATACGGATGAAGCTTGGAAAGAGGGCAATGATTGGAGTGGTCTGGGCTTTACAGCTAGCTAGCCACCCTGATGGGACCCTAATTGTGAAACAAGCCTTATCTATGTATAGTGTCACGCCAATACAAATGGAAATACAAGCAATATATGAAGCTGTTAAATGGGTATTAATTCAAAATTATAATGCGGTTTGTGTTTTTTCTGATTGTTTTAATGCCATTATGTGTATAGCAAGGAGGGTTGAGTGTCATCATCATGACACTTTTTTGTTACGCAACCTAGTAGTGGAAATTTCGAAATTGTCTTTTTGTAGGATCTCAAAGGTTGCGTGCCAAAATATTCAGCGAGCGCACTTGCTTGCTAAACATAGCCCTGGCAACTTTTATTCCTCACCCGGACGTCACCGGTGATGGAAGTTCTCTTCAGCCCTCTATTTAGTTTGCTTGCTTTGCCGTCATGATCTGGATGTTATGAGTTTTATTTGGACTAAATGTATTGCTTTGATGTTTAATGACATTTCTTCCTACTACTCAAAAAAAAAAAATTCCTGACTTCATTTCTTAAGAGTGTGAAAAGGAAAGTGCAGTTATAGCCAGGGTTGCTAGCTCATAGCTGCATGTTCATCTAGTGTATAAAACATGGGATAAAAAAATGGGTCCATGGAAGTATATTCATTTATTAATGGAAATAAGATACAATATCATTATATACATACATTGATACATATATATACATTATATAAAGATATATCAAACGCAAACATCCAAATATAAATTTGGATATAGATGTGTTCAACGTTATCTGGTGCATGCATTTGGGTGCTTATTTATCCCAAGTATACAATTTCATTAGCTAAAAAACCTACAACGAGAGTGTTCTTTAATTTGCACACGAAAATTATATTTCTAGAAGAACTTTTCTTTTCTTTTCTTTTTTTTGGTTCAGCGCGCAAAAGAAGAATATATAGAGTAGAAAGATACAAGAGAGGAATAGGAACAGACATCATTACAACGGAGAGACTCGCCGAAAATCAAATCAATCAGGCTAGGTAGTTTTACCATTTATTCTACATCGATGATTCAAGCTATTTATTAATTATTTTTAGTAGTATCAGATTAATACTATAATTAATCACTTTACTTCACCACATTTTAATATCTTAGAAAAATGGATGGTGTACATTTTAACTCTTTAATTTGTTTTTTTTTTTTGGGTAATTCTTTAATTTGTTTTTTTTTTTGGGTAATTCTTTAATTTGTTTTCCCCAAGACAAAGCATGCTAAAATATTCATGTTAGTGAAGGAATTACCCCGGACATGCCATCCCCCTATAGATAGCTATAGAATAGTGATACATACACACACGCTCAACCACACACACACTATTTCACATGGGATGGGGACCCATTTCACGTCTGTGGGAGACACAGGTGGAGTCCTGGCGTGTGAGTGTGTGTGTGGTTGTGTGTGGTGGAGTATGTGTGTCCCAATCACTTTTGCTATAGATACTTGCTTTTGTCTTGGTAAGTGGTTCAGGCCAACCTCCTAATTACTCATTGGCCAATGGTTTTCCATTGGTAGAATGGTTCCCATGGTTTTCAATTTGCAGAATGGACGGCCGGATTTAAGTAAAGTACTTTAACCCTCTTTTAAGTTATCAAATACCGTAAAACCACTTTTTGGGATTTGGGGTGAAAGCACAGAAATTTCTTTGTCTTGAGCAAATCCCGTCGTTCGTTTTCGGATGGGCCGATTTCGATTTCATCTTGCACGGACGGGCCGGTTGGATGCAAAAGTCTTAAGGTGAAATGCGGACCGCCCATCCCAAAGAACCGACGCCGGATGGATTGGTTCACAAGAATGCTTTGTCGGTGATGCACACTGTGCAGCCACCCCGTGTCCCACTTTTTGAGGTACATCAGAAACATATAACTTTGTTTATTTAAAGAGAAAATCTGCTTCATGGAGCAACCTTAAAAAAGTTGTTTACGGAAGCCTCATTTGGAGGCTCCACCGATACCTCATCGCAATGATCCGAACCGGTCATTTTGTAGGGTCCGTAGAATAGTGTGTGTACACAAAAAAATCAGCTCGACTCGGCATCGATAGATATGTCAAAAATTAAATTTTGATAGAAAAAAAAACAAGGGTCTGAATCATTTCAAAAAATAATGATCCAGGCCCTTGTTTTTTTATCAAAATTTAATTTTTGACATACCTATCGATGCCGAGTCGAGCTGATTTTTTGTGTATGCACACTATTCTGCGGACCCTAAAAGATGATTAGATCGGATCATTACGATAAAGTGTCGATGAGACTCTCAAATGAAACTTTCGCATACAATCTTTTTAAGGTTACTCAGTGAATAAGGCAACTCTTATTTAAAACGATGCATTGACTAATCTTTGTCCCTCGTAGATAACAATGCACGCACCTATAGCACTGCGCAGGTGGTTATCCGACCGTGCCAGTTGGCCAAGTGGCAAATGGTGATGTAAGGCTAATAAGTCACTTTAACTTAAAGAGATGTTTGGGTTTGTCTTTATTTATTTATTTAAAAAATTGCGTTTATTAGTCACGTGTCAAGCTTTTGAGGATTGTTGATTATTTTCGAAGAAAGGAATTGAAAAAAATAAAAAAATTATGACATTTACACTATTTTTTTTAAGAATCCAACTCTTATGGTTGGAATTCTCCCCAACCCCACCCCCAAAAAAAAAAAGAGGGTAAAAATAATTATAAATTTTTACTTTTCGATTTCTCTTATTAAGATGAACCAGTAATTCAAAAAAATTGACACAAGACAAAAAAAATGCAGCAAAAAAAAAAAAGAATAAAGACAAAATTTAAAAAGCCAAGTGACTTATTTTTATTTTTCTTTTTTCGATAAGTGGCAAGTGACTTATTTTGGAACACTACCTGTATAATGGGTGAATAGCTGCCCTACACAACCCCATGTAAGGAATTTTTTTTTGGGGGTGCCGTGGGTGGGTATTTGGTAAGCTTTAGAATACCGAAGCTATATAAACGCAGCTATATAAATCGTTTTGGGCCGGGAGGATTGATTCTCTCTCTCTCACCCATCTCTCTCTCTCTCTCTTCATTTTCTCTCTCTAAAATCCGGGCCGGTTGGATCGAAGTTATGGGCCGAGCTTTGGATTGCAATGGAGACTTAGCGTTAAGCAATACCCACTCGGCACCCATGTAAGTGTCGTTTGGATGTTAAGTTCATGAAAGAGTATTATTATTTTTAACTAAAATGTTATGGCCGGACATAATACTCACATGAGGGTAGGTCCCATACTCCACCTTATATGAGTATTGTGTTCGGATGTTTTGTCCCGTTACACTGATATTTTCTTTAAGGCTAAATAGGATCCAGCCAATAAACTATCCGAGGTTGCGATTCTAGTCAATTTCTGTTGCATTGAGCAACGCATGAAATCTATATTCCCAATATTTTTGTTGCCTTGTATTCCAACAAGTCCTCAATCGTAGGAAATTGATTCAAGATTACAAGGGTGAGTTTCTGCTATGGTATTTTCGATATTTTTAAATTATAAGTTATCAAATCAATAAAAGTCATTCCCACATACATCAACTAGTTTGACAAGTCCAAATGTATCGAAAATACTGAAGAAAAAAAATACAATGGAAACTCACCCTAAATATTATATTCTTCAGTTGCGGGATCTTGATTCGAGATTAAATATTAAGTACTATTTTGAGATTTTCTTGATATTGTCTTTGCTTGCTTGAATACTAAGAAAGTAAGAATAAAGAAAACTGTCAAGACGTCAGCAACCTCCGTGAGTCGAATTGTGAATTTTGACATCGGCAAGCCTAGTCATTCCTCTGTGATCAGAATCCAAGATTACTGCAAATTATATTTTAATTGTACTTCAAAGAAAGCAACAAGGAATACGCAATTGGAATAATGGAGGCATGATTAGACACTAATAAGAACGCACGTGTTTATGAAAAAATATAGGGGCAAAATTTGAGATTTTTACTTTTAAAAAGCTGTTGTTGCGAGTATTTGTCAAAAAAAAAATTATAAGTATTCTGAAAGCAAAAATTTGTTTCTGCTTCTACAGTAAAAAATGCCAATTTTTACTATAGCTTTATTATAATTTCACAGTTATGATAAATAAGTTTATCTACCTTTGTTGAAGTCCAAAATTCTAAAACGGGCAACAAAATTTAAAACTTATATCAACTAACCAATGCCTTGAGGCAACTATTTTCAAGCTTAAAGAAAACGCATATGTAGTATGTGCAAGTGTGTTTGAGCAAATTTTGAAATTTTTACTTTTGAAATGCTGTTGTAAGAGTATAAAAAATTCTTATCAACAATTTTTGGACTTCTGGGGATTTCTAGAAGCTGAAAAATGGTCTCAAATGTGAATTTAGCTAAGCTGAATTTCGGGGCACTTCTGAATTAGATTTTACCTTTTAATATTCTAAAAGCTTATTTTCAAATTTTTACAGTGAATAGTAACGCAGTGCCAACTTTTATTGCAACTCAATCATAATTTTGTAGCTATAGCGAACATGTTCATTTGCTTCTAATAAAATAAATGTTTTTCTTGATTGATGATTAAAAAAAAATTGCTTGTCTTGATTGGTAAGATCATTTCCAACCAACCCTTTCATTTCTTTAAAATGATTATTCAAATCTTAAAAATGCAAATTTTGGATTCTCAAACCATACTTCATTTTCATTCTTCATAGTGTAGAAACAACTTTGATTCTTCGAAAGTCGAGCATCATCTCTCCCTTGAATAGCATCCTTCCAATCCAATTAGTACTTTAGAGTTGAAATAAGTATCATTGGAAATGTATTAACAGTATCTTCAAAATGAAATAAATATATGCTGTATATATATATATATATATATATATATATATATATATATATATATATAAAAGAGCATATCTCGTAAGGGCTCCCTTATATAGGCTACGTTGCGTAATTTTTTGCTCGGGATCGAATCTCGATGATCCGAACTGTTAGATGTGTTTAAAACACATTTTTAAGGTCCAACGTGAGGATTCATAAAAAAAAAAAAACCCCGGTAAGGCTTCATCCGAGCAGTTCTCGATAAAAATGTACATGTACTCTTTTTTTTTATCAAAAAATGCTCAGATAAAGCCCTTTTGGGTAATTTTTTTGAAAAATCTTTGCACAATGCGTAAAAAACACGTTTTAAACACATCTAACGATTCAGATAGTCAAAATTCGATCCCGAATAAAAAATCCCGCACCATAGAGTTTAAGAGAGCCCTTATTGGATATTTGTTGTGTGTGTGTGTGTGTATAACCCTTGTTGGATATTTGTTGTGTATATATATATTCTAGTCCGGGAGTCCTGTTTCCGGACCTCCATGATCCAATTTTTTTTTTGACGATCCGAGCCGTCCAATGTGTTCAGAAAGTGTTTTCAAGGGTCCATAGCGGAAAATCTTCAAAAAAAAATACCGGGAAGGGCTTGATCCAAGCAGTTTTCGAAAATATATATATATATATATATATATATATATATATATATACAGTTTTTGCAAAAACTGCTTGGATCAAGCCCTTTCCGGTATTTTTTTTTGAAGATTTCTCGCGGGGGCCTTTGAAAACACCTTCTGAACACATTGGACGGCTCGGATTTTTCAAAAATAATTTGCAGCACAAAAAAAACACCAAAAAATCTCGAATCCGGGAATCCGGATTAGAAGTTTTCCGTATATATGTGTGTATATATATATAGGTAATATTTAAAGAAAATAAAAACTTAAATTTTGGAGAAAAAGTTTAATTTTTAAGAGAAATGGATGAGTTTTTAAAAAGAAGAGAAAAGAAATAATGAAGTGTGATTGAAATATGAATGAATAGTATATGCTTTTTAAGTAAAAAAATATAAAATTGAAAAGTTTAAAAAACTTACAAGTCTGTGCTTTTCTATCCTGGATCTTAATGAATGGAAGCCCAATATTTATGGGCTATACGTTACATGGGCTTCAAGGGCTCATATATAGAGAGGAAGAGCATCCCATCCAAACCACAAAATGCGGACCTAACGTCCGGACCTTCCTTTCCGAACCAAAATTTGATGATCCGAACCGTTAAATGTGTTTAAAAGGTGTTTTTAAAGTCCAAAACAAAGATTCATAAAAGAAAAATACCGGAAAGGGCTTGATCAGATCAGTTTTTCATAAAAAGTGCATATGTGCAATTTTATGAAAAACTTTTTGGATCAAGCCCTTCCCGGTAATTTTTTTTTACAAATCCTTACGTTCGACGTTAAAAACACATTTTAAACACATTGAGCGGTTTGGATCGTCAAAATTTGATCCGGAACTATGAGGTGTGGATGGGTCCGGATTTTTGTGGTTTAGATGGGAAGCTCTTCCTATATATATATATACACGGGGAGGCTCTAGTCCGGGATCCCGGAAATCCCGGACTGGGCGATTTGGTTCTTTCGATTTTTTTTGACGATCGGCCGTCCAATGTTCAAAAGGTGTTTTCAAGTTAACGCGAAATCTTCAAAAAAAAATCTTTGGGAAGGGGCTTGATCCACGCAGTTTTTCGCAAAAACTGCATATTTACAAAATTGCATGGATCAAGCCCTTCCCTTTATTTTTTTTTGAAGATTTCTCGTGTTGGCCTTGGAAAACACCTTTTGAACACATTGGACGGTTCGGATCGTCAAAAAAATATCGGGAAGGGCAAGTTCCGGACTCTCTAGTCCCGGACTAGAGAGTTCCTCTATATATATATATTTGTTAAAGACCAATATTGGTCATTTATTTTCTTTTAAGTATTCTTTTTGTTTTTGGGTATACATAGGAAGCTAGAAAACACTACAGCCTCTTAAAAGCCACACTCCTCACATCAACTTTACAGGGCCGGCCCTGCCCCAAGGCCCAAAAGGCCTGGGCTTTGAGCATCCAAAAAATTCAAAAAAATAGGGGCACCTTCATAATTTTTATTATTAGGCTTGAGTAGGGATCTTTATAGCCAAATAGGCAAAACAAAAAAAAAAGGGCCAATTAGATCTTTAAAAAATATGCCTAACCTAAAAAAGTCCATTGGGCCTAAATGCACAAAATAAAATACACAACAAATTAAAAATAAGTGATACTCATGTGTTCTTGAGATGATATGTATTTGGAGACTTTGTATTTTGTGTTCTTTATATAACGATTAGTAGAATTTTAATTGTTTTTTATTTTTTGTATTACGATTGTTGCTATAAAATTGTTTAAGTGTTGTATTCTTAAGGGCACAATTCTTAGAGTAGGCCTCAGACACTAAAACCCCTTGGGCCGGCCCTGCAACTTCAAGTAGGGAGATGACGTCTGCAGGTGGTGAGATGTGGGAGACCTACTTGTGCTCTTGATCAACTCCCATGTTCGCAAGTTTGCCACTTTATTTCCCTCCCAATAAATTTGCTTCACCAAGCACCTGTGCTAACCATCAATGCCTTGCATGCCTTAATCAGAATCAAGTAGGGGGAATGCTTTGGAGCCTCCTCATTGATTAGAGCATTTGCAGTGGTAAAGTCTAGGTCCACTTCCAAAGCTTCTATGCCTTGGCTATGCACTAGCTCTAAACCCCTAATATACCCCAAAGCTGAGTCTCAAGGCTCGTACAGTCTTCCAATCTCACATAGAATCTAAGCACCCAATATCCTCTCTTTTCCCTGAACACTCCACCACACCCAACTGGACTGGATTCCTTCGATTGGTCCCATCCGTATTTAATATATTTCAGCTTTCCTCTACCTAGGGATTTCCACACAACAAGTTTTAAAATTTTGGTGTTGGATCCAGATTTAAAAATTTATAGGTCTACAATTTCAAATGCGAATTTGAGACAACTAGTGTGAATAGCCGCTGGGTTAGGATTGATGTTATCCAACACTTTTTTGTTCCTCATGAACCAACTATTCCACAAAGTAACTAAAGTTAAGACAGAATTAAGAAGACTCTTTGAGTTCCTCATGGTTGTTAGATGTTAGACTTTAGCCAAGTCCTCCATTCTTAAAAATCCTTCATGGTCAGCACCTGTAAGTTTAGCATTCTGGACCAAATGTTAGCACTAGTGGGGCAATCAAAAAAAGATGTTTAATATTGTATGTTACTGTGTCACATCTTGGGCACAAATCATTGCCAGTTAGGCCCCTTAATTTGCGATGTTGATTCAAAGGGATTTTGCCATGCATTCAAGTACAAAGTAATCCCTGAAGTTTTGTAGGAACCTTGAGGTACCAGATCCAGTCACAGTTATCATTAGCAATGGAGATGCTAGCCAAATGATCATAAGCCGATTTGACAGAGAAATTCCCATTTCTAGTTGCAACCCAACAAGGACTGGCCTCCACCTCAGCTCTCTTAGGAAGGAGATTATTGGTGATGACACTCGTGGTGGGGATTTTCCGTGAGGATGATTCCTTCAATGTGTACCACCTTTTACACTTATAGATCCTACACCAGAGAACACTGGTTAGTGTCACTTGGGCCTTTTGCCCAAGGACACTCCGACAACCAATTTAGTATATAGAAGTAGAGAGTACAAAGAGTAGTAGGTCTGAAATTGTGTGTGTACCTCTAGGGTTTATCCCTTGGTATTTATAGATATCCATGTACTTGCTCTCCAAGCCACGTGACGCGGCCTATAGTAGGACTCCACGTGGTCACCTGAGGCTTCTAAGAGCCTCTTCCACAGTACCAACTGTCCCTCAGCACATGCTCCCCGTAACCGTCTTACTAACCCAATTGGATAAGCTCATGGGTCGGGTCTTAACCACCCACCCATATACCGCTTGACCCAATAGGCCCATTCCTTGATCCGGAACCATACAATCATGCCCTACGGTCTTGTCGAGCCTCCATCGTGCTCATAATCATGTACCTTCGGCCATAACAGGATGGAATGATCCGCGTATTTATTTCATACGACCTTTTATTCAATCCAACCCAATACATTTATATTCGGCCCCCACAACACCAATATATTAGTCCCCAAAGCATAAGAAAGGGAGAGTCCCAGACTTTGTTCCCAGTGATAAAATCCTTGATCTATATTAGGCCATCCGTAGTGGTGGAGTTAAATTTGTGTAGTTATATGACACAAAAGTGTAAAAAGTGAGACCCATTTATGTGTTGTTATGACAAAATGTGTTATCAAGTTAAGAAGTGTTATAGTGGTGTTGTCAAAGTGTAAAAAAATATGTGAGAATACCACCTTTTTATCTATCCTCCTCCTTTCCTCTCTCTCTCTCTCTCATACTTTGCATGCACTGGCATCCAGAAATTTGTTGCGTGTCAGATAACCCAACCCCACTCCCCTTTCCCTCTCTCTCTCTCTCAACGTGGGCCCCACTTGGGGTGTAAATCCTGCTATAGTCACAGTTGACTTCTGAGCTAGTCACTGCCAAGTTTAACACCACCTTAGTTACCATTTAACTACACCATTGGAACCCAAAAAAACGCTAACCTATACTAACTATCCTAAATCTTACACAAACTACACATTTAACTACATTACTAGAGATGGCCTTAGTAACATGCTTACTTTCTGAAAGACTGGTGTCACCACGCCACCAGTAGTGGCAGGAAATCTCTTTGTTGTTGCCCACAATCCATCTTCTATTTTTTTATTGTGAAATCCCTAACTTTGATGATGTTTCTTCAAGTATGGAAAGCCTTCTTGTTAGTGGGCCAATCCTTCTGATTTTTGAGATACTTGTTTTTGAGCACTTAGATCATAAAGGTTTATTTTCATCAGTAATTTTCCAACCCAACTTAGACAGAAGGGCCAAATTAAAAAAATGGGGACATTTGAAACAAAATTGCATGTACTCTTTATAATAATAAAATATAATAACAAGCTACCAACTTTTACTTATCTTGAATGAAAATGACTTCTTCTTTCTTTTCTTTTTCTTTTTTGTTACAATTCAAATTTTAATATAAAATGTGGATTATTTTATTTTTCTAATTACGTTTAATTACTGTTAATTTCTTTTTATTACACTTAGGACCCCTAATTTCATTAAATTAAGCTTAGACCCCTAATCATCTGAAAAGCTATCCAAAACAAAAACCTCTTCCTCATCTCCCTCGTAGCATCACACAACCACCTCTCTCTCTCTCTCTCTCTCTCTCTCTCTCTCTCTCTCTCTCTCTCTCTCTCTCTCTCTCTCTCTCTCTCTCTCTCTCTCTCTCTCTCTCTCTCTCTCCAAACCCATCCCATCATCACTTTAAATGAACTCATCAATGCAATCTTACCCTTCTGCTTTACAACCATATCTCTCCCTCCCATAATCTTTATATCACCACCATCATCACCACTCTAAATCTTCACCATATCCTCTCCGAGACTTGCCACCTTTCCCATCATATCTTCCTCCCTTATCCCTCCATAAAACTAACCATCATTCTTTCCTACAATGACAGCTCTAGAGCTTCCCATTCTTTCCCCTTCATTATGTCCCATCACCGCCACACACCACCCATCCACCAAATCTTCTGCCTGATCCCTTAAAAACAACTACAATGTCCCTTATCCTTTCTAAGGCAACCTACTACTGTCCTTATGCCATCCTAAAAACCTCCATAATAAACTTACCAAGCCCCATGATCTCCCTACAAAGCCTACCACCCCAACCCTTAAAGCATCCACATCAGCCTCAGTAAATTTTGGACCAAATTTAACCTCAAAAACACATTTTATACTTTAACAAGGAACTTTTTCAAAAACTCACAAAATCAGACTCTCTATTCTAACTCATGAAGGTAGAAGCAACAATATAAGGTTAACCCATGAATAGTAAAAAAAGCAACAATACAAGGCTTAACTCATGAATAGTGACTCGTTGGGGAAGTAAATGAACTGTAGCAATTATATTTTGACCCAAGGAAGTGGCGAGGCTAATTTTCATGCATTTCTTGCACTTCTACTCGGTAGTTTAGTTCCAAAGCCAAAGTAGCAAGGCTGATGGGGATGCCCTAACCCTTATCCAAAGCTCTACCCACCTCTATATAAAGACACAATTCGTCCCTTCCATCCTCACACATCTAACACCACCCCACATACCAAAAAAGAAAGTTAGAGCGAGAAAGAAGTCTTCCACAACGAAACTTTTACCAGACTCTTACCTAGCACAAATACACCAACCCACCTCAACACTCAAACCACCTTAGTACTCAAAATTGTGCCACCCCACACCCACCACACTCTTACCTAGCACACATACACCAACCCATCCAAACAAACCCAATCGAAGAGCACCAACAGTTGCATTACATGCCGACATTTCGTTTTTTTTTTTTTTTTGCAAAAACCCGAAATCCCGCTAAAACTTCCAAGGAGAGGTACATAGACTTTCATCCCACTCTCCCTAAGTATATTGTAGTCCCTATGATTGTATTTTTTATGTTTAGAGTGGTAAAAAATTGATCCAAACGTCAAAATTTGAACCAACATGGGCTTCCCTGTTTTCAGCCAAGACAGGTACTCGTACCTCCCTATTTGGTACCGGTACTTCCCATATTGGTACCAATACCACGAGATTTTTTTTATTGAAATTTAATTGTTTTTATTACGGTTTGACCCTCATGTTGCATTGTATATCGATTTCACCCTTGATTTTGAAACATGACACATTTACCCCCAAAATTTGTTTATTTTTATTTATTTTATTAATGATTGATATTAATAAGTATAATCAATAAATAAAAGCAATATAAATTATGTAATCAATTAATTAGACATCATTACTTGCATGGATATTAATTTACTAAATTACCCTCATAATTAAATGCAAATTTTGTGAAAAGACTAAACATTAGTAACGTTAGTAATGATAATTAAAAAAACATTAGTAACGTTAATTAAAACACTCTAAGCTTCTTAAACGATTATATTATCACCCGACGTTGTAAAATTACAAAACCACCTTAAGCCTATGTAAATTACTATGTTGCCCTTTTATCAATGAAAACTACTATACTACCCTCATATTTTTTTGAACTACAAAACAAAATCTGTATTCCATAAATTCACGAAACTAACCTTAATAAATAATAAAATTGCACTTTTACCTTTTGAGTTTCACATCAATAACACTGTACTTGTATATTGTACACAAAATTACATATGCACCCTAATGTGAATATTTACTTCATGAATTAGTGCATCTCATTAAAAGTGCTACGAATTGATTTTTGTCTTAAAGTGCCCCCTTGCAATATCATTATCACTTTGCTCTATTATTTCAAATACAATATCGTTACTGTTAGAGATGGAACAACTAAGTTCCTGGGGTTGGATTACGTATAACAAAGATTTTGTTAAGTAAAAGATATTGAAAATGAATTGAGATGATATGTGGAAGGTTGTCCCTAAAACTATGATGGATTATGAGAGGTTATCCTGAGATGATATTGAAATATGGGTGGCTAACCCAAAGATAAAGGGAGGTTACCCCAAGTTTGTGAATGGTGGCCAACCAAGAGTTTGTTATGGATCGAAACCCCAAGTTATGATATTGTATGATTCCTCCTCATGAATAGGCGTTATAAGGTGTTTTGTACTATAACCATGTTACGGTCTATATACTCTAGTGGGTTTGGTTACTCCCTCGTCGGCCCAGGGTTCGGTTAGTCCCTAGGGAATTCGTCTTTGCAAAGATTGTTCAACCTTCCTAAATAGATAACTTATACCGTTTATCAATGCTCCGGGTTATGACAGCAAGTAGGGAGTTGAATCATGGACTTGGAGGTTAAAATGGAAGGATGTACTCTAGGTTGAGAACGTAGATGAAATATAAGTTAAAAGGCTAGAATCGGCTACTTGCTTTCCATTCATGCACTGCTTTTCAATCATATATATGCTATGTGCATAAGACTAGCTATATATTGAATGATTTATCATTCATGGTGCAATTTTGACCCTAGCATATTACGCCAGGTACCAAGGAAGAAGGCGCGGATCTAATCTATCAACAAGAAGGTCAAAATGATGATCAGATGGAGGAGAAGAATTGGGATCTAAATATTAAAATTAAGACAAGGATCATGATATTGTAATCAACTTGTGATTAATGTTTAATTAAATTGCACTACTTATTATAATAAGTCTTTTTAAATAAATCTTTTAAATAATGCCACCAAAATTTGGGGCGTTACAACTTTGCTTAATATAATGTGAAACTTATTAATAAACTTTTTGCCTATAAAAAAAATTGGAATATGTTTTGATTATTCAGAACTTGATGTGTTTAATTTAGCATTTGAATCTTCATTAATATTCAACCATTAGTTGGAGTTTTATTTTGTGAAACAGATTAATGTACATGTAAATTTCCTATTGCTTATTATGCATGAGTAAAGTTTATATGAATATTGTTCGTTTATTAACAAATGCATAATATGCATTTTCAAGTAGAGTACATATCTTGCATAGAATTTTATTACGGAACTAAAATCCTGAATTCGCCAATGTCTCGATCACATGTTATTCAACTTTCTACTCAAAGAGGTAGTTTGCCGGTCTCAATCAAGCAATCGACTTAAAACGTTTCGATCTAAGTATCTTAGAACTAAGTAAATCATGGAAACCAATAGAACTATGAGGGATACACAAGTTGCAATTGAAGAAGTGATCACAAAACTTTGCTCCTGAATTCTCTTGATAAAATAACTTTAGTTCCTTGTGTAGTATATACCAATTCAAATTATCTTATTCTTTCTTGGATGCAAAACTAAAAATAACTGTGCATACACATTACATTAGTATGTTGTCAATAGATAAGGTTAAGCTTTGGAAGATTGTTCTTCTAGACAACCCTAATGGCTTCAGAAGCAAAAGTAGCATCCCAAAAATTACATGATTGAGTCAGGTAATTCATTGGCCTTGGAGCTGCAAGAGTAAGCTCCAAATCAGGTGCTGCATTATAAACAGAGGACTTTGTTAAATTGGAATTAGCAATGTACTGAGATTCACACCTATGTAGCCAAACAGGAATTGAAGGTTGGTAGGTCACCCTGCAAGCTTGTTTCTTTTGCTAGAAGCCCAAAGAGATTGAAGATTCATGATGAGATTAATTGGACCAGTTTTTCGTTCCTCATTACCTGCTAGAATGATACAACTCTCAATTGATGGATTGTGATGGAAAAGAACAAGACGATTCCAGCTAGGTAGCATTTTGATTACAAGAAGGAATAAGGCAGTGATTTTAGCGCTCTTTCCTATTATGTCCATCCTATACTTTGGCCTGTCTTTCTATCCTTCTGTTTGTAAATTGTCAGTTTGTTTTGCCAAAATGAACGGATAGTATTATAAACTCACATGAATAAATACACAAGAAAAAGAGTGCAAATGGCAAACTAAAGTTGAGTGTGAAATCAATTACGGACTGGTTACGATACTTTTCCGATTACTTTAAGCAAAATTTTAGTTTGCCATTTCTGTTTCGGAAAAAAAAAACAATATAAAAGGTTTTCATATATGCAAAAGGATGCGGCATTCTTTGGTCTTTTCATTTCGAACAAGAACACTCATTATGCATGGTTTCATTTTTCGAAATGTCATTGCCACATCATAGATAGGTTTCATAAAAATTTTAAAAATTCATGTTGCCATTTTTGTTTCCAAAAAAACAATATTGTGAAAAGGGTTGTTACCAAATCAAAGAGGCTGGGACGAGTTTTTTTCTTCTTGAAGAGAACTTTGCCTGAGGAAATATTTTTGGGCAACTTGGGTTGGAGTTCTTGTGGTGACAAAGTTCTTGGAAATGCCTCTCCAGTCCCCTTTGCCTAGTTTTTCAAGCCCTACCAAAAATATCAGGTGCTCCTCTTCACTCCATGGCACACTTACATGTCCAAGATTTTCATCACCAAAGCAATTAAACTCTGATAATAATGGAAACGAAACAATTAAGTAATAGAAATAGTGTTGGAATGTTGCAACTGAGCAGCAAGTAATAAGTTCAGAAAAATAATCAGTATGCTTATCAATTGCCTTTGGTGTTTGATAATTTCTGATTGGTCAAATGAAAGCCATTAAGAGGAAGTTCACTCGTTATTATATTGCTACCAATGTCAGAATTCGGTGGAATTGCTACTAAAGACGTCATCTTCGATGTCAAATTTGGGATTAATTTTAGCTTTGCCAAATCTGTCACGTCCAAAAATGAGATGGATTTAATCCAAGGGCCTAGATTTGAGATTTTGTCTAAATGGTAACAATCCAATGCAGTAATATTACTTTGTTTTGATGTTGTGTAGCAAGCCACAAAATAACTTTGACAAAATCAATCCGACATCTCACCTTTTTTCCGCTCCAGACTTTGCTCAATAACGCTGTCAGAGAGATACCCATTAGAAATCTTGTTTGAATTATCATTCATGGAAACCTGCGAGTTAGATGCAAAAGAAGAAGAAGAAGAAGGTGTTGATGAAGCTGATAATAACCAATCCATGCTCAAACTCTTCTTCATTTTCATGGGAATAGAAGTAGTTGATTTTAAAGAAGAAGAAGAAGATTTATCAATTAGTTGCACTTCAAAGAGCCTCGACCCATTTACAAGGCTTCCTTTCTGAGTGGCGCAGGTCCTTGAGTTATGTCCAATATTCCCACAATGTGAGCATTTTTTGCCCATTTTCAGCCTGACAAATAAGTAGGTCACCTATTTGCCTGGCTGAAAAATAGAACAGGGAGAGACAGAGAGAGCACTAACTACTTATATCTCTAGAAGTTTATGCAATGATGGTGGTATATATAATGATAGGTGGGTATTTGTGGCAAGAATATTGCAAATTAAGCATGCATGGAAAAAGGAGATTGAATGCGCACTGTTTGTGATTGGATGCTTTCATTTTCCACCCACTTTAAGTACCTAAACATAATTTAAAGAAAGGAAACAAATTCTCTCTGATAGTTGTCCGGGATAGTTACTGGAGTTATTTTACGAGTACGGGTTCAAAAAAACTCTGATCTATTCCCCTAATGAAATTCTCTTTTCCTCTGTCTCTCTCTTGGTCAATATATTATTGGGAAAAGCCTACCTCATAATGGAATCTATGTTGGTACAACTTAGGTAAATAATACTAGGGGAGATGGTGGCGTTCCTTTGTACAAAAACACCAACTTTTTACTTGTATTATTGAATTCGATAGTATTTAAGTGATCAAATTATTGTGACCAAATTTTGGATATCATGCGAAGTGTCACATTTGTATTGGTAGAATGTGCCGCATTTTGTCACGTTGTAGAGAGCACATTCTATAAAATATCAATGCAAAATGGTGAGACAGTAAATGGTACCCAAAATGCTACCCTAATGTGATATCAAAGTATGTCCATTCCTTAACAAATGGTCACTATAAACACCACTTGTTTAGACGTGGCTCTATACCCATTTGGTCGTACTTTGACTTCCAAGGGAGAGATCTCCTTTTAGTTGTTAACACACTAACTTTTCTGCTAACCTTATTGATGTATATCAATCGTATGGCAAAAAAAAAAAAACACCACCTGTTTTCTTAAATGATACGATAGTTTCTTATTTCTGCTCTTTTTTATTACCTAAAAAACTGCTATTCTTTTTTATTTACCGGAAAATTTAGTTTGTTCATGCGTACATACTTTATTGAAGGGGCATCACATGTTTGAATATGTGCTAATTAATTACTGCTGCTGCTTGCACATGTAGATTAATTACTTGCTTATTTCGATGATTCCTCAATACCTCTAGCCTAAATAACCTATCCATCAAGAGAAAAGCCAGTGAGGACCTCCTTGAAAACTCTCGCTAAAAAATTCTCTGTTTGTGCTCAACATCCCCACCCCCCAAGGACACTGCTACCTTGCCAAGCCTTAAACCAAATTCTTCCCGAGTCTGCCGGAGAGGGGGAAAAGGACTTTCCAGTTTGAAAGGGAACAATATCGCGCCAAGTAATGATATCCAGTTTGATGCTGGGGACTCTCTCGATGAAGTGAGCATTCATCATTCTTTTCCGATTGAAGGCTGTGAGGTGGAAATAGTACCTATGGAAGTGGTCAATATGGAGGACGGTGTACGCAACACTTCTATTATGAATTTGGGTAAGAATCAAGGTCTTGTGGCTGGCCCAAAACAGCCACACCCCCAATGTTGATCCTAACCTGGAATTGTCAAGGAATTGGGCGTACTTTGACAAGCGAGGCTTTAGGTGATTTGATTCGTAGAAATCGCCCCTCCATTGTCTTTCTAATGCAGACCAAAAAATAATAAGGCCAAACTTGAGGCCATCCGCCGTAGATTTAGTTTTGATTTCAGTTGCTACGTCGATCTGGAGGGTCTCTCTGGGGGTTTGGCCCTTTGGTGGAAGAATGATGTTACTTTAGAGGTGGAGATCCTGTCTAAGAACCTGATTCATGTTATTATTATAGAAAAGAGTAATTCAAAAAATTGGACAACCTCGTTTGTGTATGGGTGTCCTACAAATGATGGTAAAGCGGTTTTTTGGAAAGACTTGGAGGAGATTGGATGTTTTGAATGCCTTCCTTGGCTCTGTATTGGGGACTTTAACCAAGACCTTAATTGTGATGGTAAGTTGGGAGGTAAACAATATAACCAAAAGAGGCTAGTAGAGTTTAATGATATGCTTAACAAATGTGGTCTGGTGGACCTGGAATTCAAAGGTCCTAAATTTACTTGGAGAAACAATAGAAGTGGTAGCGAGCTAATTCTGGAAAGAATCGATATGGCCTTCATAAGTTCAGATTGGAGAGAACTTTTTGATAAAGCTTTGGTTTTTGTTGAAGTCGCAAATTGGATCGACCACAACCCCTTGATCCTCAATACGGAATTTCAACTACAGAAAGTTGGCAAGACTTTTAAATTTGAGTCTTTTTGGACCACGGAGGAGGAGTGCAAGGATGTCATTAAAGAGGCCTGGGCTACAGAGTGTAATGGTCCTAAGATGGTGAAGACTTGTAGAAAGCTCAGGGGATGTCAGGGTAAGCTTCTTCATTGGCATCAATTGAAATTTGGGGACCTCCGACTTCAAATTAGTGCCACCAGAGATCAATTGGCTGCTTTGCAAACCCAATTGGATCAAGGAGACTACCATGGCAGAGCTACAGAGGAAAAACTGCTTACCAAGAGGTTGGAAGATCTATGGCAAAAGGAATCAATGTTCTGGCATCAAAGATCTAGGGTTAAGTGGCTTCAAATGGGAAATCGGAACTCAAGATTTTTTCATTTAACCACTATCCAGAGGAGACAAAGGAATCAAATAGTCAGACTAAAAAATAGCAATGGTTTGTGGCTATCGAAAACAAAAGAGATTGAGGAAATTATTAGAAGTCACTTCAAGGCAATCTACAGTCCCCCCAGGCCCGAGAATTTGAGGATGTGTTAAGTTTGGTAGACAAGGTTATTACTCCTGATATAAATGCTTCTTTAACAAAGCCTATTTGCCGTGAAGAAGTTAGATTGGCTGTCTTCCAGCAAGGGCCTCTAAAGGCACCTAGTTCAGACAGATATCCAGGGATTTTCTATCAAAAATATTGGGATATTGTAGGTGAAGATGTCTTTGAAGCGGTTAGAAGCTTTTTTCTGGATGGTTTTATGCTCAAGGAAATCAACCATACAAATGTGACGCTCATCCCCAAGGTAAATCATCCTGAATTCATATACCAATTTAGACCCATTAGTCTTTGCCGCTTCTAGTAAAAGATCATCTCCAAAATTATGGTCAATCGTCTCCAACCTTTCATGAACAATATTATTTCTGAACAACAATCTGCATTTATTCTGGGAAGGCAGATTCAAGACAATATTGTTATTGCTCATGAGGTTTTTCACTTTTTAAAACACAAGAAAATGGGGAATAAGACATCTGTGGCAATTAAGCTGGATTTAAATAAGGCCTATGACAGTGTTTGTTGGGACTTTTTGTTTAAACTTTTGGAAAAAATGGGTTTTGATCATACATGGATTCACTCGATTAAGCAATGTGTGTGCTCTGTGAGTTATTCTTTTTTCTTAAATGGGAGTAAATTTTGTAATGTGATACCCAATAGAGGCCTCCGTCAGGGGGACCCGTTATCCCCTTACCTCTTCTTGATGGTTGCAAATGTTTTCTTATTACTTCTCAACAAGGCGGTTGTTGAATAAGACTCGATGGGTATCAAGATGAAAAAGAGATGTCCCATGGTGTCCCACCTCCTTTTTACTGATGACTCTTTGATCTTTCTGGAAGCTAATTCTAAATGCTGCACCAATTTTATCGAAGTGGCAAAAGCATTCAGTGAGGCCACAGGTTTGACTATCAATGCCCACAAATCTGGTTTATACTTCTCTGCTAATTCCAGCAAGGAGTTAAAGGAGGAAATCGTGGGGGTTATGGGTATGAAGGAGATGAACCCATCTACACAGTATTTGGGACTCCCAGCTGTTTGGGGAAACTCAAAAAAGGAAGCTATGGGTTTTTATTAAAGATAAAATTATGAGTAAAGTCAGGGGCTAGACTAATAAACAGTTAAACCAAGCGGGCAAAGAGATTTTGATAAAATCAGTGCTTTAAGTTATCCCTACGTATGCTTTTATGGTTTTAAAGTTTCCTAACTCCCTTTGTTCGACCCCTAAATTGGTAATTAGTAAATTTTGGTGGAAAAACGGTGATAATGGTGGGCAGATCCATTGGGGGTCTTGGGCATAGTTATCAAATCCGAAAGGGATGGGAGGAATGGGTTTCAAGGATTTTACTTCTTTCAACCTTGCTCTTCTTGCAAAGCAATTTTGGCGTCTCATCTCTAATCCTTCTTCTCTTTGGGCAAAAGTTTTTAAGGGTTTATATTTTCCTAATAAATTGTCTGGAGGCCGGTAAGGGAGCTTCACCTTCATGGGTTTGGAATAGTCTTCTGGAAGGCAAAAATTTATTGACAGAAGGCCTCATGTGGTGAGTGGGAAATGAGGAAAGTATTGATTTCTGGCAAGACTGTTGGGTTCCAGGGTTGGGTAATACTAAGTCGAGTATGCTGCCTAAAATTTCTACACAAAATGCCAAGGTTATTGGTGATAAAGAAATTAATTTGACAAAGAAAGAAAAGAGATAGATATTTTGGTGCTGTAATCTCACAGCTTTTCCTTGTCTTTCATCTCTTATTTATAGGAAAACAAAAAACACATGCTAATAACAAACCCACGATGCAAAACAACCCATGATGCAAAACATGGAGCACTACCTAACTACATGCTTCCAGCACTACCGTGCTTTTAGGAACAGAAAAACTAACAACTAATAGTTTCTATCCTAAACAAAACAGACTCCTATTTTATCGGCACAAGTTTACCCAACAATCACCCCCTAAACTTGTGGCCTTCCTTGATCTCAACCATGCCAATCTTGTCACGAAGCTCCAAAAACTTGACTCGACCAATGGCCTTGGTCAGAATGTCCGCTAGCTGATTATTAGTAGCCATGTACTCCACTGCTATCCTGCCATCCTCAATGCACTCCCGGATAAAATGATATCTGGTCTCAATATGTTTGCTCCTGTCGTGGAACACCGGGTTTTTGCAAAGAGCAATTGCGGACTTGTTGTCAATGTTGAGCGTGACAGCCTTGGGTTCCTCGTCGATGAGATCACTGAGTAAACGAGACAACCACACGCCTTGGCATGCTGCAGTTGTAGCTGCAATATATTCTGCCTCGCAAGATGAAAGAGCCACCACTTTCTGTTTCTGACTCTGCCAAGTGATCGGCGAATGACCAAAGAAAAACAACACCCCCGTAGTGCTTTTACGGTCCTCCGGATCACCAGCCATATCACTATCGCTGAAACCGGTCAGGATAGCTCGGCCATCTCCCTTTTTCCTCCCATAAAAACATCCAAGAGACCGCGTCCCCGCGATGTAACGGAGAATGTGCTTCACCGCTGCATAATGCTTCTCGTGTGGCTCTTGCATAAACCTGCTCACATAGCCAACGGAATACGCCAGGTCGGGGCGAGTGTGTACCAAGTATCGAAGGCAACCAACAATACTCCGATACTTAGTGGCATCAACGAATGGTGAAGTACTGGACTTGGACAATTTAAGACGTGCTTCCATGGGGACATGGCAAGGATTGCAATTTGCCATGCCACTTCTTTCCAGTAGCTTTTCTGCATAAGCTGCTTGCTTGATACCGATACCGTCCGCGCCTTGAAACACTTCAATGCCGAGATAATACGAAAGAAGGCCCAAATCACTCATGCGAAACAGACTCTTCATTTCCTTCTTGAATATGTCGATGGCATCCTTGTCTGCTCCCGTGATGATAAGGTCGTCGACATAAACACCAACCACCAACAGTTCTTTGCTGGAGCCACGTGTGTACATCCCATGTTCTACCGTGCTCCGCATAAAACCCAGGGACACCAAACTTGCATCCAGCTTGGCGTTCCACGCCCTTGGAGCTTGCCGCAGCCCATACAAAGCCTTCCGAAGCCGCAACACCTTGTGCTCTTGCCCCGCGACAATAAAACCGGGAGGCTGCGCAACATACACAACCTCATTTAGCTCACCGTTGAGGAAAGCGGACTTGACATCCATGTGATGCATCGCCCACCCCTCGTGCGCCGCCATTGCGATCAAGAGCCGCACGGACTCAAGGCGGGCCACGGGTGCGAACACTTCTTCAAAATCAACACCCTGCTGCTGTACATAGCCTTTCGCGACCAAACGAGCCTTATGCTTAACAATAGCACCCCGTTCATCACGTTTCACCTTGAAGACCCACTTGAGTCCAATCGGGCGATATCCAACCGGTGCATCAACCAACTCCCATGTACTGTTCTTGATGATGGAGTCCATCTCCTCCAACATTGCCTTGCGCCAACACTCCTCTTGCTCGGCTTCCGCGAAACTTGATGGTTCCTCTGCCGAAGTGAGGAGTAACTCCTCGGGATAGTCTGGTTCAATTGGCACTGATGTGTTGTAGATATCAGCGAGGCTGCGGTATCTCTGTGGTTGAGTTGGATCAATGGTTGCGTCGAGTTGATCGCTTGGAGACCCGTGTGCTACCGGAACACCCCCCAAGCCTTGGCTTCGTGCCGGACTCATGGCTTCGACCGAAGCAGGAGTCGGTATCTGTTGCCGCTGTGCCGGACTCATGACTTTGGTTGCTTCTGCCTTCTGCCCGCTTCCTGCGGCTTCTTCCTCCTCTCCGGTACTCCACACAAACCCGAATCCTTCTCCTTTATGGAACTCTGTTGATCCCCACATATCTGCGCCATCATCCCACTGCCATGGTACATTTTCTTCAAATTTTACATCACGACTTACAATGATTTTACCCCGGCGAGGATCGAGCAGGCGATGTGCCTTGCATCCATCCTCGACACCGAGATACACCAATTGTTGACTCCGGTCGTCCAGCTTCTTCAGGTGTGATGTCGCCACCTTTGCATGCGCCAAACAGCCGAACACTCGCAAGTGTCCCAAGTGTGGCTTCTTCCCTGTCCATGCTTCAAAAGGAGTGCGTTCCCCCATTGCCTTTGTCGGCAAACGGTTCAATAGGTAAACCGCATGCCGCACTGCTTCACCCCAGAGCTTGTTTGGAACCTTCATGCTTTTTAACATGGATCGTGCCAACTCAGCCACGGTCCTGTTTTTGCGCTCGACAACGCCGTTTTGCTGTGGCGTGTAGGGCTCTGTGAGGTGTCGCTGTATTCCCGCTTCCTTGCATACTTCCGCGAATGCTGTACTTAGGAACTCGCCGCCGCGATCAGACCGCAGCGTTTTGATGCGCCGTCCACAAAAGTTTTCCACCAACGCCTTGTACTTCACAAACTCCGCACATGCTTGACCCTTACTCTTCAAAAAATACACGTGCATCCACCTCGAATAATCATCAACAAATAACATGAAATACTTGTTACCTCCACTTGTCGACGGGGTGATCGGCCCACAGAGGTCGACATGAATAAGCTCAAGCAGCTCCTCTGCCCGTTGCAGCGTCTTCTGCGGAAAAGCTCCCCGCGTCTGCTTTCCCACCAAGCATCCGTGGCAGAACTGTTCCGGATTTGAGATCAGCAGCACTCCTGCTGCCATGTTCTTGAGAAGTTTCAAAGCCTTGAAGCTGACATGACCGAGACGACCATGCCACAGCCATGCCGGATCCTCCATCTTCGTGAGCAGGCAAACCGGACTCACCCGTGTCAGCTCAATATGGTATAGCCTATTCGCTGATCGTTGCACCTTCATGATCAACCGTTTCGTCGATTTCTCAATCACCTCGAGTTTGCCTCCGTCCAGCACCACACGGTAACCAATCTCGGTCATTTGGCCAAGACTTATGAGATTGTTACATAACCGTGGAATGTAGTACACTTCTTTGAGAGCCCACTGGTCCCCATTTTTGCACTCAAACAGAATTGATCCCTTTCCCATAATTTGCACAGTAGACCCATCACCGAATCTCACCTTGCCGGTGATTGCTTCATCCAGCTCCTGGAATTTCTCCCGGTCGCCGGACATGTGGTTGCTAGCCCCGGTGTCAAGATACCACGTGCTCCTAGTGGTTATGTCTTTTCCCGTTAGATACAACTCGGGAAAAACATTGTCCTCCACCAGTAACAAGGTCTCCGGCTGCGGCTCCTCCGACACCGCGAGCAGAAGCGCTTGTTCCACAGTCTCCGTGCGGGCATAGTGTGCTTCTTCTCCCTTCTTCGGCTCCTTGCACCTGCTGGCGAAATGACCGTAGTTATGACAGTTGAAGCACTGAATATGACTGTAGTCACGTGTGCCACCACCTGCCGCCTCCTTCCCCGTTGAGTTTCCACGCCCACCGGAACGTCCGCCGTGCCCACGCCCTGTGCCGCGGCCTCGGCCTCTGCCACGAGTGCCTACATTCGACGACTTGCCCTTTCCGGAACCCTCGCCAACTGCCCTCTTCTGACGTGCCTCCCATTCCGCCTGAGTGAAGAGAAGTTGCCCGTCTCCGGTCGCGCCCCCTGTGGGACGACGCGTTCGCTCCTCGAACGCCTTGAGTCGGCCCACCGCCTCTTCAAATACCAGGGTGGAGAGATCGCAGAATTGTTCGATGCCGGCGATGACAGTGATGAAGTGCTCAGGGACTGTATCAAACAATTTCTTCACGAGCGCAGCATCGTTAAGCGAACCGCCCAGGCTACTGTACTTGACCGCCATGGCCGACAGTCTCCCGGCGTACTGATCCACGGACTCGTCCTCCTTCATGCGCATACCGTCGAATTCACTCTTCAACGTCTGTAATCGCGCATCTCTAACGCAATCGGCGCCGACGAACCTCGTCTTGAGGCAGTCCCAAATCTCTTTTGCCGTGGCCTTATTTGCCACCTACAACAGGAGATCTTCCGGCAAGCACTGGATAAGGTGCAACTTCGCCTTCTTGTCTTTCTTGACCTCAACGGCCGCCCCGGCCACCGGCTCGATCGCCTCCCAGACCTCCTGGTCCTCCATCATTGCCTTAACCCGGATCTTCCAGCAGGTGTAATTCGTCAAGGTGAGCTGCGGATACACATACCGTAGTGTATCCCGCTCGCCGCTGCCGCCACGAGAACCTTCTCCTCCGGTGACTATGGACATTGGGTTGAATCGGGGATATTTGGGCATACAATAACCGCTCTGATACCACTTATTGGTGATAAAGAAATTAATTTGACAAAGAAAGAAAAGAGATAGATATTTTGGTGCTGTAATCTCACAGCTTTTCCTTGTATTTCATCCCTTATTTATAGGAAAACAAAAAACACATGCTAATAACAAACCCACGATGCAAAACAACCCATGATGCAAAACATGGAGCACTACCTAACTACATGCTTCCAGCACTACCGTGCTTTTAGGAACAGAAAAACTAACAACTAATAGTTTCTATCCTAAACAAAACAGACTCCTATTTTATCGGCACAAGTTTACCCAACAAAGGTTGCTGATTTTGTTGACTCTGCAAAATGTGTATGGAATTTGGAGAAGCTTCAATGTGTAATTTCTGAGAGGGAAGTTCGGGAAATCCAAAAAATCCCCCTAAGTTATTCCAGGAGAGATGATAAACTTATTTGGAGTCATACTAGTTCAGGAACCTACACTATTAAGTCTGGCTACCACCATACCGTCAAGAGGAAAAATCCATTCCACAACCAACCATCTTCGTCTTTCTCTCCTTCTAAAGAGATGTGGACACGGCTCTAGAACATTCCTACTATCCCTAAGGTACGCCTATTTATGTGGAAGGTTGTGAAAAATTGGATTGCGTGCAAGGAAAATCTTTTCCGGAAGAAATGTGCTCAAAGCCCATTATGCCCTATTTGTGAACAGGAAATTGAGCACATTTTATTCCGGTGTCCGTGGACTGAAAATGTGTGGGAAGGGAGTGGTAAATCTTTTTGGACCTTGGCTCATCCCATTGTTGCAGCTGACAAGTGGATGGAGGAACTTCTGTGTGGTGCATTAGCTTTGGTAATGAGGTTGTGGGGGCCCTTTTTCAACTTTGTTGGGCCATTTGTAAAGCCTGAAACGAGTGGGTTTTCAATGGGATAAAACCTAACCCAGATAGCGTATTTTTAGAGCATCCCCTGCAAATTCTAACCATCTCTTTTCGATGTTTTCTGGTACTAAGGTTTTTCCCACTCGCAAGGAGAGGGTAGGTAAGTGGGTTCCCCCTCTTGCCTCTGTTGTTAAATTCAATATTGATGGAGGATATAAATCCCCTTGCAGCTTGGCTGCCTTTGCCATCATTGCCATAGGCCGTAGTGGATCCGCTCTGGTTTGGCGTTGTGGCAAAGTTGTTGCCTCATCTGCAATTTTTACGGAGGCACGGGCGCTCAAAATAGCTCGCCAAATTGCTAAGGAGATGAATTTTTCTGAGGTAATCTTTGAGTCTGATTGTTTGGAGCTTATCAATTGCCTTCAATTGGGGAAGACTGCTGAGCATTGGGAAATTAGAGTTGTGGTTGAAGACATCAAATTTTGGTCGATATCATGTAACTGGTCTTTTAGTTGGTGTAATAGGGAGAAGAGCAAAGCAGCGCATTGGCTAGCCTCTAAGTGTCTTGATAATTCCTTCTTGTTTAATACGGGTTGTCTTCCGCCCGCCTTTAAGGATGTCCTTTGTAAAGACTTGGAGTAATTTATATGATTGATGTTTCCTTTTCAAAAAAAATAAAATTGTGGCCGTGGATTTATATCCTATTATTTAATTACTACTAATACTTGAACATTAAGATTAATTACGTGGCATAAGCATAAAGAAATGAATGCTTTTTCATTTAACGAATGCTTTTCATTATGAGAAATGAAGCTTGGTGAAGAAATCTCATTTAATGACTTTGTGATGAGAGAAGAAATCTCATTTAAAAATGTGTGCGGAGGGAGGACACAAGTTGATGATAATTTAATCTTATAGCTGCATCATTGCTTGCAATTAAATATCTCACGTGATAAATGTACTTGTTTATTATCATTTATAGGTTGGCTTATTCAACTTATTTTTCAACAAAAATTAATGAAAAAAGTATTTTGGGAAAAGGCTACAATACACACTCCTATTTGAGTGTGTATGATACATATTCCTAAAAATGTTACGAGCAGATGTTACCTCTTGTGAATTATAAATTACGATTTTATTTGTATAAAAGTTACAAAACGCACAAAAATGTTTTGAATTATAGAAAAAATGCTATGAATTATATTCTGAAAAGTTACGAATTTTTAATATAAAAGTTGCGAGACACTAAAAAATGTTATGATCGTCAAGAGGTGGCACAGTATAAATCATACAATAAGTGCATATTGTACACACTTTTAATTAGTGTATTGTAGCCATACCAATTGTAGTGGCGTGCAAGAGAGCTAAGTAGCGGAGTTTCATCCATAGGAAATTAGATAATTACTGGCGTAGCATTTTTCCGCTTATTTGACCACAAAAGTGAAATTATTTATCAGTATGAACCTTTCTTTTTAATATTACTACTTAATTTTAAGCTAATTTACATAACTTCCTACTTAAATTAGTGGGAGCTTTCAAATCCAACAAATTATATTAAAGGATTTTGCACCGAATATTTGTTCCTTGAAAATTGGAAGACTCAACTCAAACCTCAGGAAATGGTGGAATTAGCGTGACTACATTCAGCTTTACCAACATGGTAAGTTAGCTTAAGAAACATAACCGACCCTATAAGCAGGTTGGGTAGGCCCATGCCTGGGGCCCACCAAAAATAGCTCATTTTTAAGGCCCCAATTATGTGTGTGTGTATATATATATATATATATATATATATATATATATAGGGTAAACTTCTAGTCCGGACTTTTAATTTCCGGACTTTTTATACAAAAAAATTTTTGACGATCCGATCCGTCCAATGTGTTCAGAAGGTGTTTTCAAAGGCCCTCGCGGAAAATTTTCAAAAAAAAACACCGGGAAGGGCTTGATCCAAGCAGTTTTCGCAAAAATATAAAAATACAGTTTTTGCGAAAACAACTTGGATCAAGCCCTTCCCGGTATTTTTTTTTAAGATTTCTCACGTGGACTTTAGAAAACACCTTCTAAACACATTGGACGGATCAGATTTTCCAAAAAAAATTTGCAACACAAAAAAACCCCATTTTTTCCTTAAATCCGGGAGTGTGGACTAGAAAATCCACCTATATATATATATATATATATATGCCCATAACAAATATCTAATGTGCGGTACAAGAAATAGAGAAGCATTTGACATAATGGAAAGGTTTGTGAGTTTCCTAGTAAATGCAAGGGTTTAATTCCTATAGGCCTGTTTGGTTCTTTTACTTTTTTGCAATGAAAAATGATTGTGTGCGAACATGCTACAGAGAGTTTTCAATCTCTTCCCTCAGATTAACTTTGGAAAACAAAATATAATTCTCCTCCCGCAGATTAACTTTAGAAAACCAAATCTAATTGGGCGATTGTGTTTAATGGTTCAATTACCTCAATTAAGAGGATTTTTCCTTCAAAGTGAAGAAATACAAACCAATTCACTTAGGAAGTCAAAGAACAATAAAGAGACAGAATACTTTGATTAACAAATCAAAAGTAGACTACTTCGAAATCATCTTCAACTTCAAATAGAAAGATAACAAGAACTTCGAACACTTGATTGTTACAATAACAACTAACATCTACTTCCTGATCTACTGGACAATTTCTTCTCAATTTGGTGTTGTCTTGTGTCTGCTTGTGAAAAATTAGTTATTGGTCTTGGTTGGTATGTGTGAGCACACGAATGACTTGGGTGCATTTATGGTTGCTCCTGTGTAATCAGCTTTGTATGCTGATATGTTTGAAAGAGGGGTCAATTTTGTCGAGAAATTCCCGTTTTTCAACTGCCAACAGGTATCAACTTTCAGTGAATAATATTTTAGCTACGGTGTGGATGGGGAACTGGTCAATGTTAACCACAGGGAAAACAAAACGAAATATTTGATTTACCTATAATTTCTTTGATTGTTAGAATCCGTTGATGATGAAATGTTTATTGCACCTCTATATCTTACGTAATTGTTGGTCGTGCAGGGCTCCTGTGACAGGAAGGTTGTTTAAAAAAGGATGAAGATCATGTTAATTTGATGGTTAAAAAGGTTTTGATACAAGACATGTCAATTGACAAAGTGGCTTTGTCAATGGGAAGTGCTATGTCAATTGACAAAGTGGCTTTGTCAATGAGAAGTGTTATTGGTTCTCCCTTTTTATCTTTATTAAGTAAACTTGCTCTTGCACTTTATATATATATATATATATATATATATATATATAGGGTAAACTTCTAGTCTGGACTTTTAATTTCCGGACTTTTTATACAAAAAATTTTTTGATGATCCGATCCGTCCAATGTGTTCAGAAGGTGTTTTCAAGGGCCCTCGCGGAAAATTTTCAAAGAAAAAAACAGGGAAGGAGCTGATCCAAGTTAGTTGCAAAAAAATATATAAATACAATTTTTGTAAAACTGCTTTGGATCAAGCCATTTCGTATTTTTTTTGAAGATTTTCAGCGTGAATACTGTAAAACACCTTACAACACATTGGACGGATCGGATTTTCCAAAAAAAATTTACAACACAAAAAAACCCCATTTTTTCCTTAAATCCGGGAGTGTGGACTAGAAATATATATATATATATATATATATATATATATATATATATATATATATATATATATATATATATATATATATAACCCCCTTCTAGTGCGGGATCCGGACTTCCGGACCTCCATGATCCGAAAAAAATTTTGACAATCCGACCAATGTGTTTAAAAGGTGTTTTGAAGGGCCTACGCGAGAAATCTTCAAAAAAAAGGGGAAGGGCTTGATTGATCCAGTTTTCGCAAAAACTGTATATTACAATTTTTGCGAAAAACTGCTTGAATCAAGCCCTTCCCGGTATCTTTTTTTAAAGATTTCTCGTGTGGATCTTGGAAAACATCTTCTGAACACATTGGACGAATCGAATTTTGCCAAAACAATTGGCAACACAAAAAAAATACCCCAAATCTTCTAATTCGGGATCCCGGCCTAGAAGATTAGGGTATATATGTATAGTCCCGATCTAATCCTGGAGTCCCGGATCCGGAACTCCACCTTCCCGATATTTTTTTGATGATCCGAAATATACAATTTTGCGAAAAACTGCTCGGATCAAGCCTTTCCAAGTATTTTTCTTTGGAAGATTTCTCGCGTGAACCTTGGAAAACACCTTTTGAACACATTAGACGGTTCGGATTTCCCAAAAATAATTTTTGAAAGCATCAAAACACCAAAAAACCTCCAATCCGGGATCCCGAATTGGATAATTGCCATATATATATATATATATATATATAAACCAAAGAAGGAGTGCTCAATTCCCTTGTTAATTTGTATTTGGTGTGGATGATTATCATTATATATATATTATTGTGGCTATTTCTAGGCTCCTCGTTTAGTCAGCACATTTTCATCTTCACTCTGTCTTTTATCTCTGCCCCTGCGATTGGGTGTTGTATACAGTGGAAATTATTACTCGTTATCTACAGTTATTCTATGGATTGCAGCAGTGCGTGAATCCAGTCATGTGGTCTCGAAGCTCTTTTTATTGCAATTCTCGCTACATTGGATAAATGTTGAACCTATTTGCGTGGTGTGGAATCACGAGAAAAATGGATGTTAATTATGTGTATATGGTCAATTGAGTAAAAATGCCAACAGCTTAGTGCGCAAGAAAATTTTCAGAAACAAGATCGTGAAAATGTGAACTACAGATCAATGGCTTTAGGGATCACAATTTGCCTTTATGGCTACCTGACTCACTCTGCTGCTTGTCTGAACAATAATCCTTTGCTATAAAATGTGAAGTCCATGGATATTATATGAAAGGGGGACAGGTTTTGTACGGGGACGGGTTCAGGTCGTGACGTAATTTCTGTAAAGATAGTTGAAATTTGTTGTATAAAATTTGACCTTTAACTTTCTTGATAGGATGAACCCTCAAGGAGAACCGATGGATAATATATCGCAAGACATCGTGGATAAATACAATGAGCTTAGGAAATATGCCAATGACAATCCAAGAATTGTAGTGAGTGGTAAAGTATGGAAATTTGTAGCAAGTGACGACGAGCGTTCTGGGTACCAAAGAAATCTCAACTCCGTTGCGAAGAGAAAGCACAGAAGTTCATACTTCCTCTGACCATTCTCGAGGCCAAACATCAATGATGCGGTTTCTAGTGCGAAATTGTGTTTTAGAGTGCGTACACCTCTCATTCTCAAAAGAAGAATGACTTCTCAGTTATACCCTACGACGAAGGGCGAGAATGGTGTCATGGAAGTTTATGATCATTTTGATGCAATCTTTGAGATGTGAATTAAAGAGAATCCTCAACCGGGATTTGTCGAAGAACAAGGGATGTTGAATCCTTGGTGGCAGACACAAATCTAGTATGTTTGATTTGAATTCTTACGAATTCGTGTCTTAATTAATACTATACTAGAGGCCATGCACACACGATGCTTGTGCAACAGAAAATGTAAATCAATCATTCCATGATGCAATGACTAGTTCTCTTTTCATAATCTTACAAGAACGTATTGGAGACACTCAAAGATTGTCACGAGAAAATGGTGTTCCATGGATCATTGGGGGCGATTCAAGTTATGTGGTGGTCGACGATACCATTCACCTGATCAACTTGAAGAAGAGAGCATCTAACAACAAACAAAGGGATCAACTTACAAGACAAGATCTCTTGGATTTTTGTGATTTTCTAGTGAGGAATGTGGATCGCAACAGCTAGACTTCATTTGATTGGACATCTTTCATCAACTTGTTTCCTAGTGCTACGTAAGTTTCAAAATTTGGTATATGATAGTTCACTTGGTACTTAAATGTATTACTTGTTTTGCCATGAATTGACTATCACTAAAACACATAATACGATTCATGGCAAAACAAGTAATACATTTAAGTACCAAGTGAACTATCATATACCAAATTTTGAAACTTACGTAGCACTAGGAAACAAGTTGATGAAAGATGTCCAATCAAATGAAGTCTAGCTGCTGCGATCCACATTCCTCACTAGAAAATCACAAAAATCCAAGAGATTTTGTCTTGTATGTTGATCCCTTTGTTGTTAGATGCTCTCTTCTTCAAGTTGATCAGGTGAATGGTATCGTCGACCACCACATAACTTGAATCGCCCCCAATGATCCATGGAACACCATCTTCTCATGACAATCTTTGAGTGTCTCCAATATGTTCTTGTAAGATTATGAAAAAAGAACTAGTCATTGCATCATGGAATGATTGATTTACATTTTCTGTTGCACAAGCATTGTGTGTGTATGACCTCTAGTATAGTATTAATTAAGACATGAATTCGTAAGAATTCAAATCAAACATACCAGATTTTGCGTCGCCACCAAGGATTCAACATCCCTTGTTTCTTGACAAATCCCGGTTGAGGATTCTCCTTAATCCACATCTTAAAGATTGGATCAAAATGATCATAAACTTCCACGACACCATTCCCGCCCTTCGTCGTAGGGTATAACCGAGAAGTCATTCTTCTTTTGAGAATGAGAGGTGTACGCACTCTAAAACACAATTTCGCACTTGAAACCACATCATTGATGTTTTGCCTCGAGAATGGTCAACGGAAGTATGAACTTCTGTGCTTTCTCCTTGCAATAGAGTTGAAATTTCTTTGGTACCCAGAACGCCCGTCATCACTTGCTACAAATTTCCATACTCTACCACACACTGTCACTGGCATATTTCCTAAGCTCATTGTATTTATCCACTATGTCTTCCGATATATTATCCATCGGTTCTCCTTGAGGATTCATCCTATCAAGAAAGTTAAAGGTCAAATTGTATAAAACAAATTTCAACTATCTATACAGAAATTATGTGACAACCCGAACCCGTCCCTATACGAAACGTGTCCCCCCATCATATAATATCCATGGAGTTCACATTTTATAGCAAAGCATGTAAATAACATATACCAGTTGGATCTGATACAAAACGTGTATAAAACCATGTAATTTATGTACTAAAATCACTCACCTTGATCTACGTCTATGAATAGGGGTACTTCTAAAATCCCAAAGTATCCGTACCGTACCCGTACTGGGTACCAATACTTCATGGGTAGTTCAAAATACATACCGATTACTTCGAAAACGAACCAAGTACTTCTAAGTTTATGGGTACTTCATTGGGTACTTTTGGGCCTAGTCATAAAGTTTTCAAAACTTTAGGGATCCTATATGTAATAAAAACTCAAACTGCTGGCCTTAATATGCAAGAACTCACTGCAATAAAGTCATTAAATCGAGACCACAATTCAGATCTAGAGTTTGATTTTGGAAAAACAAGAGCAAGGTTGACTAATTTTTTTGTCTACCTTCCTCTAGCAACTGTGACTCCTCTCTCTCTCACACACACACACACACATTACTACGGTTCGAAGAAAAACACACGTTATAGAGTAAACATTTATGAAGCAACGTTTTAAGGATTTTTACTCTCAGCTTTTTTCACACTTGGTGAAACCCCTCTCGGCCATGGGAGAGGTCGACCTCCATCTCTGCTTGTTGTCACTGCTCAGACCAACCAGTGCCACCAGTCTCTCTTATAGCTTGTTCAAATTGATAACCAGTGTATTTGAGCTCTTTTGAGTATATATAAAAGAATTTGTTCTGCACAAATATGAAGCATGTTTTGCCACAAGCACGTGAAGAGGTCATCAATATGTTTCAAAGGGGGATAGTGCATATGAAGGAAAGAGATGTCCCCAATGCAGCTAAATTTTTTGTCGCAGATATACTTGTTCAGCAACAAAATAGTCAGTCTAGATATGTTAATGAAGCATGCCGCAATTATATTGTGGCCCTAATTCATATAGGGCAGTTCTTCAAATAACCAGTAGGTGTACGTCTACTAGCAAGATCTCCCCAGTTGATTAAATATATTAAGGGAAATGATTCAGACGACTTCAGCCCTACACCAAGCTAGCAGAGTTTGATAGAGCAAAGAATATGAGTAACCTCAAACATGTCATAGATTAGCAAAGAATGTTCCAAGTTGGGAACATGTTTGGCCCCGTGAAAAAATGCGTTTCCTCACCACGTACTAAAATCATCCAAGAAACTTCTTCATTGCTCGTCAAAGAGATATTGGGACAAGCCTAGCTCAATGAGCTGGAGGCGAAGATAATTCTTAACCAATTGATCATTGATGGAGAAATTAAAGACACTTTTGAAATGCAGAAATTTCAACAAGAACCACCTTTTCCGGGTCAGCTTGTCATGCAAACCCTAATTTCTTAAGTGTGGCTATTAAACAACACGAAAAATATTGTTTGGTAGCAGCTACAGTGGGTCTATGTGAGATAATGTACCGATAAAAATACGAGTTTGATATGGACCTCCCTCTTCAAGAAGTGTTGGACATCATCTCGTATTTTTTTCGGTACACTATCTCCTATAGACCCACTACAGCTGCCACCAAACAATATTTTTTGTATTGTTTAATAACCACACCTAAGAAATTAGAGATCTGCATGACTAGCTAACCCCAAAAAAAAAAAAAAAAAAAAAAGAAGTGATTCCTGCCCAAATATCTACATTTTAGAAGTGTCTTTATTTCTCCATCAACGATCAATTGGTTAAAAATTATCTTTACCTCCGCTCATTGAGTTGGGCCAGTCCCAATATCTCATGGACGAGCAATGGAGAAGTTTCCTTTATGATTTTAGTACGCAATGAGAAAAAAAGTTTTTTACACAGGTCCAAATATGTTCTCAACTTGAAACATTCTCCACTTATCCACAACGTTGGAGATTTTTCATTTCCTTTCATCTATCAAACTCTGCTAACTTGGTGTAAGGCTGAAAGTCATCTAAATCATTTCCCTCAATATATTTAATCAACTATGGAGATCTTGGAAGTTGACGTATGCCTACAGGTTACTTGAAGAACTACCCTATATGAATTAGGGCCACAATATAATTGCGACATGCTTCATTAACATATATAGACTGATCTCCTTGTTGCTGAATAAGTATAGCTGGGACAAAAAATTTAGTTGCCTAGAAGAAATCTTTTTCCTTCATATGCACTATCCCCCTTTGAAACATATTGGTGACCTTTTCATGGGTTTGTGACAATACATGTCTCATTTTCGTGCAAAACAGATTCTTTTCTATACTAGAAGAGCTCAAATAGAGTGGTCATCAATTTGAACAAGGTGAGAGAGAGACTGAGAGCGTTGGTTGGTTAGACTAGTAACAACGAGTAGAGATGGAGGTTGACCTCTTCAAAGGCACCCAAGGGGTTTGGGTGCATCATTTTTTCTCTCATAAGATGTGGTTTGTTGTATTGATTTTAAAATAGATTGAAATTTTCTAAAACAAAAAAACTAAATGGTTTAAGAAAGGAAAAGGAAAGAAACGACGTGAATAACAAGAAATCAAACTTCGTTAAAGAGTTTAACAAAGTTTGGGAACAAGATAAATGAAAGCGAAGGCTAGGCTTGCTATATTTGTGTATTGGAGTGATCAATTGCATACCCAAAAAGAGGTGGTTCCTGTGAAATGTCTGTATTTTTTAAGTACCTTCAATTTCTCCATCAACGATCTGAAACACAAAACGAAAAGAAACATGAAATTACAATAGCGGTCCCAAAGTTAAATAAGAAAAAAGAAACGAAACAATTATTAATTAAGAATTATCTACGCCTCCAGCTCATTGAGCTGTGCCGATCCCAATATCTCATGGACAAGTAGTGAAGAAGTTTTCTTGATAATTTTCCACAACGAGATAACAAATTTTTTCACAGGTCCAAACATATTCTCCTTCAAAGGTAACAAAAAAAATTATTTAACACAAAAACTTAAAATGAGAGCTCAACTGACTCATACTTCCAAGTTTCAACCATATTTACTTTTGGTTGTGTTTGGATCTAATAAGCGCACACACAGATACAAGATATGGGCACGACACAGACATGCGTACAGATTATTAATGCAAACGTAGGTGTTAAAACATGAACTACAACAATGAATTGTGGAGAACTTAATAGATTTACCCAAACTCCCTCCAAATTCAACACACATACCATACCTAAACAGATAGCAAACCAACAAGAAACCATTCATAGCCATGTAATAAGCAAGAGATCGTGATAATAACTAATCAACTAAACTTACTAAAACCAAAGATAGTAACAAAAAGGGTTTGTTACACGTTCATAAAACTAGCTTAGCTAGAATGGGGAAAAAAAATGGTTCTCGCTCTTTGGTGGGTCTGTTTTTCCCTGATCTGAGCTTGTCGGCTTAAGAAAGTGGGACCCGAGACCGACCGTAATGGCAGAACCGCCCAAAAGCAAAGTATCGGTTTTCCGGTGGTCGGTGGGGTTTGGCTCCTGACAGCAAAAAAGAAAAAAACCAGACAACTAAACAACAACAGATTCAATCACGTTCAAAAGAGAAAAACGTCAACAGATTCAACACAACACAAGGACTAATGTTGTACACAGTCTGAAAATTTAGTTACACAAACCGAAATCGTTTGATAATTGATACGAAAAAAAATCACGGCACTTACAACTTTACAAGTTATAACTCGATCGATTGCAAGACTTCTTCGCAAGAGAGAGAGAGAGAGAGTGAGGGAAACTTTTTGAGAAAGAGACTTCGTAAGAGAGAAGCAGGGAAATCATTGCAACTCGATCTCGAAATGGAAGGGAGGATGAGAAGTTGAAGGCGGACACGGTGGCCGATCGGTAGGGGTTGGTGGCCAATTTCCACGGAAGGTGTATGGTGGCGGATCGATCAGATTTACACGGCGAGGCAAAGACGAGAAACTGGACGGTGGTGGACAGTGGCGGCGGTCAGTGAAGGAAGAGGCATCACATTACAGAGAGAGACAGACAAACAGACAAACAGAAAGGGGTGGGGCCGTGGGCTCTGGGGAAGAGAGTGATTTTTAGGGTTAGTATACTGGGTTCATGTATGAGTGGATGGGATCACTACACGTGTAAAATTTGTAGGTGTGTATACACATACTCCCTCCGTCATAATTTTATAGTTTCTCGTTCCATTTTAACTGAATAAAAAAATAATTATATATTTAAATCGGTAATACATTTTATTTGCAATACAAATCTTGTTTGATAGATTTTGATTTAATTTAATAAACAAAGTGTTCAAAATTACCTAAAATATTTTAGATTATAAGATATAACACTTTAAAAAATGACACGAACTCGCAAAGAGGATTATAAAATTGGGACGGAGGGAGGATTCACTAGCATAAACCCGTGCTATGCATGGAAATCCCAACATGCCGGATAAAAATAATACTTAAGAATATTTTTAATCAAACTATGAATGTTTATTTCTCTTATTTGAACATAAAATATATTGGTGTTTAGCACTCCATATCTGTTCTCCTAAATTGAAAAACACTGATAAAATTGCCCCACAAAAAGCATTTACACTGCGTCAAAAAAATTACATTTTACAACTTACAGGCCATTACAGCTTAAAAGTAAAGCAAAATCAACCTATTACTTTAGTTTGCTATCCACTCTCTTTTTTGTGATATGCTGTTAGTGAAATGGTTCTTTTTTTATTTTGAATTTTACTCTTCGAGTGTGACTAATTAATTTTGAAGAGCATACAACTTTGTCACCACTTAGGTTTTACTTTTTCTTTTCGTTTATGGAACCCAAAGAGAAGGAAAAAATGATTTCTGACACCTAATAAAAAAGAATGAAAATATCCATATGGTAATTTGCTTCTTAACTAAAAGACTTAAATTAAAATATTTATTCAATTTTCAAAACTAAATTTTTAACTTTACAAAATACTATATCTTGTCTTCTTGATGAGCAAGCAATAAAAAAGGAACTTAGTTAAATAAATAATATTAAAAAAAAGAGAAATATATATATATAAAGAAAAAGAGATAAACAAATGAATTAAATAAATAAGATAAAAGAATTAAGAAATTAGATTAAAAAAAAGGAATTTTGTTAAATAAATAAAAGAGAAAAAATATATAAAGAATATTAAAAAAATAAAAGAGAAAAAAGATATCAATAAAAAGAAATAATTAAATAAATGAATTAAATAAATAAGATAAAAGAATTAAGAAATTAAATAAAAATGAAATTTAGTAAAAAGGGTGGGGATATTTTAGACTTTTGGCATGGGATCCATGGGAGGGGTGCTGTCAGGGGGGGAAAAGTAATTTGCAGGTGAAAATTGAAATTACCTAGGGAGTTATCAAAACAATACTTAAGAATATATTTAATCAAACTATGTATGTTTATTTCTATTATTTGAACATAAAATATATTGGCGTTTAGCATTCCTTATCTATTCTTCTAGATTGAAAAATACTGATAAAATTGCCCAACAAAAAGCATTTATACTGCGTCAAAAAATTACATTTTGCAACTTACAGACCATTACTTTTTAAAATAAAGCAAAATCAACCTACTACTTTAGTTTACTATCCCTTTTTTTTTTTTTTTGTGATAAGCTGTTAGTGAAATGGTTCTTTTCAATTTTGAATTTTACTCTTCAAGTCTAACTAATTAATTTTGAAGAGCATACAACTTTGTCACAGGTTTTACTTTTTCTTTTTGTTTATGGTACCCAAAGAGAGAGAAAAAAGATTTCTGACACCTAATAAAAAGAATGAAAATATCCATATAGTAATTTGTTTCTTAACTAAAAGACCTTAATTAAAATCTTTATTCAATTTATCTCTCAACAAATAGAGTAAAGTTAGAGATTAACAACAACAAAAATTGGCCAAAAAGGGTGGTAATTTTTAACTTTACAAAACATTATATTTTTAAATTTGTAGGCAATTTGTGTTTGTTACCGATTGCCACTCTTAGGTTATCTTATGGCTATCGCTTGAGATGAACTATAATGACACATAATTATATGCCTATGACTTTGTGAAGTATTTTCTTCTTCAGGATCAATCATGGAGTCTACCACGATAAGGGATTCCATTTTTTCCCTCGGGTCCCAAAAGATCTTGAGCAATCAATCTGGTAGAACAACTCAAAAAATAAAAAGTATTGTTAATTAGTTCATGTTCATTCCAAGTTTGAAGTATCATTTTAACCGTAAGACAAATGATGAAATACAAATAAAACAACATAGATAGAGCAACTTCTAAGCATCCACAAGATATGGAGTTATTAGTATTAAATAACATAAAAGAAACTCACTACTTCCATGGTAGGATAATTTCTCTCATTTGGAACAATACAATTTGTTTGGCGCTACCGTATCACAATTTTGCACCTAGATATTTGTTGAACACGAAAATACATAGAAAAATATAACAATTATATGAACATGCACAATATATCTTGATTTCATTAAACAAAGGGAGAAAATATAATTTGAAATAAATTATTTACGTACCGAATTTGATAATGTTTTGGTACTAATTCTCTACAACACACCATCTTTCATTATTAGGGCTTTGAATATTTTCTGCTTAGATCTCATCCACATCCACAATGCTTAATCCGTCAAAGTAAAAAAAAAAACCCACAAAATAATCAATTAATCACCACAAATGGCTAAGATTTTGATGGTAGGTTGAGCTATCAGACTTAAGTCCGCTATATTTTTATCTGTTTTTTTTTTATTATCTATATGAATTTGTAGAACAGTTCGACTCCTAAATACAGTGGCAGAGCCACATGGAGACTAGCGTGGGCCTTTGTTGGATTTTTAGAAGCAATTTTTTTTTTTTTGTATTTTTGTATTTTTTACAAAAATATAAATTGGTACATCATTTTTTTTTTTACTTACAAAAAAAATGTTAATTAGAGCTCTCGGGAGTCATCACATAGTCAAGTCAAAGATCAAACACATGCTTAATAAAGAATATCCGTCACACGAGCAAGCACTTCTAAACATCCAACATATTTCATGTGCCCATTTGCACTACATGTATCCATGTAAGACTAACATTACATGCAAGTGAAAAGAAGGAACAAGGATATTACCTAAAGAAGTACAAGGAGACTTATGAGAAACCGATAGGATGAATTATAACTAATAAGGTCATATAACAAGAGTTAAGAGAGAGTTTGAATAGTAAAAGGATTCAAAAGTAACACATAATCAACTAGATCCACTCAATCTGTCTCTCGTATCCAACTTGTGCCTGACACGCCACACGTGTCCTAAGCATTAACCACTTACGTCACTTCCCACATAAACATTTCTTTTCCCAATGAAAAAAATATATATATATATATATAAATCAAGGTTCCAGGGATCTTAGTGCTCATAATGCCCCTTTTTCATCTATAACATTTTCTCTCATCGAGTCCGGTATCCACCAAATGTACCCCATTTCCCCTTGTGTCCAATTCTCGTCTCACGTGTCTCAATTTCGTCTTGACTACACTGAAATAAATATATATATATATATATATATATATATATATATATATATATATATATATATATATATATATATATTCTAACATCTCGCCCGAAGTAGAATCTAGCACTATTCCGGGCTTTTGGGACCCCCTTATCCCTTTCACATATTGAGTGTCATCGAGTCAATCACTTATTCTCACGACCAAATTAATATCACAACCCCCTTATAAGTAAATAAATCGAATCAAGCAACCTTAATACGATCACTCGTTTGATTTCACCAATGTCTCATTTACTCTCCGATTGCCCATTTCTAATCACATTTCAACTTCAACCAATCACTTATCTCATTTCTCTTGTTTCCACCAAATATCTATTATTTCATCCAATACATGACAGATAATTGATGTTCTATGTCACCTTGTTTTGAAAATAAAATCTACTTTACTAGTGTCGTTCTATACCGAGGTACAAACAAGGAAATGGGCCGATACTAAAACATGAAAGAATCAAACGAATTCAACGTACTAGAAGTAGATTAGCGACCCATAGGTGGGGACACTATAACAAGGAACCAAACAAAGTCAGAAAAATAAATAAGTAAAATGTCATCGTTGGCCTACTGAAATTTCTGTCCGAACGGTGGCCCATCCCATCCGGACGGTCGGCACATAACAGAAATACATAGATATAGCAGATTTTCAGATTTCTCTGGGGGATTTCAACCCAAGCTCAAACAGATCTCATAAATTGAAATGTATGTATCAAAATCGTACCAAAAACACTAACAAGTGAGGAGAAACCCCTACCTCCAAGAGTTCACGTTAGATTTCTGTTTGACCCAAAACCCGAGCCCTCCAAATACCCGGTTCCCACCAAACCTGAGCTCCCACACGCGATTTCCAAGACCCACGAGTGAATATATGCGAAATAGTTGAAGGATCTATGGTGGGTTAGAGTATTAAGGGTGATTTTGTGTGTGAGGCGAGGAGAGAGAGTGCCGAGAGATGGATAGGGGTGGGAGTAGCCGGCTGTAATAAAAAGGGGGAGGAATTGGTTCTCTCTCTTTCCCATCCTGTATATACATGGTGCAAAATGCACCCTACACCCCTCAACTAGTTAGGGTGCTACAAGCAAGTCCAAACTTAAACCATTTCACGCATTTCACCCACACCGAACACTTAAACGTGTTTACATGAAAATCCAATTAAAATTTTATATATATATATATATATATATATATATAGAATTTTACGGTCTTTACAATGGAGAAGAGAGTTAGGGCGTCGCCATCGCCCCAAAGCCATTGAATAATTTATTACTCATAAACAAGTTTCAATTCAATAAATTTTTATCTCGAAACTACGTGTTTACAGACCCCTGACCTCCATTGGCTTAAACCCTAGACCTCCATCTTGGAAACTAAGAAGTATAACCAAATATGTTAAGAGACAAATTTGTGCATAAAATGTAAGTCAAGGCCCTTGTGCCCATTAATGCATTAAAGAGAGAAATATGGATAATAATTAAAAATAAGGTATTAATGATTAACGAGAGATAGAATATTTGAAAATAGGGATAATAATTAAGAAAACCGGGTTTTGAAATGTAAAACGAACAAGGCCCTTGTGCCCATTAATGCATCTTACCTCCTTAACGATACAAACTCTGGTCACATAAACGGTAACCGGAACCCCTTGCCCTTGGCCTTCCATCATGGTCCGCCTAGCCAGAGCCCATCTTTCCCTAGAGAAGCAACCGCATGTGCCCATTATGAAACTTGGAATGAAAAGATCAATTGAATAAAGAAGTATTTTAACTACAAGAGAACGATATTACCCTTAACAAATTAGCTGCAGGAACGCTAGCTCACTCATCCCTCTCCCACCAACACCGGTGCCAAAATAAATTTGTTGCTAATTAAGATTCTAAGAATCTCAGCTCCACAATCAAAAGATTTTCCGGTGTGGGTATACGTTCGGAATCAATATATGGTGGTGGTTAAGAGTCTCTCAAGATTGTAGGAAAATCAAAAGAGGCGTGAGGTTGATGGAACGGGATGCAAATGGAGCTGGTTGAGGGGGGAAAGAGGAGGAGGTGCTATGTCGTCTCTCTTTTGTCGATTATCTCTCTATCTCTCTTCAAGACATTATTCTCTCTCTCAATCAAAAAGGAGAGTAAGGTGATTTATCGATCTCCTTTACATTATGTCCAATCATCTCACGGTAACTGATTTAGACCCTCCTCTACTTAAGAATGATGTCGTCCTTTTATCCCATAAAAGAAATTCAAGTGTTGATCTTATGTCAAAAAATACATAAAGGCCCCTTCGAACGGTAAAATATATAGCTTTTGATTTTCTTATCACCGTGTGACGTCAAGGTCCAAAATTTCCACCTTGAAGTTTTATGAAGTTCCTTCTTTTTACTCCCTCCATCCCAATTTTATAGTCTCTCATTCTATTTTAACCTGATAAAAAAACGATTATATCGTTTAATCGGTAATACATTTTATATGCAATATGGATCTTGTTTGATAAATCTTGATATAATCTAATAAACAAAGTGTTCAAAATCACCTAAAACATTGTAAATTATAAGATATAACACTTTAAAAAGTGGCACGAACTCCCAATAGAGACTATAAAATTGAGATGGAGGGAGTACTTACTAGCTTTGCGTCTACTTACTACTCCTATATGGATTATGGTCTATGGAGTATATACATTGTTCTAAGAAAAACTTATTATAGGGGTGTTTGGATGGCTTTATTATTATTGTAGTAGTCGAGCTCACAAGAGGTCGAGGGTGTCAATTGGGATTCCATAAGTAGATTCCACCCCCCACCCCCAACCCCACCCCACCACCTTCTTGGTGTCCTCGGCAAAAACCACCCGCTCGGTCCTTTTGTCGCCTTAGGAACCAAGGGGCTAGGGATCGACACTCGAACATGTGCCTCAGTGACAAGCTTCTTGTTAGTCATGCCCTCAGCGGGCACATCCCCTCGGCGGGCGTCCTGCATGAACTCTCTAATAGATTCAGGGACCATCTCATCCGCCAAAAGGTCGTGAGTGTCCACGCCGAGGGGTCTGGGAACATTTTCAACCAAATCTTAGGAAGCAAGTAGCCAAAGGAAAAGTTGACGTCAAGGACCTTGGTGGTCGTGCCCCCGGTGGAGGGTAGGTGGTGATGTGACAGGTGACAGATGGGATTGAAATCATGTGAGGTGGCGTCGGGACGTTGCGCTCGAGGCATCTGGCGAACCACGTGACAGATTGGGGGGCATCCGACAACTGTAGACTATTTTGACAAGCAGGTAGGATGACATCAGCGGAAGCGGCAAAGTACTCATGACTGGCCTATATGCTTAGTTAGTAAAGGACGGCGCATGGGAGGCACAGTTAAGCTTAGCAAGGAAGCTTCCCTTTGTCTATAAAATGGAAGCTCCCCCACCATATGAAGGGTTCTTCTTCTCCTCTCTCCCTCTTTCTAAAAGATATACCATTTCTTACTTTTTGAGCCATATTTCTCACCGCCGGTAACTTACTAGACCGTCGGAGTGCCTTCCCGGACCACCACTATCAGGGTGAGGCGCTAACGTGGGGTGTTACTTGTGCAGGTCTCCCTCTTAGATGCATCCCCCATACCTCAAGTCCTTACCCTTCATCTCGTCCTTTTTGTCTGTTCCACAAGGTTCAAAGAGGTGCATCGAAGAAGCGAGCCCCACGATTATTTTTTTTATACATTTTTTAATTTATTGAGTTTAGGTAAAAAGAAGTGAGAAGTAGGGAGAGAGGCTTCTCATTTTCACTTTTATCCTTTTTGTTAACAAAAAACATAAATAATGTATTCTATACACATCTCTCAAATCCTATTTATATTATTAAATGCATTTTGCATATATTTCTCAAACACTTTGCAAATTCAATAATACATTTTTGTCATGGTTCAAAACGTCAAAATGCAAAATGGAAAATGCAAAAAAGTCGAAAAAATAATGCTCCCGAACGCCACTTAAAAATAAAAAAATATGGCACATGTTTGAAAGAAGTTCAGTAAAATAAAATTGAAAATAGTCCAAAACCCAAAAGATTTCACTCTTGTCACTACGTACATGATTACGTTGTTGTTCTTTTAGTATCCAAACTGTTAGCCCCAAGGTTCCAGATTTTGTTGATAACAAACATACATTAATTTAAGCCTTATTAGTCTAATGGGTTTCATTAATGAAATATTAATTTGTTGGGCTAAATGTGATATTGACTATTTTTTAAGGGACTTAAAGGGCAATTTTCCTCAAGCCTACTTTTACAATCTGTTGCATATACGGGAAATATTTTCTAGACCTAGAATTTCAACGTTAGAAGAAAGAGAAAGAGGAGATGGAGGCCAGAGAAAGGAAACGATCACTTTGCTGATGAAGAATCGAAGTAGAATCAGCCATGAATCAATTAAGGCCAAGTTTTTGAATGGATTTTTGATAAAATGGACAGCTAATTTTATCTACATCATTTCCGAACAGATAAAATGGAGATCTGATTTTATCCCAACCCACTATTGCCACGTGTTCATCTACTCCAAATGGAAAGTAAAATTACGGTTATAACCTTGACATTTGCCTTCACCTTTACCTTCTTCTTCCTTCAGATCCATCAGTACAGAAAAATAACCCATCCTCCACCCCTCACGACTCAGATGGAAACCAGCCGCAGCTCCAAACGAACGACGCAGAAGCTCTATCCTTCTGTCCCAGCTTCAACAGCTACTCCTCCGATCGGCTTGCTCAAATCGCCGCCGACGTCACCGACAACAAATCTCATACCTCCTCCTCTGACGATTTCGAATTCGCTTTCGTACGCGGCGGAAATCTTGAGACTAAACCAGATGAGATCTTGCACGACGGCTATGAATTCCGCCAGATTTTCCCTGTTTTCAATCGCGATTTAGTCCTATTTGGCAATGATCGGGATCGTGGGGATGATGATGCCAAGACTATACTACTTCCGCTCAAGGAGTTGTCCAAAATTTTCCTGCGTTGCTGCACGTAATTGGTGTAATTTTATTCTTGGATCGAAAATTGGAAATTAGGTGCTGGAGAGATGGAATCTAGGTGCTGCAAATGTGAAATAGTTGCTGAAACTGTGCATTTTGGTGCAGAAAACTATTTTTATTTGCTGTAAAACTGATTATAAGTGCTGAAATTGCATCACTAGATGCTAAAATTGCATTATTAGATGATAAGTTGAGTTTTAAGTGTTGGCAAAGAACCTGGTAAAATGGTATGGGACAGCTAGGAACTAATCTCAAGCCACCGCCAGGAACAAAGAGATGTTTTGTGTGTTCATGTAATGAAACAAAAAGGAGGGTAAAATGGTAATAATGGCATTAGTGGAGATTTTATCACTACTAGATTTTATCCATTGGGAAACCAAGGTGATTTTATCACCCTCTCATAAAACACCAACTAAAATGAGATTTTTGATTTTATCTCATAAAATCCATTCGGAAACTCAGCCTAAAGATGCAATTGAAAGGTACTCTTCATCAATTCCCTATCTCCAATAGTCAAGTATGGAAAGGAGCAAGATTGAGGACCAATCTTGTCTCTAATTTCAAATGGCTATCTCCAATTTCAAACAGCTAGAAAGCCCTTCAAGATTCAGTCAGATTGTGAAGCTTATTTGGGAACAAAAATCATGGAAGAAGATTTTCAAGACAAGTTGCTGAGATTGCGATGCTTAACGGGTAAAATTTTTCTAACGTTCATATTGGGTGATCATCTTTATAAAGTGAAGCAAAGGGGAACTAAGGAGATACAAGATTCTAGAAAGAAAATCAGTGAGCTTTTCGTTGCAATTTTTCCATTCAACTCAGTCCTTCGTCTTGGATTATTTACACTATATTGAGTGTTCTTTTGAGAGTTATTGTGAAAGGGATTTCACACCCTTGTTCTGAAAATTGTAGCCTATTTTTGTGAGTATTTTTTTGGTAGAAAAATTGCTTGGATTAGGTTGACTAGCGCCGGATTCTTAGCTAGTTGGGAGTGGATTCGGGAGTAATCACTCGGTGTAAAGGTTCTCTAGCACCCGCAAAGCTAGAGGTTTGTAACAACTATTGGAAATAGTGCAGCAATTCCCGAGTAGGACACTCGGGGAGTGGAGTAGGCTGTGAAGTTGCGGACCGAACTACTATAAAAATCTTCGTGTTTGATTTCTCTCTCCCTCACTCTTTTACTTTATGTTTTGCATATCCATATTGCATAAGTATATTGATATTTCTTTGAAATCAGACTTGAGGTAGAAACGAATGCAAAATTAGTTAATTTGCTGCAGTTATTAAAGTCCTAAAAATCTATCTGTTTGTTATCTGTTGCTGCTGCGTTTCTGTTTTAAACTTAGTTTTAATTTCTTATAATTTTTTAGAGACCCAATTCACCCCCCTCTTGGGTTGCTTTTGGACCAACACAAACAGTGACAAACTTCTCACGTCCACACCGGAAAACATAAGGGGACAGACCAAAAGTGCACATATTATGTGTAGAAAAGTCTACACTCTATGACTTCCCTCCCTCTCCTCCTCCTCTTCTCTCTCCTCCTCCTCCACCAACCACCACACATCTACGCCGCCAAACCACCCCCTCTCCTCCCTAAAGAATCCCTCCCCACCTAATCCGGCTACCTCCCAATACCACTAATTCAGCCATCTTCTACACATTAATTCTACAAAGCCCAGAATCCCAACTCATCCCTCTCCAAAACCCCACTCCTCATTTGGCTCCAAGGCGGCCCTTGTTGCTCCTCCATGTTGGGCAACTTCTACGAGCTCGGCCCGTGGCGAGTCTCTCAGAGTTTAAACGTTGAACAGGTGGGTCCCAAGGAGTGCAAACGAGCTGAAAATTGGAGCTTGAGATCGGCTTGTTTGTCCGAGCTTTAGCATGTTGCACTCTACTCATCGTAAAATTCGAGCTGGAGCTCAGCTCAATTACTAAAGGAGCCTAGCCGAGTAACAAGTTTGGTTGGGTCACTTCACTGTGATTCTCACTGGAACATTTGATAGCTAGTTTGCAGGAGTTAATTTTACTATTTTAACCAACTTGTAAATTGTCCAATTTGCTTCATTGCCGGAGTTAATTTTACTGTTTTGACCAACTTGTAAATTGTCTAATTTGCTTCATATGCATAGAAAACGCTTCGATTCTGCATAGAGAATACATGGATTCTCTTCATGCAGAGATAGTTGATAGTATTATGAATGAGATTATCGTAAGTTGTTTTCTGTAAATAAAACGAAGACTAGCTAGTTGCTACCAATTGTATGAAGTAAATTTAGATTTATATGTTACAGTTAACCTCTTAATATAGTTATTAATTTTTAGATTAGGAAATAGAAAAAATTTCTTACATATCAGTCTAATTTTTTATCCCGCTAATCAAAATTTCTGGCTCTGGCCCTGCAGGTGGCGCTCGAAACCAATCAGGTTCTTGGAACCGGTTATTCGGCCTCCTTTTCTTGGATAATCCGATTGGAGCTGGGTTTAGCATTGCTGAAACTCCAGAGGAAATTCTGAGAGATCAACATGGTGTTGCCAAGCATCTCTTTGCTGTAGTCATGGCGTTCGTTGGGTTAGACCCCTCATTTAAAACCCGCCTGATTTACTTTACTGGCGATAGGGTACTATGTTTTGAAGAAGAATTCCCAATTGCCCCCATCAAAACAGGTAAGTTTGGGTGGAGCCTCTTATGAGGGCATGTTTGGGTCACCTCGCACAAATTCTTTAACATTTCTTATTTGGGTAGTGTGATTTCAGAAAATTGGTCAAAAGGACAAATTTTGAGCTTTAAATGGTGTTTAGTCCAGCTTAACTTATTTTAAGGCATCCAATACATTGATAGGAAATTTTTCATGTCTCAAGGACGAAACTGGACAAAAATACCCTTAATGAACCACACTACACATGCACGGAGGAATTTACCACGGGCAACACTCACGCTCACCCCACGTCACTTTCCTGACTCTCTTGACCGGCTAAACCCATTGAATATGTGGAACCATGAGTCAACAACTATAGGGTGGTGAAAGTGATAGGTAAACAACTATAGGGTCAGTGACCATGGGTCAACAACTATAGGGTCAATGACCATGGGTCAACAACTATAGTGCCATTGAAAGCGACGGGTGCCCCCAGCCCACCGTCAGATTGTGACGGTACCCTAGTACTGTCATTGTGACGTGCCCCACACCGCCTCCTTCTCTCTCTCTCTCACATGTGGGACAAAATTAATCTCTTCTTTAATTTTTGGGGTAGGTTCAATTTTAGGGGTTTCGGCTCTTTGGGGTAGGATATTATGGGTTTAGGCATTTTGGATTTAGGCACTTAGGGTGCACTTTCCAACTATAAGGTTTTAGCTGTTTAGGCATTTTGATAGGGTACCCTAGGGTTTAGATTTAGGGTGCACTTTTCAATTATAGGGTTTTAATAGTTTAGGCACTTTCATAGGGTACCCTAGGGTTTTAGACACTTTCATTAGGTTTTGAGGTTTGGGCACTTTCATTGGCTAGTAGGGGCATTTTTTGAATGTGTAGGTGATTTGTCTTTTTGACATTAAAGAAAAAGTTTATGTCCTTATTGAAGTAAAAACCCTTTTACTGTGTCCTTCCCAAAAACGGAGCCTAGTGATTTTTGCACTCTACTATATACAAACACTTCAAAATTTTGACGTGACTAATGTTGTCGACAAATTTTTAAAAAGTGAACAATTTCGATTGTCACAGTGGGTTCGAAAATAGCCCTTAGTCGACTAACAGTTTTGATTATCAAAGTGGGTCCGAAAAGGGCCCTCAGTGGCCTAACAGGATGGTCGAATCCCTTTTTAGGAATTTGAGAGGAGTTGAATCCTTTTTGCTAATCTAATATCTTTTCGTTCTGATTGCAGAAGTTCAATTGATAGGAATGATCATAACCTTCAAAATGTTGTCCACAATCAGATTATGCACCCGCCATTTCCAGTGTAAATTTCTTAGATTTTGCCGAGCAAAAACAAAAAATTTTGATTTCAGGAAATGATATGTCTTGCAAAATGGAAAGCCTAATTCTTACATACAGTGACTAAATCAAATGGAGAAATGCTGATTGCGGCTCATGGCTCACTCCCACAGGGTTTGGCTAGCCAGGAGGTCACGGGTTTGAGTCATACTATCGACGCCATCTTGAACTTGGTCCTCCTACAAAGCCTGGCTTTGGTCTGCTAGCCCGGGGGTATTTACTATGGTTCTTTGGTCCTTTCCGGGCAGGCCGCGGGTTTGGAGTCCCTATGGTCACGCCCATGGAAGGGTTTATGTTTGGTCGCCCCCTCCTCCGCTCTTTTAACTTGGGAAAAAACAGAAGAAATAGTAAGCAATCGTGAAAATTCATAAGACTTAAATAGGACTCAAAACCCAAGCTTTCGAGATCACAATGTAGTCAGTAGATTCAATTCCAAAAATTGAACAATCAAAAGACTAAATCTAATCATAGATGCCTTATCGTATCAGACAGTTATTTTTTAGAGAAGTAGTGAAACGCCTTGTATGTGGATTTGTTTGTCCATTGAAAATACTGACTCCGCCACTGCAGCGACACAAGTACCTACTCATGCCGTGAATGCCTGCCTTTCTGGATTGATCAATGAAAAATAGAAAAACAGTTGGAAAAACTTCAAGATGAAGCAGTTGAACTGACGACGAAAGGAAATTGGAGCGCAGCAACCGATGCAAGAAATGTGGTCTTGCATTCGTTGGAACACATGACTGGACTGGCCGCTCTGTACAATTTCAGACGGCTAATTCCCTATGAAATGAGCTTGGTGACCAAGTTTTCAAGCCCACCGGAGGTGAAAAAGTCATTGGGAGTGAACGAATTGATGGTTTATGAGGAATGCAGCGATGTGTTCAAGGCCGCATTGCACGAGGATGTGATGAAGAGTGTTAAGTACATGGTGGAGTTTCTGGTGAAGGAGAGTAAGGTTTTGCTTAACCAGGTAAAGTTTTGGAACGGTGGGACTTTGGTTGGATCACTTCCAAGTTCCAACCATTCGATTGAGCTGAAATTTGGTGGGCCCCTTGAAAAAATATTTTAAGAACAATGAACAGTTCAGATCACTCGTGTGGGACCCAAAAGTGGGTCGCCGATGTAGCTTAGTGCATTTTCTGTGCAAAATGCTCTGTACGGGTAGCATTGTCCGAGAGGAAATAAATTTGATATAATGTGTTAGTAATTGGGAGGAGTCCTTGGCAGATTGGACAATAAAAAATAGGTCCCCATGTGTGTGCCAATTTCTCTATTTTGGGTGAATCTCGTTTCATACTGACTTATGATAAACTGGCTTTAGCAGTTAGTAAGCCAAAATCAACTTGTTCTACTAACTTGAGATATTTTACTGACTTATGATAATTTTTGACAATATTACCATCATTCAATGTAATGCAACACTCTTTCAAAAAAAAAAAATGTAATGCAACACAACACTATTAAGTTTGAAAGGCAATTTAGACATTTCACACTAATAAGTTGACTTATAATTTATTTTTTTTTAAACAACCTGACTTAACGCATCTTTGTGAACCTTAATTCGGGTGTTGTGGAATGATCACAAAACTGAGTTCATGAATTCTCTTGATAAAAAACTTAAGTTCCTTGTGTGTACACCAAGGCTCATCATTCAAATTAACTTATTCTTTCTTGGATACAGAACTAAAAAATAAGTGCACATATTTATGTTGTCAAGAGATAAGGTTGAGCTTTGGAAGATTGTTCTTGCCGATCATAAAAAGATTGGGTCAGGTAATTCATTGGCCTTGGGGCTGCAAGAGTAAGCTCCAAATCAGGTGCTGCATTATGAACAGAGGACTTTGTTAAATTGGAATTAGCAATGTACTGTGATTCACACCCATGTAGCCAAACAGGAATTGAAGGTTGGTAGGTCGCCCTGCAAGCTTGTTTCTTTTGCCAGAAGCCCAAAGAGATTGAAGATTCATAATGAGATTGGGCCAGTTTTGCCTTCCTAATTACCTGCTAGAATGAACGGATAGGATAATAAACTCACATGAACAAATACACAAGAAAAAGAGTGCAAATGGCAAATTAAAGCTGAGTGTGGAAATCCATTACCGAATGGTTCTATACTATCAAGATTATTTTGAAGGATTTTTCCTCCAAAATGATGCGGCTTTCAATGGTCCTCTCGTTTTCAAACAAGGATGTCATTATCGCATCATTGTAGATAATTTTTAAGCAAAATATATATACACATCCGGACTTTTAATTTTCGCACCTCATGATCCAAAATTTTTTTTGACGATCTGATCCGTCCAATGTGTTCAGAAGGTGTTTTCAAGGATTTATGGAAAAAATCTTCAAAAAAAATACCGGGAAGGGCTTGATCCAAGCAATTTTCGCAAAAAATATAAATATATTTTTTTGCTTAAAACCGCTTGAATCAAGCCCTTCCCGTATTTTTTTGAAAGATTTTCCGAGATTTCCCTTGAAAACACCTTCTGAACATATTGAACGGATCGAATTTTCCAAAAATAATTTGCAACACAAAAAAACCCCATTTTTTCCTTATTTCCGGGAGTGTGGACTAGAAATTTAGGATATATATATATAGGAACTCCTTCCTATCCAAACCACTATTTACGGACCTATTGTCCGGACTTCACTTTCCGACCAAATTTCGACAATCCGAACCCTTAGATGTGTATAGCGTTTTTATGAAAAACTGCTCCGATCAAGCCCTTCCGGGTTTTTTTTTTTGCCAAATCTTCGTGGTGGACCTTAAAAACACATTTTAAACACATCTAAAGGTTCGGATTTTCAAAAAAAAATTGGGAAGGTGGAGGTCCGGATTATATATATATATATATATATATATATATATATATATATATATATATATATATATATATAGGGAGTCCTTCTAATCCGGGATTCCCGTTTCCGGACCTCCATGATCCAAAAATTTTTTTGATGATCCGAGCCATCCAATGTGTTCAGAAGGTGTTTTCAACAGCCCTTGCAAGAAATCTTCAAAATAAATACCGGGAAGGGCTTGATTCAAGCAGTTTTCGCAAAAAATATATATATACAGTTTTTGCAAAAATACTTGGATCAAGCCCTTCCCAGTATTTTTTTTTGAAGATTTCTGCAGAGGACCCTTGAGAACACCTTCTGAACACATTGGACGGCTCGGATTTTTCAAAAATAATTTGCAACACAAAAAAAATCATTTTTTTCTTACTCTCGGCCCAGGTTTGGATAAGAAAATTTACCTATATATGTGTGTGTGTGTGTGTATATATATATATATATATATATATATTGGTGTTCATATAAGCAAAAGGATGCATGTGGGCATTCTTTGGTCTTTTCATTTCGAACAAGAACATGATCATCATGCATGGTTTTAGTTTTCAGAATGTCAATGCCACATCATAGATAGATTTTATAAAAATAAAAGTTCAAGTTGCCATTTTTTGTTTTCTGCAAAACATTATTGTGAGAAGGGTTGTTAATTACCAAATCGAAGAGGCTGGGACGAGTTTTTTTCTTCTTGAAGAGAGAACTTTGCCTGAGAAAGTATTTTTGGGCATGACTGGCTACTTGGGTTGGAGTTCTTGTGGTGACAAAGTTCCTGGAAATACCTCTCCAGTCGCCTTTGCCGAGTTTTTCAAGCCCAACCAAAAATATCAGGTGCTCCTCTTCAGTCCATGGCACACCTACATGTCCAACATTTTCATCACCAAAGCAATTAAATTCTGATAGCTTCAACTCAAAATAATGGAAAGGAAACAATTAAGCAATAGAAATTGTTTTGGAATATTGCAACTGAGCAGCAAGTAATAAGTTCAGAAAAATAATCAGTATGCATATTAATTTCCTTTGGGTTTGATAATTTCTGATTGGTCAAACTAAAGCCACTGAGAGCAAGTTCACCCGTTATTATATTGCTACCTATGCCATATTTCAGTAAATTTTTTAGCAAAATTTATGTCCACTAGAGACTAAAATTGTTGTCCACTAGACACGTACTAAAATTACTGCCAAAGATGTCAGATTCAAATTTGGGAACAATTTTGGCTTTGCCAAATCTGCCACACCCAAAAATTAGATGGATTTAATCCAAGGGCCTAGATTGAAGATTTTGTCATAATGGTAGTCCAATGCAGTAATATTACTAAGTAGCAAGCCACCAAATAAAATTGACAAAATCAATCCGACATCTCACCTTTTTTCCTCTCCAAACTGAGCCCAATAACGCTATCCGAGAGATACCCATTAGATATCTTATTCAAATTATCATTCATGAAAACCTGCGAGTTAGATTGAAAAGAAGTTGGAGAAGAAGAAGAAGATGGCATTGATGAAGCCGATAATAACCAGTCCATGCTCAAACTCTTCTTCATTTTCATGGAAATAGAAGTAGTGGATTTTAAAGAAGAATAAGAGGAAGATTTATCAATTAGTTGCACTCCAAAGAGCCTCAACCCATTAACAAGGCTTCCTTTGTGAGCGGTGCATGTCCTTGCGTTATGCCCAGTATTCCCACAATGTGAGCATTTTTTGCCCATTTTCAGCCCGACAAATAAATAGATCGCCGATTTTGTCGGGCTGAAAAGGGAACGGAGAGGGATAAGAGCCCTAACTACTATATCTCTGGACGTTTCTGCAATGATGGTTGTATGTATATATAATGACGGGGTGGGTATTCGTGGAAAGAATATTGCAAATTAAGCATGCATGGGAAAAGGAGATTGAATCTGTACTGTTTGTGATTGGATTATTTACATTTTCCACCCCCCTTTTACTACCTAAACATAATTTAAAGAAAGGAAACGGATTCCCTCCGATAATTATCCGGGATAGTTGCCGGAGTTTTTTCACAACCGCGAGTTCCACCAAAAAAACTCTCTGACCTGCATTATGAGCCAATTGAAGGAATGTCCGAGACAATTACCGGAGATGAGTTTTTCTATCAAATATCAATGCATAAGTGACACATAACGGTACCAAAAATGCTACTCTTGTGTGGTATCGAAGTATCTAGGGATGGTAACGGGGTGGGGAGAGGTGGCGGGTTTTGATCTACATTCTACACCAACTCTAAATGTGGAACTCCCCCTAGCCCACCCCTAACTTGACCAGGTAATCGAAATTTACCCTCATACCCTACCCTGTCGGGGAACGGGTTTACCCTATCCTATCCGACCTGCCTTGAATTTTTTTTTTCCCTCTATCAATGGTCTTATATATTTGATCCTCGGCAATCATCATTCATAAGCACATGCCAATTCTAATAATCACAAACTATTGCCAATAAAATAAATATAAAAAAAGGGAAGAAATATGATATGAAGTTTCCCTAAATCTAAAATTAAAGATTTTCTTTATATATACTATGGTACTTTCGGGTAAAATGAAAATATAAGGTTTAAAATGTTATTTCATATGTATGCATATATATCGGGGTAGGTTTGGGCGGGTATTGGGGTGGGTATTACTACCCATAACCCTACCCTAAGTTCAGGAATTACTTTAAATATGGCACTTTCAAAGTGCATTCGATCGTTAAAAAAAGGATTGGATTTGATTGAGTATCGAGGAGCCACGGGCATACCATATTCCCATGCTTGAATATCCTAAAAAAACATGTACGGATTTATATCCTATTATTTAATTACTATTATTAATACCTGCACATTAAGATTAATTACGTGGCATAAGCATAAAGAAATGAATGAGGGAAAGAGAAACGAAGTTTGGTGAAAGAAAATCTCATTTAATTACTTCGAGATGGGAGAAGAGATCTCATGGGAGGGAGGATTACTTTGAGATGGGAGAAGAAATTAATCTCATGGGAGGGAGGATTACTTACAAATTAAGTTGATGATAATTTAATTATATAGGAGTGTCCCATTGCTTGCAAAATGTAAATATCTCAATGGTAAATGTACTGTTTATTATCATTTATAGGTTGACTTATTCAACTTATTTTTAAAAAAAAAGGTTATCGAAAAATATTTTGTACCAATTTTAGGATTGTGAAAGGGAACTAAATCGACGATATATAGTAGTGGATATCTTACATGGGAAATTAGATAATTACTTGCGTAGCTTTTTTCAGCTGGAGTAATATTGACCGCAAAAGTGAAATTATTTATCAATATGAAGCTTTTTAATATTACTAATTAATTAAAGGTAACAAAGTTACAAATGGACAAAAATAGTTTACTCAATTTTGAAATACTTGTAAAGAATCATTAAGGGCCATTTAGACTTTCATTCAAATATAAGTTATTCTACAGCTTATTTAATCAAATAATTTGAAATTTTATTCATTAAAAGTTACATCAAACATATTTACAACTTATATTATGTCTCTTGAGTAAATAATTTTTAAAAATCAAAAATCTAATTTGTAAGTTATATAAAAAAAAAAAAAGAGGCCAGCATCTCATATATTATACCGATGAGTGTGAAATTTTACAAATTTTTTTATGGGCAACAAAAAGTTATATTAAAACTCGATAAATGATGCATCAAGAAGAGAAAAGTCTCAGCCAAACACAAACCACTTGACTGGACAGAATCACAAGCAAGTTATAACGCCAGGACAATAAAAATACATCCAGCGAAACGTTGAATAGAGAAACTAGACAGAGTAATCAAAAATTAACTAGCAGAGAACTAAACCAAGCCATTCCCCACAAAAAAAACAAAAAAAAAAAATGGCACCCTGAGAAATTTTACACTATCGCGGATACAGAACTTTATGCTTAAATTAGTAGGGACCTTTTAAATCCTACAAAAAAAAAATATTAATGGATTTTGACTAGCTGAGAATATCATGAAAGATGGGACCACCATTTTTGTGGGAAATTGGAAGACATGGTGGAATTAGAACTAGCGTGAGTGACTTCATTCAGCTTTACCAACATGGCAAGTTAGGTTACGAAACATACATTTGAAGTCAAACGGATCTGGTAAGATACACTTGATTTCCAGTCTGACTTTGAAAATCATTTGAGTAAAGGAACATAACAAGATTTGAGAGAGAGAGAGAGAGAGATTGAAGTCTATCCATTCATTTATCAATTGAAGCAAGATACACTATCATTGTATGCCCAATGGCGTAGCTAGAAAATTGCAAGATACACTATCATTATATGACCAATGGCGTAGCTAGAAAATTGTATCAGTACATTTTACAAAAAAAGCTAATACTTTTGGTGTTTAAAAAAAACTCTCTTCTTTAAGAACTTAACATGCCTTGATTTTCATTAGAATTTTTCTTCAAAATATATTCCTACTTAAATAGTACTCCCTCCGTCTCAATTTGTTGTGTCTATTTCCTTTTTTGGACATCTCAAAAAATCGTCCATATCTTTCAATCTATAATGTTTTTTATAGTCAATATGGATCTTCTTTGATAGATCTCAATTAAATCTTTAAAACAAAGATTTCAAAATTGTAAAAAATATTATAGATTATGAAATATAGACAATTTTTTGAAAAGTTCCAAAAAAGAAACAAGCGCAACAAATTGGGACGGAAGGAATACTTAATTATATCTCACATATCTTCAACACGAAAGAGAGAGGAGTTAATGATGGATTTAAGAAGAAAAAGAAAAATAAGTGAGTGTAAAAGAAGTCTTGCTTGACTTACATTTTATGGTAATAGAGTAATTATAATTTCGTAAACACGTAATAGTTTCAAGGTAAAAATTCGGTGAATTGAGGCTTACTTGTGAGTAATTAATTATTCAGTCCTAAGGCATCGCCACGTGGTGTCTTAACACCATTCTTCATCATTTTTTATCAGCTTTCATCATCACATATTTAGGGAAAACTCATATATTTAGTCTTGAGTCTCACATAAATATGTTCAGGAGAATGACGTTAACTCCATGTAGGCATAACCGGATACTCCAAGTGAAGAATCTCGTGTTATCAACTGACTCTCTCTCTCTCTCTCTCTCTCTCTCTCTAAAATATATCTTTCTCTCTCAAGTTCTTTTCCTTTCAACTTAGCGGCTAGGGTTTTGGCCTAGAGGGGGAGACGCAGCCTCACTTTCCTCCTCCCCTCGAGCTCTCTCTTCCCCTCTCCTTTCTCTCTCTCTCTCTCTTACCCTCTGTTCTACCTGCTTCTCCCTTCATTTCCCTGGGATTTTTGATCTCCGCCGAAGTCCTCACTTAGAGTATCCGGCTATGCCTAATGGCGAGGTTATCGTGGTGTCTCGTGGTGATGCGGCTCTTTTGTTTCCCCGCTGATTCCATCCTTGGGTGGCTTCGGTTATGCCTAACGGCGTGGGGCGTGGCGATGTGGGGTGGGAGGTCTGGTATGGCGGGTGGGTGATGGGAGTTTTGGATCTGGACTCTAGTTTTTAGGGTGTTGCTTTCAGGTGGCCACCATGGAGGATGGGCATTTGGATGGATTGAAGAGTTGTTGCAGCAACTTTGGATGTCGATTGGCGCCTTTTGGTGGGGTATTTGGTGAAGATGGGCATGGAGATTGGTTGCCATGGATGTCGATTGGCTGGGTTTTTGGTGAAGATGGGAGGGTGGCTGGGTAGTGGTTGGTGGTTCGATGGCTGGGTGGTGGGTGGTGGATGGTAGGTGTGGCTGATGATGCAGTGTCTTGATGGGGCTGGCGAGCAATACAACGAGACACAGCTCACAAGGACTCGTTTCTCGGGTTCTGAAGGCTGCGGTGGCAGCGATTTTTTTATGCGGCTTTTTTGATGCTACAACTATATCTTTTTTTGAGGTTTTCTTGTTTTGGGCTTTGCCCTTATCTGACCATTGTGGGTCTTTAGGTGTCTTTTGGATCATATTGCAAATCTGGGTTTTTAACCCATAGGGTGTGGGACTTTGGTCCTTTGCGGGCTTGCTGGTTGTAACTCAATTGATTGGCTTCTTACCAATCTTTAGATTAGGTCTCTAATTAGACATTTTTGTTTTGTCCTTACTTCTATTAGTCTTGTAACAATTTCAAGATTAATGAAAAAAAAATTCGTCTTTCAAAAAAAAATCCATGTGGTTGCAACACAAGAGCACTCAATAATTTTTTTTATAAAAAATGTGATATACTAATGCAACTTATAAAATATTTTTACAAATGCAAAAATAAATAAAAGAAAAACATAAAAATCCTCCACCACTGTATATGGCGCCATTTTGCTAGCGCTTATAATCTAACTTATTTAGCTTATTTACTTTTAAAAAAGCTAATTAATGTTGTTTGTTAACAATTATGAATAATGAATCACATATTTGGCTTTTCTAGCTTATTTGACCCAAAGAAAAACTAAATTATTTTAAGCGACAATTTAAAGTTTGTACGGTTATTTTAAGTTGTTAAAACATGAATGGACAAAAGAATCCTACAGTGAATAAGTTTTCTTACCAAAGTTTTAAGACAATATAGATATTTACTTTATAAAATAAAATAAAAAATGAAGCTTATTCAAACAAACAAGACAAACTTTTTTTACAACTTATAAAAAGCTACAACAAAGGGTTTTACAATTTATTTTAATTTTTTTAGGCCTCGTTTGTTTGACCGGAGATAAATGGATGAGATATAAAATTTCATGGAATATGGGGGGATATGAAATCCTTGAGATATTGCTCAGGATATCAATGGATGGAGAAAATCCATATCTAGTGTTTGTGTTCAACAGGATATAGCCATTGGAAAACACTTTTTTGTTATTTTATATCATGTATGGATTGGAATAAAAATTTCCATGGGATTTCAAATCCCATCCAAAATAAGGGCAACAAGCATGGAATTTTGGGTCTCACTCTATCCCATCCCCAAATTCCACTAAACAAACAGGGTCTAATGATCAAAAGCTATAATTTAAAAAACTGACTTATAAGTGATAGCAAACAAGATCTATATATTGCTTTAGACACAAATTAACATCCAAATATAAATTTGGCTATAAATGTGTTCAACCAGAGTTATTTGGTGCACGCATTTGGGTCTCATGTATAGTGCATTATTCGCGTGGCTATTGCGTGCAACGGACAACGACTATATATGTATCCGGATGTCTATTCTTCTAACCTATAGCTCCATAAATTTTCTCTGGCAGAACTCTACTTTTATGTTCTCCCAAAAAAAAAAAAAGGGTCTCTCCTATTTGTCACTTCAGGGTAGTATGCATTTGGGGTGCACATGGGAGTACCCTTAGCATTGTTGATATACATAATAAAAAAATTTAAATAAAAACAACGATATGAATTTTTACTAACTCCAAAAAAATAATAATAACACTAATACATATTGAACTAAACATAATTATAATATCAACTTGGATTGCAAAAGCTATTAACGTTTATCTAATCCTCTCTAGCATCTACTGAAATTAGACATCTTGAACTGTGTTCGACGCTCTTTCTTTCCGGTTCCTTCCGAATAGTAGAGATCATACCACATTCCAATTCCTTCTAAATAGGATTGATTTTGGGAGAGTTTTTTCCGCAGAGGCTAGGGGGGTGCGTGGGTGGGTTAGGTCATGCACTATTTTGAAAGCCCGCAATTTCTATTGCTCCTTTCTTTTTCCTTCCCCTTGGATACCCACATACCACATTAAAGAGCAATGTTACATACACAACAAAAATGTACAACAAAGTGGACAACACACTCACATGGGATGTGGGCTCCACGCACACTTCACACTCAATTGTGTGTGGAGCCCACACCCCATGTGAGTGTGTTGTACACTTTTGTTGTGTATCTAACATTTTTGCACATTAAAAGCCTATTTGGGCGCTTCCTTTTCTCATTTTCCCATTTTGGTTTTCCAGTTTTTGCTATTTGGCCGCCAATTTCTGAGAATGGGTTTTGCATAACTCATTCTTCGTTTCTGACGTTAGAGGCAAAAAACAAAAAACAGCTCTGGGGTTCCTTTTCCCATTCTCGTTTTCGGATTATGTTTTTTCATTTTCTGTGAACCTTTGTTTTTACCTCTCTACCCTCAACCCCAACCAAATCCCCAAATATTCCAACTGATTTCTCTAAAAAATTATCACCAAATGGGTTTGCAATTAGGTAACAAAAAATACCAAAAATAAGAAAGAAAGAGAGGAGATCATTACTTATCCAAACTGAGCTCAAACATAGTGCGACAAATTATCTTGTTGCCATCTTCGTTGTCTGCAAGGCTTTGTGCGGGGGCGATGGCTAAGTTCGGCGTCGGAGAAAGAGAGTGGCCAGGGGATAGAGAGAGAGGAGAGGTCTATGTGTTAGGTTTGGTAAAGTAGGGTTTTTTTTTGTTTTTAATATGGGCCAGTGGGTTGGATTGGAACAAATCTAATGGGTCTGTGTGGTGGGATTGGAACAAATACATCTTCTAGTTTTTTTTTTTTTTGTTAATGATTTAGAGCCTGAGAGAGAATTTTTGTCTGGAGTGGTGAAACATTAGTATGAGACCACTCTTTAATTTTTTTAAAAAGGGAGATAAAATTATATTTTGTAACATAATTTACAAACAAGGGCAAAATGGTAAAAAAAACTCATAACTCATTTTCATTATTTTTCTTCCAAACACTACTACTTTTGCAAAATGCATTCTGTACACTCCTCCCAGATTCAAAACTTATTCTGACCATAATTCAAAAAGCTAAAAAGCCAAAAATGAAAAGTAAAAAAAATTGGCTTCCAAACACCCTCTAAAGAGTTTTGGGCTTCCAAAATTTCAATGAGCCTTAATTTTTAAAAGTGATAGGGTTTTGAGCCCCTGACTTTAAGTGAGTTGGGTTATAAATTTTGGGTCTTTTTTGTTTAAAAGAATTGTAATTAAACCTCATTAAAACCAATTTTAGTACAAAGTTGTTTAGCTTAATAAATATTAAAACTGTTACTATTAATTTTTTTTTAAGGAAAAAACGTAGGGGGAACGAGACTATATAGTTTGATGATAAAAAAAAATTTCAATGTAATACTATGAATTTTTTAGAATTTTTTAAAATGTAGGAGAAACGACTGCCCTTGCTAGCCCCAGCTTCATCCTTGTACACAAAATGAGATGATTTAAGGCTAAATTTGGTTTTTTGGTTTATTGGATTATTTAATTTTGTCCTTATTCAATTTTTTTTTGCATTTGTTAGTTTTCGGTTGATTTTTTGAGGTTTCTTGGCTTGTCTCGACGAGAGGAATCTAAAAAGTATAAAATTATTAGCCAAACTTAAAGTTTTGTGAATAAAGACAAAAATAAACCAAAAAACCAATAAACCAATAATCCAATTTGGTTTATTTTTGTCTTTATTCACAAAACTTTAAGTTTGGCTAATAATTTTATACTTTTTAGATTCCTCTCGTCGAGACAAGCCAAGAAACCTCAAAAAATCAACCGAAAACTAACAAATGCAAAAAAAATTTGAATAAGGACAAAATCAAATAATCCAATAAACCAAAAAACCAAATTTAGCCAAAGCACCCCTAAGTGGGTGAATAGGTGGCCTGGCACGTTTAATGAGATGATTTTGTACTTGAAAATGATGATTTAGTCGTAAATTGCACTGGTCTTCCTTTGTCATACAGTCTATCTTAAACCATCATTGACTAATCTTTTGTTCCTTGTAGTACTCCATAACAATGCATGTGTACAGTTTAATTCATTGCTACAAAATTTAAGAAAAATGCTTTCTGCAACCGCATTTTTTACTGAATCCAGGAGGCGCTGTGCGGACTGCGGTATATGTGTTGTGCGTCATGTTGTGCAGCAAAACTACGTCATTTTGCTCATTGTCTTAGTATATCCAAGGGCCATGTTTGTAGAGTTAAGTGTGAGATTTAATTTTGGGGTTCAATTTTAGGAGATTTTGGCTCTTTGGGGTAAGGTATAGTGAGTGTAGGCACTTGAATTTAGGCACTTTGGGTTTAGGCACTTCAGATTTAGGGTTTAGGGCATTTTGGGTTTAGGCACTTTGTAATGATTTTTTCTTCCTCCAAACAAGATCCTTGAAAGCTTTGGAAGTGTGCACAAAAATCAAGTAAAATGACGTAGTTTTGCCACACAATATCTACCGCATAGCACCCACCCCGATCCTTTTTATTGAAAGACGAGCTGCGTGAATATGAGCCATGTCAAAAATTATGTTGAGATAAAGATTGATACGTACATTTTTAAAATAAATGCATGTAGAAAAATAAAGATTAAAACATAGAATTGGGAATCATTTCTTTAAGGATAAAAAATAGGATCCAACCAATAAACTATCCTGGGACGCATTAATTCTAGTCAAATTCTGTTGCATTATGCAACGCATGAAATCAGATATTCCCAAGATTTTTGTTCCCTTGTACTCCTATATTCCAACAAGTCCTCAGTGGTACGATCTTGATTCGAGATTAAAAATTATATTATGAGATTTTCTTCATATTTTCTTTTCTTGCCGAGTACTGCGAATAAATAAGACAGTCAAGGACATCCACAACAGAAAAACTTATCTTCCTCTCTGAATTGAAACGTGAATTTTGAGACGGAGAATCGCTTATGTGGGAAGTATATTCACATAATCACATGGTATATATATCATGAGTTTTTTAAATATATCTAAAATGCAACCTTAGTCATTCCTCTGTGATCAGAATCCAAGATTACTGCAAATTACTATCTTCATTCTAATTTGATAGTCTACTGCGAAACTACATGTAATTTTTCAAATTCAAAAATAATGTATTTACAAAAAGAAGAGTGTACGTGTTTATTAAAAAAATATAGGGGTAAATTTTGAGATTTTTACTTTTAAAGAGTTGTTGCGAGTATTTGTCAAAACAATTTATCGACAGTTCGAAATTCTAGGGATTCTTAGAGTTGAAAAAGGTTATAAAAAGTAATTGTAGAGAAGCTGGCTGGGTTTAGGTAGTGGCCTAGGCAGAAACTTGTATAAACAATGGCACAATCCAGTACATGCCTTTTTTTATTAAAAAAAATACAGTAACGTGTTTTTTTTAAGAATATAAACCCATAATTACTTTTTGTTTGTACCATTTCTTTTAAGGTCATTGTTTAAAAAAAGTGTTTGGCTTTTACATTACCTTCAATTTGCTACGAAGAAAATAAAAATAAAGTAATAATAGGTTTCAAACAATTTCTAATTTCCATAACCATTTTCAAGTGTAAAATAAGTAAATTTGCGTTTGCAAGTTATTGATTCTAAATTTAAGAAGAGTAAGTAAGAGAAAGAAGGGAAATGTGAAAAGAGCTGACTTGACTTACATTTGAGACTAGATAGTAATTGTGAATGCATAAACACTTGGGCTGTGTTTGGTTTGTAGTTTAGGTTAGTTTTGATGATGTAAGCAAGTGTAATGAGTGGATAGAGATAGAGAGAAATGGAAAAAATGACGATGTCAACAAAACTAAAGCTCCTTCCGAACAGGGCCATAGTTTGGATGTCAAAATTGAGTGATTGGAGGCTTGGTCATGAGTAGTAGTAGCAGTAGTAGTAGTACTAGTAATTATTTAGTGGTCATGGAGCATTGTCAACGTGGTGCTCTAACATCCTTCTTCATCACATATTTAGATGAAAATCATACATCTAGAATCAGAGTCTGTTGACCCACAAATCTAAAGAACCCTGAGCTTTAGGCCCACTAAAAAGCCAATATTTTAAGGCCCTCAATTAGTTAGGAACCCTACATATATACACTAGGCCCAATATATTGTGTAACCCCTCTATACAAAAAATGGCCCAATTGAATTTATGAAGACTTAAGTACGTTTGCCGCTAAAAGTTGAGATGACAAATGTTCAAATGATAGATTTGAAATATTATAGCGGTTGTATATTTTTTGATAACTATAGATTTGCATTTGTAATGGTAAATCTTTTGTATTAGTTTTTATAAAGACACTTTATTACCCAATTTTTGTATGTAAAATATAAGGTGAGCCTCGTTTAATAAGTTCAATTTAGGCTTCCGAAATCTATAAGCTGGCTCTATCTAGAATTGAGTGTCACATAAATATGTGATGGAAAAGAGTGCTAAAGACACTATCTAACGATGTCGTAGAATTATATGATTGTTTTCCAGTTCTAAAGTTGTGACCAACAATATTACTTGCACCTGTATAAAAATAAAAAAATTACTCCAAAAAACCAGTGTAAGCCCGTGCCCCCGCTGGTCATTCACTACCTCCGCCACTGGGTTTAGGGCACTTTTCAAAGTAAGATTTTGGATTTTATAATACTATAACTTTATTATAATTTCATAGTTATTTTATCTACCTAAGCCAAACTTCAAAATTCTAAAACGTGGAATAGAATTTAAAACTATAATCTAAAATTTTGTATCAACAGCTATCGTAAACCACACCCGCCTAAGGCAAGTATATACTCTCAAGCTTAAAGAAAACGCATATGTAGTATGCGTAAGTGTGTTTCTTCATCGATCAGTCTGAGCATATTTACAAAAATTTAAGAGCAAAATTTGAGATTTTAATTTTTGAAATGCTATTATAAGGGTGTGAAAAATTCTTATCGACAATTTTTGGAATTCTAGGGATTTCTAGAAGCTGAAAAATGGTCTCAAATACGATTCTTGGGAAGCTGAATTTTGAGGTACTTTTTTTAGTATGTCAGTGCCAACTTTTATTACAACTCAATCATAATTTAATAGCTATAGTGAACATGTTTGATTGCTTCTAATAAAATAAAAAGTTCATAATTTGCAGCAATCTAAAATTTGATCCATAGCTATAGCATCAATTGTATGTTTTCATTATTCGTATGTTTATAGCTAAACTAATTTATACTCCCTTTGGAAAAAGCTACAATACACACCCCTTATTTGGGTGTGTATGATACACACCCTTGAAAAAATTACGATTTTTTGCAAAAAGTTACGAATTTTTTGGAAAAGTTACGAATTTTTTGTAAAGGTTACGAATTTTTTTTGTAAAAGTTACGAGACACACCAAAATGTTACGAATCATAGAAAATGTTACGAATCATATTGCTGAAAAGTTACGAAAAACTAAAAAATGTTACGATTGTCGATGAGGTGGCACAATCTGGACCATACAATAAGTGCATATGGTACACCCAAATAAAGGGTGTGTATTGTAGCCATTTCCCCCTTTCTTTCCCCTTCGCAGTGTAATTCAGCTTTATATAGATAACATAATCATTGCACTTTTTAGACCAGATATTTTTCAATTACTCCTATTTTTTGGAGGCGTATTGATGCTTAGAAAATTATGGCATCATAAATGCTTGTCTTGATTGATGATAATTCCAACCAACCATTCACTTCTTTAAAACCATTAGTCAAATCTTCAAAATGAAGATGGATTCTCAAATCATACTTCATTTTCATTCTTAAAAGTGAAGAATCAACTTTTGATTCTTCAAAAGTGGAGCATCATCTCTCCCTTGAAGAGCATCCTTCAAATCCACTTTGTACTTTAAAGTCCAAATATAACTTGTAATTTTGTAACTTTATTATGAAATAAGAAACACCAGAAATGTATTTACAGTATCTTCAAAATAAGATCAATGATGAATATTTAGGTATTGTTTCAAGAAAATAAAAGCTTAAATTTTGGAGAAAAAAATTTATTTTTAAGAGAAAGGGGTGAATTTTTTAAAAGAAGAGAGAAAAATAATGTGTGATTGAAATATGAATGAATAGTATATGATTTTTAAGTAAAAAATATATGTGTAAAATATTTTTTGAACTGGGAAACAAATGCTATTTTGATACTGATAAAAAAAAAATGCTATTTTGATTATGCCAAATGACAAATTGGGTTGGAGATGCTCTAAAATTGAATACTCCTACTTTTTAAAACTCACAAGTCAGTGCTTTTCTATCCTGGACCTTAATGAAGGGAGACCCAATATTCCTGGCCCAGCCAGAAACTCTATACGTTACATGGGCTCAAGGCCTCATATCTAGTAAAAACCAATGTTGGTCATTTCTTTTCTTTTCACACCTTTACAAAAAGTAGTATCTATATTTTATAATTTATAATACTTTCTATGTTTACTAAAAAATAATGAGATCTATCAAATAACATTCATATTATGTGTACAAACATTATACAGTATTTCCCATTATTCCTACATGTTTCTGTATACAAATTTATAACAATATGATGCAAACATTAGAATATTATTATTGTGGCCCACTAGCCTTCACGTTTTGTACAAGTTTGTTACAGTTGGGCCTCCACTAACAGATAAGCCAATTAATTGTACGGTTCATTGTGATAACTAATTAGAATTATAAATGAAGGAAAACTCTGATAATGAAAGAGTCCTTGATGGATTAGGAGTCTTTTACGATTATCTCTAAGCCCCTCTCCTCTCCTCTATAAAAGGTAGAATACCCACCCCTTATACATACGGTTTTTCCATCAATAAAGTTATTGGGTATTCTAGAAAGTTAGAGACAGAGAGAAGAAGGTGAGCCAAGAATTAAGGTATTTCTAATTAAGGGGTTTGTTATTTCTTATGCTCGATGGTTAAAGAAGGTACGCTTAATTTATTGTACTTAATTTATTGTTTTGAGATGTATTGAATTCAAGATCCAGTTATATCTGTTTTCCGCATAATAGATTAAATACAGATATATATTATTTAACAGTTGGTATCAGAGCATGGTTTGCTGAATCGTTACATCTTGGAATAAAATCAACAAACGCATCGACCAATTTTTTCCGATCGTTAAATTAATATTTGTGTTGCTCGAATATTTACGTGTTTACATACTTCTTGATGCCGGTCCATTTAAAGAAGCGATAAAGGTAATTTTGGTTTCTGTGATTGGCCTTTTAATATTATAGTTTGGAAGTACAATTGGCGTTTGCATTGAAACTCAATAGGCAATCATGGGTTATTGATAGAAGTTCTAGGTTGCTACATGTTCTTTTATTTGGATAGGAAAAGAACTGTTTTAATGTCATGTTTTTTTAATAGTCGTCGATTATTATTTATTTTTTCCGTTATTAAAACACGATGGACAAGTGTAGCACAATTCGTCTACTTGAATTGTTAATTGCAACTTAATGGTTTAGCTCTTTGGAATTGGCCATATGTGTGCTATTCTCTAATTATTTATTGCTAAACCCAGAAAGGCCGAAAGGCCTTATTCATCTATTTTATCTTTTCCGATTATGGTGTATTCTGGTTTTCTGAATAGCTGATTAACGGAATCATGTGTTGAGAAATTATTTGAGTATTTAATTTCATTAATCACAGAATCTGTGCTAGAGTTATAGTCATTGAATTATTCAATCACATAAAAGATATTTGATCGGTTTATATATGTTTTATTTCGATTATAACTGTGATTGGATGATTAAAAAAAAAAAAATATGACAGTAGCCTAACTCGAATAAAAGTATAGAGTATATCATTGGTTAGTTTGATACCCATAGGGATTACTAATTTGGTAGTCACCAAAGTGACCTAGGTTAGTGAAACTTATGAATATCGAACTACGTTAAAGTTTGTTAAAAGAATGACAATGGCATAACTTAGAGGACACTAATTTCCATGTTTGTCTTATTGGAAATAATTATTATGCTAATTGTGTACTGGATTGACTGCTCATTGTGGTTATTATATGTGTTAGAAGTTATTACTAAATTGTCTTTGAAAAATTTCAATCACATGAAAGGGACACTAATATTGTTGTTTTTATTAGTTTGGTGATTGAATTAAGGTATGACAACCGCATAACTCAAATAAAATAATAGAGTATTGTCATTATACGGGGACTCCAATCACATAATTGGTTAATAGTGATTGAATTAAATGACAATAGTAAAGTAACAGAGAATGTCATTGGTTAGTTTTGATTTTCGTGGGGGATTATTGATTTAGTAGTCGCCAAAGTGACCTAGGTCAGTAAAACTTGTGAATTTCAAGCTACGTGAAGGAATTGTTAAATGGGGTTAATATTGAGGTCAATGATATATTTCGATTGCGTCATAATTAGGAGAATGAGACTAGCCCAAAGGAGAGTCGCATTTAAATAATTATGAACTGGGTAGGGCATGTAGTTTGTGCAATTTAATGGGTTATGATTGGATACCTAAAGGTAACATGAATAATTGGTTAAACTGCATAAATTACTTAGACCTATATAGGTGATTATGTTGCACCTGATTAATGAGTGAACAATAGGTATACTTAGGTTTCGTCCAAAGGAGGACCTAGGTGATATCAATGGTTCATCATTATAAATGCTAAAATTCTCAAAGTTTTAATGTGAGCATTGTCCAATTTTGTTTTCATGACTATCCCCACTTCATTGTACTCTATGCATCTAATGTTCTAGTTCTCATTAGGTCAAACTCTTTAAATGTGATGAACATGATTAATTCGTATTGGTATATTGGTTTTTGACATGAGATTACTCGTTGAAAAGCATGTGGATATTATTGAGTAGCGTATTGCAAGACAAGTTAGTCACTCCAGTTTAGGCAAGATAGGACTGACTTAGTCTCATGTTCATTAAGTTGACCATATGAGCAACTTCAAAACTTTTCATATTACAGACTTCTAATGTATTGAAGTTTTTTTTTAAAAGGTTGTGATAGATGAATTATGTCTGCTATTAAGTCTTTTACTAGCACTCTTATGGTTGAATTGACTACTATGAAATATGATGCAATGCTAGGAGCTTTAAGGATACGAGTGAATAGTCTTTCCTCGTGTAGTTTATACTCATCTCACTTCCACCTGAATTTGGCAAATTCAAAATTTTACCTTTTGAAAGAACTAGCTAATATTTGTGTTAGGGAGGTAGTGAGATTTGGGGAGGAAAGATTTCACTAATCGCACTATTTGTGTCTTAAGAAGCTATAAAGAAAAAAAGAGGAAAATAAATTAAAGATTCTCAATCTTGTGGCATAGAAAAAAAAAAAATTGGGGTATATCTCCAAGGATAGAATTGAAAGATTGGTGAAGAATGGGATTTCAAAACACATAAACTTCACCGATTTTGAAATTTGTGTGGATTGCATTAAAGGAAAGCATATCAAGCACACAATGAAAGGTGCCACAAGTAGAAGTGAGCTTCTTGAGATAATTCACACTGATATTTGCGAATTCCTATGCCATATTTTATTGGGCAAACATATTTTACCACATTTATAAAAGGACTTCTCATATTATGGATATGTGTATCTAATTTATGAAAGTCTCAGGCCATTGACATCCTTGAGGTGTGCATTACGGAGGTCGAGAGACAATTAGATAGAAAGGTCAAAATAGTGAGGTCAAATAAAAGTGGTGAGTTTTATGACAAATATGATGAGTCAAGCCAATATCCTATTTGCTAAACTAGTAGAAAGCTTAAGGCATTCGCCCAATTCATAATGTTAGAATGCCACAGCAGAACGGTGTTGCTGAGAGGTATAACTGTACACTTACAGATATGGTTAGAAGTATGATTAGTTTTGCAAATGTACCTATATTCTTGTGGAATGAATCACTAAAGGCCGCTAAGTATCTCTTAAACAGGATTCCTAGTAAGGTAATTCCAACTATTTCTTTTGAGTTGTGGATTAGTAGGAAGCCCAGTTTAAGACATTTACATGTTTGGAGTTGTCCAGCGGTTGCTAGAATATATAATCCACAAGAGTACAAGTTAGATTCAAGAAAAAAATTCTGGATATTTTATTGGCTATTCAGAAAAGTCTAAGGGGTACATATTTTACGGTCCTAACTACAGTACGAGGATAATGAAACCGGGAATGCCAGATTCTTATAGAATGGCAAAATTAGTGGGAGTGAAAAACCAAGTAAGGTGAATCTTGATGATGGGAGGGATGATGTCTCAATAGTTCTTCCTCATCGAGAAGTTGTTGCTCTTCATGTAATTGGTTTACCACTCCATGAGGATATCACCATTGAAATGATGTAGAACTTCCACAATTGGCAGTTCTGAGTAAATCTCAGAGGGAAGGAAGACCTGCCATTACTGATATATATGTGGAGTATCTACAAGAATCTGATTTTGGTATTAGGATTAAGTAAAAAAAAAAAAAATCTGGTATCTTTTTCACAAGCCATGACTAGGGATGATTGTACTAATTTGATTGATGCTATGAAAGATGAGTTGAAATCAATGGCACATAAATGGTGTTTGGGACAACGTTGAATTGCTTGCTACTTGTAAGAAGTCCCGTGTATATCTTTTAGACCAAATACGATATAAAAAAGGCAATATCGACCGATATATGACCTCACTTATGACCAAAGGTTTTCACTTTCAGAAGGAGGCATTGATTATAAAAAGAGACGTTCTCTCATGTTTCATAGAATGACTCTTTTAGTATCATTATGGCTCTTGTAACTCATTATGACTTGGAGTTACATTAGATGGATGTGAAAGTCGCTTTTCTAATTGGTTGTCTGGATGACAAAGTTTACGTGAAGACCCGCAGGAATTCACAAATAAAAGAAAACAAAAGATTTAGCTTGTAGATTAAAGAAAATCATATATGGTTTTAAACAAGCTTCCAGCGAATGGTTCATAAGGTTTAATGATACCATTACTTCCTTTTGATTTAAGGATATCTGAAGGTCAGTGGGAGTAAGTTTATTATTATGAATCTATATATGGATTCTATTAGCTAGAAGTAATCGTGGTTTGTTTTATGAAATCAAGAAATATATCGTTCAGAACTTTAAGATGGTTGATATGTGTGAGATGTCTTATGTTTTGGCATAGAGATCTTTAGGGATCGATCTCGGGAGGAAAATTGCTACGACTATCTTAGAAATAGTATATCGACGAAGTTCTTGAGTTTAATTATGCAAAGATTGCTCAATCAATGATGCACCATGTTGAAGGGTGTTAAATTAGTGAAAACTAGTACCTTAAGAAAGCATATGAATGATTTTTAGGGAGTTCTTGCACTAGAATGGAACATTGGAAGGCAGTGAAGATAGGTATAAAACAAAATGTTAGAGGACTATATTCTCACTTAAAAAAATTGGATACTCAAATTCAAATTTTGTTGGTTGACTCGATAAACAGAAAAGTAAATTTTATCCTTTTTTTTTTTTTTTCATTTGGAGTGTGAAGCATTCCCTTGTTGCTTCAAGCACATAATGGAGATCGAAGTTTGTGGCATGCTTTGAGGCCACATGTTATGTTTATGATTATGAACTTCATCTTTGGTCTTGGTGTTGTCGACTCACTTGCCAGGACAAAATGAAGATTTATGGTAATATTTCCGTTGCATTTTATTCTCTAAAGATTTTCAAGTATTTAAGCGATTCCAAGCACATGGGAGTAACGTACTTGGTTATTAGAGAACGAGTCCAGAAACAACAAGTGTCAATTTTAAATTAAGTACCACTCTTATGATTGTTGATCATTTAATGGAGGGATTGGCATCAAAGACTCATATAACATGTTATCAGAATGGGTCTTTTGACAACCCTTGAGTGAGTGGTTATTGTGCATGACACTATTTTTTTACATTATTATAGTTTGTTTTCGATTTTCCTGTTTCCAATTATGGGTGCACATATTATGTTGGATGTTGTATAAATGTGATTGTCTTGACAAGACAAATTATTGGGGCTTTTAGGCATTACAGCCTAAATAATGATTTATTTCCTATTAAGGACTTGGTTAGTGAAGGTTATCAATGGTGTAGTGCATAGAAGGGAATATGGCATTGTGCCACACAACCGCTATGACTCACATTGGTGGTCCAATTAATCACAGATTAAAGTTTCTAATTGGTTTGAACCTATTGGCTTTTTAAATTCGCGGATCACGTGTCAAAGTTTTTGTTTGGAGCCCACTCGAGTCAATTTTAGCAAAATGTTTATTTTGGAATAAATACACTTTGCATCACAATCGGCTTAATGGGCCAAGTGGGAGAATGTTAGACTTTTCCTATTATTGTGGCCCACTAGCCTTCACGTTTTGTACAAGTTTGTTACATTTGCCCACCAACGGATAAGTTCCAATTAATTGTATGCGGTTCATTGTGATAACTAATTAGAATTATAAATGAAGGAAAACTCGATAATGAAAGAGTCCTTGATGGATTAGGAGTCTTTTACGATTATCTCTAAGCCCCTCTCCTCTCCTCTATAAAAGGTAGAATACCCACCCCTTATACATACGGTTTTTCCATCAATAAAGTTATTGGGTATTCTAGAAAGTTAGAGACAGAGAGAAGAAGGTGAGCCAAGAATTAAGGTATTTCTAATTAAGGGGTTTGTTATTTCTTATGCTCGATGGTTAAAGAAGGTACGCTTAATTTATTGTACTTAATTTATTGTTTTGAGATGTATTGAATTCAAGATCCAGTTATATCTGTTTTCCGCATAATAGATTAAATACAGATATATATTATTTAACATATTATATACTCCAACTATTACTACTTGAGCATTAATTTGCTAATATTAAATAATATGATGTAGAACAACTGTTGGCCAAATTCTATGATCAATTAGACCGGTAGAAGTCTCGGGGGGCAACCAAACTTTTAATTAAAAATTGTTAAATTCGACAATTTATTGACGAGCCTGGAATCAACCCAAATTTGGCGAATTGAAGCAGAATCATGATGCGTTCATTACTCATCACCCTAAAGTCATGACTGATAGTGAATTTATAGAAGAAGAAAAATGGTGAATTTGTTAATATAATACACTTTTAGCTAATTTCATTATGTGTTTAGTTGAACAGTTATTGGTTGGATATCGCTGAAATGAATATTGAAATCACAGGGTTATGTAATTTCATTCGACAGGGTGTCACCACAAATTTTACATGCAACACTTATTAAATATCTAAAAAATTTAATATAGTGATAGTAAATTGTTTTTCCGGTGGAGTCGGCCGATCATACGGCTAACTTGCTGGCGGTGCCTCTGGCTAAAGCCTAATACTCCTAATTTTCACTAAAAAAAAATTTGTAACGGGAACATACAACGGCAATACAGAATCCTATGGAACAATTTCATTGAATAAACGTATTACAGGACTACAACTTGGCGAACAAAATCGAAATATGGATATACACAAATTTGATATACGTCTAGTTTGTAGGAAATCGAAACGTGGTCAAGTCCTTTGTGATACCGCAACTCCTTAACAATGATTCATCGTCTATTGTGGATGTTGTAGGATTCACCAGAGTCTTCGTCGTAGAATCAAATGGCAGAAACCACTAACCGTCGAAACACCTCCGTCGGCTGCCTTGTAAACTTACTAGCGTCTGTCTTTTCCATCTCAGAGATAAATTTATGAGTTTGTAGATGACGTGTCTATGTTTGGTTACATAGTTTAATTTAGTTTTGATGATATCAGCAAATGTAATAAGTGGAGAGAGATAGAGAGAGAAATGAGAAAAGTTATGATGTCATCAAAACTAAAACTAAATAGGGAAACGAACAAGATCACAAGAATTTCCAGGGGTGAAAGCAATTCGGGATTGCAAATAGTATTGCAATAGGGATAACTTTTGAGCTTCCAATCAGAAATCAATTTCATAACCGATGAGGGATACCCTCCGAACTTCCCGGTTTCATTCACATTTTTCCAACAAAAATATCATTTAATCTATTCATTAGTCAGACGAAATATTTGTCTTCATGCTATACAAATAAGCGTAAAGTCACATTGAAAATAATAGCACGACTAAAGTTAAAGTTAAGAGTAAACTCCTCTAAAACCTCAAAAATCAGCCTCACCAAATGAACTCACCAATTTAAAGATTTCTTAACTTTGCTACAATAACTTAACAAATTTTGTGACCTATTGTTTACTCACCAAAAGAGGATGAGTGAACGAAGAGAGAAAATTTGAATAGAAAGTCTGATTCTGTGAGTTTTTAATAAATTACCTTGCTAAAGTTTGAATAGAGAGCCTGATTTTATGATTTTTTTGAAAAATGACTTGCTAAATTATAAAATGTGTTTTTTTTGGTTAAATTGGGTGTTTTTTTTTTTTTGTGTGTTAGATAAGAAAGACCTAATAAATTATCTATTTTTCATCTCAAGATTCCCATCCAAAGGCTTTGTCCGCCAACTACTGTAATTCACGGATGATAATTAAACGGGTTCATATCTCGATTTCAAAATCATAATTGGACCGTTCATCTTGTAGAACTCGTCTAGTCTTGAGAAAAATTTCACTAAGGTGTTCCACTAACAAAAATTTGGTTTTTTAAAAAACCAAAACTAGTCATTTTTTCATAATATATTCCATAAAAAAAACTGTGAAAAGTCAATTTATTCAAAAAAACGAATTCAGTAGAACACCCCAAGTCAATCAATAACTCATAAGAACATATTTATCTTGAACCAAAAGGGGATTCAGGTGCAAATTTCATTTTTTTCCACATAAATTTTTGATAAATGTTTATTGATTGGGCATTTATCAATATATTCCTACTAAACTTGATTTTTGTCCTACTCAAAGAACAAGACGAACTCTTGCACAATGTTGTGTGCCCCACGGAACGGGCATACACAAAACGAAACTGGACAGATACAAACTACAGTACGCTACGCTACGCCAAAACTCTCTCAGTAAAGAGATGGGGGCCCACACTAATAAATCCGTCAGAGATCTCTCCCACTAGATTTCCTATTCCTCGATCACTGCCCCTCGATCTTGCTTTCATCATCATGACCTTCCCTACTCTCTCTCTCCCTCTCTCTCTCTCTCTCTAAGGACACTGCTGCTCTTGATCTCTCAAACAATCTCGAGAGAGCAATGATATCGTGGGTGGATCTTGTTTTAACCGAACCGGTAAAACGGCCTTTGAGATCCACTTTTCTGCTACATTTTTTTAGTTTTGAATGTTAGGAGACTTCGGCTAAAATGATTTTTTAAAAAATTAGTTTTTCATTTTATACTCTAGAGAGGAGCAGTGAAAAAGTGGTGGTGTGGAATTTTTTAATTTTTTTTTTGCTTGTCTCGACGTGAGAAATTTAAAAATTATAATATTGTTAGCCAAACTTAAAGTTTTGTGAATAAAGACAAAGAAAAATAAATAAAACCGGTTTTTTGCCATAATTTTTTGTCTTTATTCACAAAACTTTAAGTTTGGTTAATAATTTTAAGTACTTTTTAGATTCCTCTCGTCGAGACAAATCAAGAAACTACAAAAAAATCGACCAAAAACTAACAAATGCAAAAAAAAAATTAAATTAAATAAGGACAAAACCCAAAAAACTATTTTTTTGTATTTAGTCAAAAGAGGCCTAAGAGCAATGATATGTATAAAACCTACGCGTACCGAAGGGGGGTGCACAAAAATTGTACAATGGCATGTGGGGCCCGCTTTTGGGTTTCCCACGAATAATCTGCGTCATTAAATAATTTTTTTTGGGAAGGTCCTTGCAAAAATTTCAGTTCAATTGGATATATGTGACTTCTTGGTCTAAACTTTAAGTTTTTATTCATAATTCATGAAAAATAATTTTAGCGTACGAATCTATACCACTATTCGATTTTTGTGAAGATCTCGATAAAATCCTCATCCGCAAAATCTTTCAATCTCTGAGGTGTTTAGGTTTTCAAAACTCCATGGACATGCCAGAAGGGAAAGAATTATTGAACTGTTCAAATTATTCTTAACACAACTCATATCACATTTGTCGGTTTTTTAAAGTTGTGTTTCTAGAACATTTTGATCTTAAAATCATGAAATTATGCGTGCGCTTGAAAGAAGTACGGATGGGATTTGAAGGGCCTACTTTCGAATACTAGACAAATTATTTTAATTCATTCATCGATTTCAAAATCTCTGGTTCGAATAGCCTTGTAAGAAGTAGTTTAATTGGATAATGCAAGTATTTAATCCAATTATCCTCATTATCCAGTGTTTAATCCAATTATCCAACCTTTAATAAAGAATTAAGGATCCTAGCCATTCTTAATGGGATTTTTTGCTTTTAGACTTTTTAGAGTTGTATATAAGGACAATGACCTGTCTTGAAAAGTGTAAAAAATTAAAAAATCAAAAAGACAAATTAGACCATCTCCAACAGTCTCACCATTGCTTCGGAGAGACTAAAATGGAGAGATTTTCCCCCAAAAATAGCTCCCAACAACCTCGCCACTCCATTGCCATTTTGGTTTTTCACTTTTTGCCTCGCTTGTCTGTGTGAGGCACCGTAGCCCTCACCATCACCGCAACGTTGTCGTCATTTGACTACTCCAACCAGTGAAAAATTACTCTCTCTCACCTTTTCTTTGGCTGAATTTTGGTGGGATTGTAGTGGGTTTTGATCAAATTTTGGTTGAGGCGATAATGATATTACTGATCTAAGCCTTCTCTCTCTCTCTCTCTCTCTCTCTCTCTCTGCGGTGGGTCTGGTGCAATGGTGGTGGTGCGGCGATCGTGGTTGTGGGTATGTGTGTGTATATATATATACATATACATGTATACGAAACACTTCTAGTCTACGCCTCCCGAAAATAAGAAAAAATTGATTTTTTTTGTGTTGCAAATTATTTTTGGAAAATCCGAGTCGTCCAATGTGTTCAGAAGGTGTTTTCAAAGGTCCGGATGGGAAATCTTCGAAAAAAATACCGAAAATGGCTTAATCTATGCAGTTTTCGCAAAAAATGTATTTATATTTTTTGCGAAAACTGCTTGGATGAAGCCCTTCCCGATATTGTTTTTTGAAGATTTCTCATATGGATCATTGAAAACACCTTCTGAAAACATTGGACGGATTGGATTGTCAAAAAAATATTTAGATCATGAGGTCCAGAAACGGTAATCCCGTTTTAGAAGCACTCCCTACATGTATATATAAGGTGGCTGTGAAAGCAGTGATGAAACAGATCTGAGCCTTCTCTCTCTCTCTCTCTCTCTCTCTCTCTCTGTGTGTGTGTGCGGCAGTGCAGCGATGGTGGTTGCGATGGTGGTCTATGGCAGTGATGGTGGCTATGGGTATTTATTTATTTATTTTTAGTGAATGAAATGGCTAGCTTGTTGGGTAGATATGATATTTTTTGCCTAGCTATATCAGCGTATGAGATATTTTCTAGCTAATTTGGTGAGAATTTTGCTGAGTTTATTGGAGATGCTCTTAGTGAAACGTGGAATGAAAATTTACATGATAAGATTAAGCATTAAAGTAACAGATCAAGCTAATCTTTTCCAAGCCTTTTCGGAAAAGAAAAATCTTAAATTAAATAACGATTCGAATTATTTTTGTGAGACTCCGGAATAGACCGGACACTACTTTCGTCGGTGCCCAAAGTCTGAGTAGTGAAATTGCCATAACCTTCTAGTTGTAAAAGGACCGAGGAACGAAAGTATGTTGTTTTGTTACCTCGTTTTATTACTCTCTTCTTTCTCATCAGATGTTAAAGATTGTTGTCTAAAAATAGCTATAAAAGGTAAAAGCTCTTTTTCTACTGCCAATAAATGAATACTAGTTTGAACAGTGAGAAAGATTCAGATGTTTGATTTTGATTGTAGCAGAGAACCAACGACCGGGCAACCACCGGCCATTTGGATGAGGTCTTAGTAGGGGTATAAATATGAAGGGTCTTACTTATGTTCGGACCATGGTTATGAAATAGTTTGTCAAAAATAAGTACAGGGATGTTGTTTATCACCCGAATTAAGGGGGTGTTCCACTAAGATGATTTTTTTTTAAAATAAGTTTTTCATGGTTTTTTATGTGATGTATTATGAGAGAATGACCTGTCTCAGTTTTTGAAAAAAAACAATTTTTTGTTAGTAAAACACCCCCTAAAATCACACATGCAGGGGTGTTATTTATGGATAGAGGTGTTATTTATGGATACCCTAAGGAGTGTCCCTATTTACGACCCCCTACTACCCTGAGAAAATGACCATTATACCTCTTTTAATACTCCCTCCCAAGACATTCGTATATTATGTGTTTTCATTTTATTATTTGAAAATGTACTAAAAAATAAGGAGTATTATTTAATGCTCAGAAACTGACTAAAAAAAAAAAGCACCGCTATATTTTTTGTTCCTTCAATTGTCAACGCCACCATTATTTACCCAAAAATCTCTTGTCAGTTTTTTGACACACTTTTTGGAAACTCCTAAAAGATGATCCGATTCAATCGTGAAACAAAAAATTGCACATTTGTTTAGATCTTTACGTTTTACACTACTAGAGTTGTAAATATCTTTTAAAAAAAGTAAAAACATTTAAATTAATTTTTATAATAAAACAATTAATATAAAAAGAACGATGCTACGTGCACAGATGCACGTGTAAAAAAGGCGTACCGACGGCGTCGCCGACGCCATTGTGGATCCCATCTGGTCGATCCAAGCCGTTCATCCTTCTCAAAATCAACTTCCAAGTGTGCCCTATGCAAGAATCGAGGCAATCGGACGGCTGTATGAGCTCAATCCAAAATCACCCCATTTCATCGAACTTTTTTTGGATGAAACGGTGTGATTTTGGATCGAGCTCATACAGCCGTCCGATTGCCTCGATTCCCGCAAAAGCCCACTTGGAAGTCAATTCTGAGAACGATGAACGGCTCGAATCAACCATTTGGAACCCACAATGACGTCGGCTACGCCGTCGGTGCATTTGAATCGGTTTGGAAATAATTACTCAAATAAAAATTAATTACAATTAAATCTTACAGCTTAAAGTTGTAAAAGAACTCACACAACAAACATGTGTGAACCATTTTCACGAAGTATGTATCGAAATAGTCCAAAATCTTGAAAGTTTGTGGTTCATTTATTGTCGGAAAACAACATCGATGAAGGTGTACTAGGGTAGATTATAAAGTGGTGGAGATTCCAACTCTATGCGAATTTTCCATTGGTCACTCGCTGAATAAAATAAATTAAGTGAACTTTTATCATTTTGTGTGTATATTTTTGTACTTTTCCAATTTTTTCTCATCAAACCGGATGAAACCGGACGATACGAAGTAAAGATTATATCCAAATTTAGTAAAAATTAAGAGAAAACAACCAAAAAAAATAGTGCTAAAAAATAAATAACTAAATAAAGTTGTTAGATGGGTGGTGTAGGAATTCAGATATACCGAGCCGTAGCAGCGAGGTGATAAAGTCCACAATGGACGAATGAGACACCTCTAGAGAAATCACTGAGAAGTTACCGAGAGGGACTCTTCGGATAAAGGTTCATTATGAACTAGCATACTTGTTAGGGGGTGTTCCACTAACTTAGTTTTTTCAAAAAATTGTTTTTTCTCAAAAACCGAGACAGGTCATCCTCTCACAATACATCACATGGACACAAAAATCAAGACAGTTTTAAAACAAAAACAAATTAGTGGAACACCCCTAAGAGTAACTAAGGCTTCGGCCCATCGTCTCGGGAATTCACCGAGAAATGCATGATGTCAGTTTCATCAGTAACTTTGTGGAAGTTAATAATGCATAAATTCGGCCCATGGCCGAGAGATTGGCTAGCCTCAATCGACTCAAGAGCACCGTGAAGGTACCGAAGGCTCATGACCTAGAGCTGACTCAGCAGAGACTTCAATGCTACATGTGTACGTAACAAATTGTGATTATGATGAGTGACGTTATTCGGACGATTTGTGACACGTGTCATCACATCACTGGAGGCATGTGCTTGTAACATATTATCTCGAAGTCTGTCACGATGACGTCAACCGAGCGGTTACATCACGTGACAAACACGATTGTACTTGGAAAAGCAAGCAAATGATCACCTATAAAAGGTAGCATATACTAGAGGAGCAAGGTACACACACTCTCTTAATCAAACCCTAGATATGAGCTTATACTTCTTCTTCCTCATTTACTTACTTGACTGTCGGAGGGCTGTTTTGGACTCCGCGGTCCAGTGCAGTGCTAACGCGGATGCTAAGTGTGTAGGATTTAGAGCTCAGGTCGAAGGGAAGATCATCTTCAACAGCACCCATCATCAGTGAGAGGAATCGATCGAGGAATTGTAGCTCCATAGGTGGTTTCCCATTTTTAGCCGAATTGTTTCCCATTTTTAGACGAATTGTAGCTCCATGAAATGCCAAATATTTACCCCTACCACCATTTTAGCACAATTTTTCCCAATATTTTCCAAGCCTTTTCGGAAAAAAATAATTTAAAATTAATGGATGATTCGAATTATTGTTATGAGACTCCGGAATAGACCCGACACTACTTTCGTCGGTGCCCAAAGTCTGAGTAGTGAAATTGCCATAACCTTCTAGTTGTAAAAGGACTGAGGAACGAAAGTATGTTGTTTTGTTACCTCGTTTTATTACTCTCTTCTTTCTCATCAGATGTTAAAGATTGTTGTCTAAAAATAGCTAAAAGGTAAAAGCTCTTTTTCTCTGCTGCCAATGAATGAATACAAATTTGAACAGCGAGAAAGATTCAGATGTTTGATTTTGATTGTAGAAGAGAACCAACAACTGGGCTCCAAAGTTGTGAAATAACTCACGCAACAAACATTTGTGAACCATTTTCACGAAGTATGTATCAAAATGGTCCAAAATCTTGATAGTTTCTGGTTCTTTTCTTGTCGAAAAACAACATCGGTGAAGGTATATATAGGGTACATTATTTCAGTGGCGGAGATTGCAACTCTATTCGAATTTTCCATTGGTCACTCGCTGAATAAAATAAATTAAGTAACTTTATTTTCTTTATTTATTTTGTTTATATTTTTATACTTTCTCGATTTTTCTCGTCAAACGGGACGACATGGAGTAAAGATTATATCCAAATTAAGTGTAAAAATTAAGAGAAAACAACAAAAAATAGTGCTAAAAGTCACAAAATAGTTATTAGAGGGGTGGTTTCCCATTTTAAGCCAAATGGCTTTTAACCGAATTGTTTCCCAAAAAAATGAGTGAATGTTAATGAATGTGAGAAGAGTGACACATAACTTTTTAGTTCTTTTGTGACTTTTAGCCATTTTGCGACTTTGAGCACAATAGGAAAAGCTAATGCAGCAGCCGGGTTCATGAGGGTCAGAGGAGGACCCTCCCCGCAATCGGGAAGGTCAAGAAGGGTCACTGTCTTATAATCAGCAAAACTGAATGCAGTTTGATCCGCTTCGACGGTGCCGAACGAATCGGATGGCACCCTCGGCGAGGAGCACATGTGCGTGGTTTTGGACGAATAAGGATTTGAACGATCTTTGCCGAGCGAGAAGCGCCCAAGGTGTGGCATCCTCCTCTTGGCTCGCAGATACCCTCGGGACCTCCACTGACGGCGGCGTCGAAGCCCCCGGTGCGGCCACTCACGCGTCGAGTCATTCGACCGCCAGAGATGCGGAGGGCTCCTGAGTTCACCGCAGGTTCGTGGAAGCGTGCACGCACGCTACACGTTCCCCAATGGAGCATTAAATGCGGCAGTCACCCACTCTGCCACCGCCGCCTGCAGCATCACGTGGGTGATGGGGAATGTCTCGAGGCCGATTAGACTACTCGAGCCCACGTGTTATGACGTCATCTCAGTCATGGCGTCTGTGGCAGGGACAGAGGTCACCTCACCTGTCATTCCGAGTGCGAATGAAAGGCGCGTGGGGGGCACTGAACGCGTGGGACGCACGCCCTCTCTGCCTATAAATACCCACTCACAACTACCACTAAAGACATCTCTCTCCTCATTTACTACCCTCATAACTTCACTTCTTTCTTGAGATTTATAGCACATTTCCTCCCTCCGGTGACTGACTTGATCATCAGAGTGCCTTCCCGGACCACCACCGTTCGGGCTAGGTACTAACGAGGTTACCCACTTGTGTAGGTCCCCCTTAGGCGTGCATCACACTTTCCACCGCAACCCATCCAACTCCCAGAAGGTTCAGATAGTTCACTCCGGCAAAGACACCCCCACAGCTAATTTATTCAAAAAACAATACATGTCATTTTCTTATAATACATCACATAAAAAATTGCAAAAAGTTAATTTATTCTAAAAACACCCTTAGCGGAACACCTCTTTAGGCCAAAGATCTCTGGTTGCTTGAGTTAGTGGTTTCACATTTTTAGTCAAGGTGTCTTTTAGCCAAGTTGTTAAAATTAAAAAATTAAAATTAAAATTAAAAAAACCAAAAAACCTAACTTAGCCTTTTGTTGTAAGGACAATAAAAAATCGAATGTATAAAAAAATAAACAATCAATTGAAAGACAAGACACAAATACGTAGTTCTGACTTTAAGCTAAATATCGTTTTAATCGTACTACATGTGATGCTGAGGAGTTTCACTGTGATGAAAGAGAATATTACAAATTCGGACTACCTATCCTTTTCCCTTTTTAAAGAATAAAATAGAAGTCCTAAAAAATCAACAAAACGAGTGCTTGAAGCCATACTCGTCCGGACCAGCGAAACCCTTGTCCAGACCATTGAACTCGCTCGTTCAAACCACCACCAGATCACAAATGTTAAAACTGGTTTTTGCTTCCTCTTGCTGGTCCGGACTAAAAATGTTGAAACTCCAAAAAAACAAGTTGAAAACGCCAAATTCAATGTAACGCGCAATTTGAAAATCGCGTTAGGCCCCAGAAATATCAGGATGGTTTCTGTGTGTAACTATGCTTTTTTATCTCACCATCTCTTACATTTGCATTCCACTGATTCCTACTAAAATTACTCATTCTAAGGCAGTAAGAGTAGTGAATAAATTAACATTGACCTTGTTTCAGAAATTGACTTAAGTTGGCCTTTTGAGTTGATGTGTTATGAGAGAATGATATGTCTTGCACAACACAATATTTTAATTATGGATGTAATAAGTCAATTTGATAATAAATCGGTTTCTGAAAAACCTTTGAGAACATCACCAACCATGTGTTATATCTACATATTTTGAGGATATGGAGATCAAAAGCATTCTAACCAATCTCCAGGTTAGAGCTCCAATACAGAGACAACACAATCATAGAGATCCATCTTAATTTCTACTTTTAACTTTTCATTCTATATAATGTTGAATAATCGTCCAATATACGTTGTATAGCGCATTGTTCAATCCATTGAGTATGTAGTTGCGGCTGAGAAAGTCGAAGTTCTTCCATTCATTGAAAGTAATGCACACTTGAACATCCGTCTCATTCTTCGCGACAATGGGGGCATCTTTGGACAAGAACTTTGCCAAGGGGAGAGTTGTAAGGTAGAAGAACATTTTCATTTGCCACCTTTTGAAGTCCACTCCAGTGAACTTTTTCTATTTTTCAACATGACTCAATGGCACCACGGCCAGAGTCAGAACCGGAACAACAACTGCAGTAGGGATAACGGGAGGAGGAGTGGGCGGAACATCACCAACTTTTGAGGTATCGGTAGTCATTTCTGTTGCACAAACAGAAGATCGACACAATTTAAGTACGAAAATTAAAACTACTCAAATTAAAAAAAAAACTAAAAGAACACCAGATTACTAATCTGAGTACGAAAAGATGTCTATATATTTTAATATTAAAAAGATAATTACAGTAGTACCCGAAACTAAATTGTCCGAATAAATACAAAAGAAACAGATATATTGATGTTTAAAAAAAATTCGAGTAATCAAAACAAGTTTTGAAAACAAAAGTAAATAACCCACTGGTATGTGGAAAAAGTTTGAAATCAACAAAAGTCGATGCCAACGCCCAACAGTAATGATAAAATTATAAAGGCAGTCTAATTTTTTCACAAGCATACAAAGCCAAACTACTAGAATAATACTTCACTGGAGAAATTCACGATAAAAAATCTATTACCATGAAATCATTCTATGATCAGACTTAATAAAATATTTTATCACAACAAAAACACAGATTCGTTGTAGAAAGAATGAAAAGTCACTTTATGTTTTTGGAAAACAAGTTCAACTCTCACTTAGAAACCACACTAGAAAACAAAATTTAATCACCCATTGGTTGTCAAATTATAAACAACAGATTACAACCGTAGGCCAATTAGGAAGCCGATTCATAAAATTACCGTAAAACACAGATGGAAATTTTCAGTATAACGACCACAAAAAATTTCCAGATTGAAAACCGAGTTTAGGAAAAAGAATTTGCCGTAAGATTGTTGGAAACTCGATTTTTAGTAATCTGAAAATAAACAAGGAAAAACAAAAATTAAGAATAATCAGAAAACGTACCGGGCCAATTTCAATACACCGGAAATTGGCGAGGGATGATTCGAGTCGAGGCGAGTATTAAGATACCCTGTCCTTAAGGCAAATTCGCCATCCACAACGGTGCTGATAGAGAAACTATTAAACTATTAAATTTGGTTCGCATCAAATTTGGTGAAATATTTGAGTAAAACTCAAATTTGGTATAGGTTTGGGTAAGGAATGTATAAGGGTTTTAGATAAATTTTACTCAAATTTGAGTAAGGAGTGATGATACTTTTATAAAATCATCCGAACCGAGTACTAATTATCTACCATTCATAAACATCCAATCATTATGGGCCTACTCTTCGTAACTAATACCCCTTCTATTTTATTCTCCATCACTATTTAATCTACCAAAAAAAATCCGGCATCCAATCGGCCCTAAAGATGGTAATTGAGATTTGTGGTTAGAGTGTATGAATAGTAATAATCCCCAACTTTACTTTTGAATTAAAGATATCTAAAAAATAGAGTTTTGGAGATTCATAGCATCTCCTACTCATCTCTATTTTTCTAAAATGGAGAATGGAAGTGACACATTGGGGTGAGATTTTGTAATTAATGTCATCTTTTTGTACTTTTTTGGAGAATCTTGGAGGGACCCATCATTTTTTTTGTACTTTAACCCATCTCTATTCCTCCAAAATGAGATTTGGTTCTCTATTTTTTGAGGATCAAAATAGTTTTGGAGGACCAAATATCTAAAAAAGATAGTGGGACTCTCCAAGAATCTCTATAAGTGAAGAAAAGAGGACATTAATTACAAAATCTCCCTCCAATGTGTCACTTCCATTCTCCATTTTAAAAAAATAGAGATGGGTAGGAGATGCTCTCATAGGTTGGAAATGCTCCAACATGGGTAACAGTTCAACTTGTACAGAGATTTTTTTTTAACGCCAACTTGTATAGACATGATATAATGGTTGTGTTAGGTTAGATAATTTAATTTAGTTTTGATGATGTTATAAAGTATAAATGAGTGGAGAGAAATAGAAAGAGTAACGAGAAAAATGATATGTCATCAAAACTAAAACTAAAATTAAAACTAAACTGGAAAACGAACAAGACTTTTGTAATTCTTGCCCATGAGCGAGCAGAAATTAAATTCAAGGGTGAAATCAATGCTAATGAGTGAGGTAGAAATTGAAATGTAAGGGTCAAATCAGAGCATCTCCACTCTTACACCAAATTTTTACTTAAATTTCAGTAAAAATTTGGTCAAAAACTTGATTTGATATCACCAATTCCAATGGGAAAATCGCTTTTTAAACCAAATTCTAGTTAAAATTTTGTCAAAAATTGTTTTTTTTTTTCATTTTGGCTCCAAAATTTTCCCACCATTTTGTCAAAAACAGTTTTTTTCCCTTCGTTTTTTTCTTCATTTTGTCAATTCTTTTTCATCCTCTTTTTCGCTTCAGCGGATACAAGGAAACAAGTCTTCAATGGAACAAATAGAGCCGCTGCCAATTTGGTGAAGGATTTGGTGTTGATCAAATTTGGTGACGGAGTGGAGTGGGTTTTTTTTTGTGATTTTTACTCAAATTTAAATTTAGTGAAACATTTGCTATAGGAGTGGAGATGCTCTTAGTTCGGTTTGATCTAGATATTTGACTAATTTTCTAACTACTCCTATGCGATTTTTGAGATTTCAAAACCGAAACCATTGAAAGCAAATGCTACCGATTTTTTCGGTTGATCATTATTTCTTTTTTTTTGTCATCTGTCATTCATAATTTATTATATATGGAGGAATGAAATTCGATCTCCATATGTAGGATTGGTTTGGGTGAATTGAAAAAAACTAGTTTTTGGTGTTGTCCTTATTTATTTATTTTTTTTGCATTTGTTGGTTTTTGGTTGATTTTTTGTGGTTTATTGGCTTGTCTCGACGAGAGGAATCTAAAAAGTATAAAATTATTAACCAAACTTAAAATTTTGTGAATAAAGACAAAAAATAATCCAAAAAACCGAAAACTAACAAATTCAATTTTTTTTAAATAATGACAAAACTAAAAAAATTAAAAAACTAATTTTTTCAATTCACCCAAACCACCCCGTAGTGTGAGACACCCTAAAACTCTGTCATACAAGTAGAATATTTCAGTACAGTACTAGTATTTTATTTTTGAGAAATGACAAATACTCTACTCTACAAAATACTCCGTCACCACTGTAATCATTAGTGAAAGGCCTGCAAAGATATGAGTGGAACTGCATCACCAGAGAGATCACTGTTATTTCCCCCATCTCTCTGTATCTATCCATGCACACTTGATGTTAACCCTCGGGCGTCTGCTCTCCTCTCCCTCTCTCTCTCTCTGATTAATGCATGGGTCCATTAACATACATCCTGACCACTCTCTGCACAAGTCCTTTTTTCTTGGCTTTTTCAACACTCTTCAAACTTTTTGGTGGGTCCTGGATGTGTTTTTTTAACTGTTATCCTATTCAGTCACTGAATTGAAAATAAATAAATATAAAAATAAAAAACCATGGATTATACTTTTTCCGTTCTTAAATAAGAATTTCACTGTCTCTCTTGTTATTTTTTAAATAAAAAAATGAAATACTTTCATGTATTATTTTTTAAATTTTTTTACACCGAATTAAAGTATTCGTCAAGTATTTTAGTTTGATCCGAAAAAATTCGTAAAATAATTTACCAAAGTAGTTCATTTTTTGATTTGGACACGACTTTTCGTAGTGGACTATTATTTTGGAACAGAAAAAGTAATATAGTAGTTCAATTTTAGCATATTTGTGTATATTTTTATATATATTTTTACCCATTATAATCCATTTTTTAAACTTTAACAATAGTCCACAGAGGTAATTTTAAGGTGTGGTTTGGGTGAATTCACAAAAACTAGTTTTTTGATTTTTTTGGTTTTGTCCTTATTCAATTTTTTTTGCATTTGTTGGTTTTCGGTCGATTTTTTGTGGTTTCTTGATTTGTCTCGACGAGAAGAATCTAAAAAGTATAAAATATTAACAAAATTTTAAGTTTGGCTAATAATTTTATACTTTTTAGATTTCTCTCGTCGAGACAAGCAAAAAAATCACAAAAAATTGACCGAAAACCAACAAATACAAAAAAATATCTGAATAAAAAAAAATTAAAAAACTAGTTTTTTGAATTCACCCAAAACAACCCTAAAATTTTTCTTTTTAATCGCCAGTCTTATTGGTATTTTCAGCCTCATAAATTTGTCGTGGGTTGAGTGAGTGAGTGAGTGAGTGAGAGAGCTCATGCTTCTTCGTGGGGTCTAAAACTGTGTCACCTCAGTCCCTTGGGTTTCGGGTTCTTGATTGAAACATACCCCTTTTCTCCTCATGCAAGGAAAATTGTGAAACAACCTTTTGCCATTGGCTTTCATTGAATTCTTTTTGTGGGTTTGAGGAAAAAGGTAGGGTTATTAGGTTGTGTTTGGTTTGAATTTTAAATTTTAATTTTTGTAATGATTAAAAGGAAAATAGAGATAATAATTAAAAAAATAGATATTAATAATTAAAAAAAGATAAAGAGAAAAATAAAATTAATGTTTAAAATAATAAAAAATAATATTTAAATAATAATTTAAAAAATCGGTTCTTAAAAACTAAAACGAAGAGGACGCACATGATTCCTTAAAGCTTTTCCACCTTCTTTTTAATCTCAAGAGGAAACAGCCTTATTTAGTACTGTTTGAGGGAGAAAGGAAAGCCAATGATATATTTTGAACTTTGCCCTCCATTTGCTTGTTTTGGGTTCTCTGAGAAAATCTGCAGCTAGTTTTTTGATCACTATGGAATCAAGCCACTTTGTCTTTTGATTGAATGGTGGGAAAGTCTCTAAAAGTTCTCATTGGGGAAACACATTATATCTTTAACATCAAATAGTTTATCAGAATATTGGTTACTGTTTTTCTTGGCATAGCTGGGTGAAGGAAGTTGCATTTCAGTGAATGGTTCTCATCTTCATATGATTGCTAGGTTTGTTACTTTTCTCGTGTCTTCTTCCTTGGTTTTGCTTCTAACATCTTTTATTTTCAAAATACTCTCATTTAATGTTCTCTTGTTACCTTTCTTAGCTTGTAGTGTTGCCATTGTCTTCTTAGTTTTTCCATATAACTGGATGTTGGTTGTGTGAACCTCGAATAATCCCGGGTCTTGAAATTAGTAACTGAGAAAACCCCAGGCTCCAAGAATTTTCTTTCTTGACAACGAGAATCGAACCTGTGAGCTTGAAGCCCTTAACATCTCTGAGATAGGGATGGGTTTATAAACATTGTCGTAATTAACATCTCTGTATTATTTTTGTTAGATTTTTTCTTGTGGGAGAAAATCTTGTAATTTACCGGAAACAGAATTTTTAAAATCCAAGTCCAGAATAATTTGGCTGTTTGAGGGGAAGAACACCCATCTATATGGCTCATAACTGCTTCATTTTTTCCGTTAAAACCTTCAATTTGAATGTAAACGGCCAAGGGTCTGATTTTTGAGATTTTCATACTCATAGGGCACATCCGGACAGTCCAAAAGTGTTTTGGGTTATCCGGATTTAGCCTTGTTCGGTTAGTAGATTTAGTTTAGTTTTGATGATGTAAGCAGGTGTAATAAGTGGAGAGAGATAGAGAGAAATGATGATGTAAGTAAAACTAAAACAAAGCCAAAACTGGCCCAAAACTCCCAACCGGACACGGCCATTGTACTCTTCCATGGAAGAGTTCGCTGGAAGAGTTTTATTTAAATCTGGACCGTTGATTGTGGAGATAAATTCAAGAATGTCAGTGTCATGCCTTTCTGGAATGAATAGATGGATTTTCTGTTTGCAAACTGCTACTTCCCAAGAAAGATATATCCTGTGTTGGCTTTTAATGTAACATGGACAAGGAAATACGAGAGTTGGTGCTCAAGATAGATTCATAATGTTTTAGCAGAAGCTAAAAAGAAAAATTATGTTTTTGAGTCTTTATCCTTCATCATAAAGAGTATGATGAAGTATGGAAGCATTGTCATTTTGTGAATTCGCAAATCAAATGCTTGTTGAGCTTATGTGACATTAATGTGTGCTCCCTTCAATGTTTATTTATTTATTTATTTTTCCATTCCCTTAATTTCCACATCAATATGCTTCTTGTGCATGAGTGTGTGTGTGTGTTTTCCACACGAATTTGAAGATGTGTCATTGTCTAAGTGTGCACATCAAATGCTGCTTGTATTTTTTTTGACATAAACTTGTACTCGGTCCAATTTTATGCAGCTCGATCATGTGCGTACTCAGGAGTTAGTACTGTAGTGGTACCAGACTCGACTACTATTTCTACCAAATTTCCTATCTATAATAAAGGTTTTCGCTGAAAATGGCTGTTGCTTTTATCTTTGAGTATGAATTTCCCTGTTTATTACTGCAAGCTGAAAAGCACTAGAAGATGCTTACAAATCTTGATTGCTGAGTCACTTTTCTTCCTTTTATTTCAGAACAAGTTCCATTGACTGTGAAAGGCGCACTTGAAACATCAATTCAGACGGAAGTTTGGATGGTATAACTACATTGCTTTACACAGGTGTTATTGATATCGTTGTTGTATTTACTGAACTTGTCCATTGTGATTTTTTCTGAAGTTTCTTTTTCATTATCTTGATCTTTAATTTATGTCGCGAATCTTGCCTTGTGTCATATATTTCTTCTAATTCCACTGTTTTAGGTGCAAAACTGGCTCTACATGGAGATCGAAATGTAAAGCCTTGAAAACGATCTAAGAGATTGCTTATCAATAAAACCTTTTTGATTCCTTCATGAAAATTCATAACATGACCGAGAATGAAGAATTCAATCTGCCAGTGGGTATGGGAAATCACGAAAACATTTTTCTCAATGGAGAGTTCTCACACATGACCTCGGTTTCCCATCCTCAGTCCAATTCACTTGATCTGAATTACCAAAACAATGTAATGGGTAATTTCCCTGTACTTCCACTGTTGCAAGGCCAACCCATGAACAATCTCCCTCCTGGTTTCATGGCATCGAATCATGTTGACCTTGTTCATCCCAACACATTGAACAAGATTACAGATCCTTCACTCAGAAGTAAACGACCAATTAGTAACACAGACGATGATCAAGGGAGATTTGTGGGTGGAACAGTTAATCCTCTGGAGTATTTGGAAAGTTCTAGTTCGAAAAAATCACTTCTTCACTCGTTAAATTCTGCATTTGCAACCTCAGTGAACTGTGGATACGATGAAGTGGTTGGCGGTCTCAACAGCAAATGGGGTTTCGACAAGTTTCTTCCTTCTTCAGACGCTGCTATGGAAATTCCAGGTATAGCAGGGTTTAATGCATTTCAAGCAATAGGAGATGCTAATCCCAATTGTTGGACTTCATCAGACAATGCTAATTTGTCTCTAGATAACTCTTCCGGCTCCTTGAAATTTGGTAACGAGCTTTCTCTAAGTCTTGCTACATCCCAGCCTTCTGTTATTCATAGAGCTAGCATTCTAGAGAAATTCTCAGACACAAGCTATTGTGGCGTTCCTCACGATCAGTCAAATCAAAGGCAGTTTGGCTCAGAAACATCTTGCAACAGCAATGCTTCTCATAGACCGGTGCAACTTTCAGAGCTTTTATCTGGGTCTACGTATGTTCATGTAATTCAAGAAATACTTGCAGAAATTGCGTGCTGCTCATTGTCTTCAAGTTCCCTTTCTGATGGAGGCTATGCACTTATGAGATCTGATGGAGATGGTGGAAATGAGGTTCAAAATAACCTCCTTTTACAAGGACGGGACGTTGAAGCGAAGAAAAAACAGTTATTGGCTCTCCTTCAATTGGTACGTTGTCATAGCTTATTCTTTGTTTTCTTTCAGAAACTTGTGTTTGTGCTTTTCATTTGGCAAGTAGGGGAAACACAATTAATTGTTGGTACAAAAATCGATGCTTTGTGCTCTATCGTTCCAAATCATCTGTCCAACAATACAATCGCAAAACTGGAATATTTTGGTGCTTGTATCTAAAAGTTTTTACAGGGCAAATTATTGACAGGTTTAAGTCTACAATTTTTGTGCGATTTCTGATATTTTTACAAACTCGTATATACTTGGATTTGGGGTCTGTGCTGCGCATTTGCGTGCGGCGCATATCACAGCCACCCATCTTGGAGATCAATGGTCCAGATTCGCGGACGTTTTCTTATCGGTATATAACCGGTAAGAAAGCATCTGCGAATCCAGATCATTGAAAACACTTTTGGATAGCTAAGATGCTATGCAGCACAGTCCTGCACACTAGGTGGCGCAGCACAACATAATACTCTCCTGCTGAATGTTTCTCATTTTCACTGAACGCAGGTTGATGAGCGAATACACCCGTGCTTGGACGAAATTCACACAGTAATATCTGCATTTCATGCTGCAACCGAGTTGAATCCTCAAGTACATGCCC